>OZ024748.1:27575791-27585791 GCA_964016885.1 Eledone cirrhosa | reverse complement strand
CCGATAAGGTCTGGTTTAACGGGTATGTCACTATTTATAAAACAAATTTTGTATTTTATCTGATGAGAGCGTACCAAGGTTTTTTTTGGTACCCTTGAAATATATATAATAAAATAAATATGGTTTTATAAATATAGTTTCCATTTATTAATATCATTGATATTATACCCCAGGAAACCTGTAGAGTGCTTCGAAGAATCTGTTATAATAAATACATTTTTTGAATTACCAGCAAATTAAATATCTCTTTGCTTATATATATATATATATATATATATATATATATATTTAATTAGAAAGTGAACCACACAGTTATATATTGAAGTTGTTCGCTTTCTAATTAAATAGCTCTGTTCTATACACAGAGCACTCTTTTTTCATTTGGTTTTTCTTCGGAAATACCTAACACCTATATTTATATATATATATATATATACTATACACACACACACACACGCATACATACATATATATATATATATATACACGTATATGTATAAATACACACACACACACATATATATGTATATGTCTGTGTGTGTTTGTGTGCGTGCGTGTGTGTGTGTGCGCGCGCGCGCGTGTGTGTGTGTATGCCTTTGTATGCATTTGTGTATGTGTACAAACAAGTTGCCGGAAGTGACTGTCGTCTGAGACTGTGCGTTACAGATGGACGCCTATAAGCTTTTGAAGTGATAAATGCCGCAGAACTGACAATTGCGCTCATCTTATATATCTGGAGGAAACACGAAAGACCTTTGAAGAATAATGGCTGATAAGGAGTAGGTGGAGTTTAAGTTGGAGTGTACAGTTGCTGAAGTGGAGTGTAAGTTGGAGTGTACAACAACCAGAGTGTGCTGCATCTAGAGAGTACAATGTTTGGAATGTATGACAATGAGTGCAAGACATCACTCGAACTATATTTCAAAAGATGCACCCTCGATAAAAAAAAATTGTTTGTGTATTTGCGCGTGTGTATGTTTGAGTGCGTATGTGTGCATGTATGTAAGTAGGTGTGTGTCTTTGTATATTTGCGTGTGTATGTATGTATATATATATATATATATATATATATATATATATATATATATATATATAGAAGACCTCCCTTCGGTCATGAATGACCGTGTGATTTGCACCTAGAAAGTTTCCCTACGAAGCACAAGTCCGGACAAAGTTGTTTGTGGAAGACCAGAAGTCGCCCATGTATACCAGCCTCCCTTCTCCACGCCAAGGGAAAGACAATGGATGATACAGCTTGGCTCCAGTGATGTCCCAACTCATTTCTACAGCTGAGTAAACTGGAGCAACGTGAAATAAAGTGTCTTACTGAAGGACACAACGCATTACCCAGTCCGAGAATCGAACTCACATTCTTTTGATTGCAAGCCCAATGCTCTAACCACTAAGCCATGCGCCTTCCCACATATTTATATATGTGTGTGTGTGTGTGTGTGTGTGTGTGTGTTAATAATTCTCATTGTGGATTGGCAGTATCGGTAGAGGGTCGGACGCCATGCTTTCCAGCATAGTTATGTCCCTTTACGATCTGAGTTCAAATCCCGCCGAGGTTAACTTTGCCTTTCATCCTTACGGGGTCGATAGAATAAAGTACCAGTAATATACTGGGTATTTGCTGGCCTTGTGCCTAAAGTAGAAACAATTATAGATATATAGATAGGCGGCGAATTGTCAGTCGTTTGAACGTCATATAGAATGCTTTGTGGTATTCATTCCGGCTCTCTGAGTTCAAATCCCCGCCGAGGTCAACTTTGCCTTTCATCCATTCTCTCACTCTGTCTATCCATCACTGGAAAAAATCTGCTGTATTCAAACCTGGAGAGGAGATAGGCTCTGCGAGGTTTAAATAAGGCCCTAGAAAGGCCACATTTATTTCAATACAGCACCCCTACAACTCCTTCAAGAGTTACAAGACCATAGATATATATAGAAACACAGGAAGGAGAGGTTTTCGAAAGACAGACATTAAATTCTGTTTAAGTCTACTAACGAATGTCCCTTTAAGTCTTCAAAACGAAGATAATGTTAAGTTCGTGTTCTCTGTTGTATTAGTCTGCCGTGTTGCCTTACATACATATCTTGCAGGTACGGACCATTGATACCGCCTGTAATGAAGTTGGAATTAGACAATGTCCCTTGTTATTTGACAGCTGACGAGCAGACATGGTATGTTAGATCTGTCATATTCGTTCGCGTTTCTGTTCTTTCGTGCAGAAATTTTGGCTATGTATATATATATATATATATATATATATATATATATATATATATATATATATATATATATATATATATATATATATATATATTAAGAGAGTAAAACAAAGAATCCTTTAATACATCAAAAGTTTTTATTAGCCGACAATGTTTCGTCCTATTAAGGACTCATCAGGGCAATCAAAACAACAAGAAGTAATATCGGCAGATACAAGCCGGAAGCTCCGAAGAATATGGAGTGTACATACACTAAAGTCTTGCAAAAATATATGATAATAAAAATAAAAATAAAAATAATAAAAATATATAATAAGAATAACTAAGGATGTATATGACATTAAGAACCATATTACAAATATAGTCCAAAGCAACTAACCTAAATCTAAACAAATTTGGTTATATAGAGCAGGAATTATATATAACACAATGTAATATAACATAATACATTATAATAATATACCTTTACCAACATTAAAATTACAATTAAAAATCAAAAGGTACAATATATACATGTATATATGTGCGCACGCACACACACACACATATATAACAATACGCACATCCATGTTCAACTACACAAATTAAGCCTTATTAGAAGTTTGAATATAAAAATAAGCATAAGAGTGAAAATAATACCAATACATCTACCCAATATACATGAGGCAATAATATGGTATAATTACAAGAGACACATACAATAAATAATAGACAATAAAATTATATAATTCAATATAATATAATAGAATAGATAATCCCCGGTTAATTTACAGAAACAATATAGATGTCACAATAAAATACAATGATAATATGTTAACAGTGTACTAACATTTACAATAAACATTATTATATATTGGAATAAATGCTCTGAAATAGCGATATATATGTGAGTATAGACATAGAATATTCGAAAATATTCTGTATGTTTATAATAAACATTTTGAAGACCTAATCGCTATAGAATAGAATACGTCACGTATTACAATTAGATTCTCGATAAAAGCAAGGGAAGTAATCTACGCGTTTCATTCTTGTTAGAATTCATCAGGACTACATATCCAGTGCTTTTATCGAGAATGACACAGCTAGAGACTTATAGAATACTTAGCTGTGTACTGGAACTGGTTTGAAAGAGCGGTTGCCGGTCCGGCAGAAATTAGAAATTGGAATAAATGCTCTGAAATAGCGATATATATGTGAGTATAGACATAGAATATTCGAAAATATTCTGTATGTTTATAATAAACATTTTGAAGACCTAATCGCTATAGAATAGAATACGTCACGTATTACAATTAGATTCTCGATAAAAGCAAGGGAAGTAATCTACGCGTTTCATTCTTGTTAGAATTCATCAGGACTACATATCCAGTGCTTTTATCGAGAATGACACAGCTAGAGACTTATAGAATACTTAGCTGTGTACTGGAACTGGTTTGAAAGAGCGGTTGCCGGTCCGGCAGAAATTAGAAATTGGAATAAATGCTCTGAAATAGCGATATATATGTGAGTATAGACATAGAATATTCGAAAATATTCTGTATGTTTATAATAAACATTTTGAAGACCTAATCGCTATAGAATAGAATACGTCACGTATTACAATTAGATTCTCGATAAAAGCAAGGGAAGTAATCTACGCGTTTCATTCTTGTTAGAATTCATCAGGACTACATATCCAGTGCTTTTATCGAGAATGACACAGCTAGAGACTTATAGAATACTTAGCTGTGTACTGGAACTGGTTTGAAAGAGCGGTTGCCGGTCCGGCAGAAATTAGAAATTGGAATAAATGCTCTGAAATAGCGATATATATGTGAGTATAGACATAGAATATTCGAAAATATTCTGTATGTTTATAATAAACATTTTGAAGACCTAATCGCTATAGAATAGAATACGTCACGTATTACAATTAGATTCTCGATAAAAGCAAGGGAAGTAATCTACGCGTTTCATTCTTGTTAGAATTCATCAGGACTACATATCCAGTGCTTTTATCGAGAATGACACAGCTAGAGACTTATAGAATACTTAGCTGTGTACTGGAACTGGTTTGAAAGAGCGGTTGCCGGTCCGGCAGAAATTAGAAATTGGAATAAATGCTCTGAAATAGCGATATATATGTGAGTATAGACATAGAATATTCGAAAATATTCTGTATGTTTATAATAAACATTTTGAAGACCTAATCGCTATAGAATAGAATACGTCACGTATTACAATTAGATTCTCGATAAAAGCAAGGGAAGTAATCTACGCGTTTCATTCTTGTTAGAATTCATCAGGACTACATATCCAGTGCTTTTATCGAGAATGACACAGCTAGAGACTTATAGAATACTTAGCTGTGTACTGGAACTGGTTTGAAAGCCGTAGCTATGCAAACACCGGGGGGGGGGGGGGGGCTAAGGCCCTCTGTGGATGTCCAACAGAAGCAAGGGGGACAACCATCTATGCATTTCAGGCTTAACTGGCCTTCGTCAGGAGGGTCCCTCCCACCGCTTGCGACTGCTGGACTAGAAGACAGGCGAGAATATATACTTTTCTCGTCTGTGTAAATGAGGTGATTAATCTCATTTGCATATGAAGCTGCATAAGTTGGCTCAACTTATAATAAAAAAGAAATAGGATTTCGCTTCAAGCATAGCTAGCTGTCTTCTAGTCCAGCAGTCGCAAGCGGTGGGGGTGGGAGGGTGGGACGTCCTGACGAAGGCCAATTAAGCCTGAAATGCATAGGCGGTTGTCCCCCTTGCTTCTGCTGGACATCACCAGAGGGCGTTAGCCCCCCCCCCGGTGTTTGCATAGCTACAGCTTCCTAAAACTGTATTTCTTTGGAGATACAAAATATTTATACATATATATAAGAAATATTTTAAACAATGAAATTAAACACAAAACGGTTAATTCATAGTAAAACTCATTATTTTACAATCGTTTCTGGGGGTAGTTCCCCGTATGTCCATTCAATTATTGATCTATGTAAAATATATTACAAAATATCATAGTAAGAAAAAAATACATACGTCTTTTTTCTTTTTTTTTCTTACTATGATATCTTGTAATATATTTTACATAGATCAATAATTGAATGGGCATACGGGGAACTACCCCCCCCCCAGAAACGATCGTAAAATAATGAGTTTTACTATGAATTAACTGTTTTGTGTTTAATCTCATTGTTTTAATATTTCTATTTTTGACTCTGTATCCAATGAATCATATCGTTGAAAATTTTGTATTTTAAACTTTGTTTCACGACATGTTCTACATACGGATTACACTGAGTTCTTCATACGGTTTAGACCCTACCATTGATTGGTAGATTTATCTGTATATATATATATATTAGAAAATGAGTTGTTTTTTTTTACAAAATGAAAAAAAACGAGATATCCTACACGAGTGAACGTATAAGGAAAAAAGATGAAATCGAAAATGCAAGTGGAGTCTTTTTAAGATTATTTATTTGGTTCCTTTACCGGTTTCGCAGTTCTTGTGCTTTTCAAAAGTAGAATTGAGATGGAGGGTCTGTGGTTTTTCTCGCATCTGCGAGACAAGTTGAAAACATGTTATGTATACATACATATGTACATGCACACATATACACGCACTCCCATATATATATATATATATATATATATATATATATATATATATATATATATATATATAAGGTTGGGAGTTCGATTTCTGGACCGGGCGATGCGTTATGTCCTTGAGCAAGACACTTTATTCCACGTTGCTCCTTCTACCTGGAGTTGCGACCGATGGTTAGTACTAGCAACTGAGATCGATGAAAACATTGTTTCTTCGGTCCGAGCGATCCTTTTATATATATATATATACATGTATATATATATATATATATATATATATATATATATATATATATATATATATATATATATATATATATATATATATATAATTATTGAGTAGAATAACAAACACTATGCACATTTCAATGACCGGGTTCTGTGGGAACCCGGTGACATCATCAGGCGTTACGAAATTTATCTAAAAAATGAACATAATAATGGTAGACACAATTCAAGAGGCTGAA
Organism: Eledone cirrhosa; assembly: GCA_964016885.1. Classification (NCBI taxonomy): domain Eukaryota; kingdom Metazoa; phylum Mollusca; class Cephalopoda; order Octopoda; family Eledonidae; genus Eledone; species Eledone cirrhosa. The sequence continues at coordinate 27,579,493 of OZ024748.1, read as the reverse complement.
AGTAGAGAGAAATGTTTAAGACCCGAAGGCAGCCAGAGCGAGTAGTTGCCAGTCTGGATGACCGCCTTCAAATCATTAGAAACAATTATTGAAAGTCTCTGGATTTCGCAAATTACATAATATTTTTTATTGGAGAAAGTAAGATATTTTCCCGCAAAAATCTGATTGCACCGTTTTGTTTCCACTTATGTATTTTTTGAAAATGTTATTTATTCATTATAAAAATTAAATGATAGCATTCTATATGTAGGTAGGCCCCCTTCATCTCCTGGCAACCAATATTTTTAGACCCAGTCCGCCACCGTATATATATATATATATATATATATATATAACATGAGAAGAAAGAAGAATACTGCGTGGTTGCACATAGGTTACATATGATAAAAATAGTCCTTCGTCAGTGATTTTCCAACCATCATTGGTATTTCAGCGCATTAAAAATCAGATACCTCAGGTTGGTGCGAGCAATAACTAAAAAAGTTATTGGGACCAGTAAATCGCGTAAAGCGAGGGGGACAAGTGAACAACATAGAAGGATAAAAGCAAACCAAAGAAAGGAAATAAACAAGCAACATGGTAGTCTTGGTCAGCATAAGCTGGGTGGATTTCATGAGCGAAAGGTACAGACACGTCCAGCGTGAGTGGGATGTAAGCAAGAAGAGACCCACTGTTAGCCAAACGGGAGGAAGTGAGAAGGGGAGAAACAGAGAGTGAGTGAGTGGAAGTGCGAGGAAGCGGTCAGTCGAGAGAAAGTGTAACTGACAGAGGAGGCGAAAGAAGGTGAGAGAAACAGAGAGAACGGGGAAGCAGTAAGAGAGAAAGAGACAAACGCAGCCGAGGTGAATATATATAAAAAACATGAGAAGAAAGAAGAATATATATATACGGTGGCGGACAGGGTATATATATATATATATATATATATATATATATATATATATATATATATATATATCTGTGTGTGTACGTGTGCATACTTACATTTATGTATCAGCTGTGCTAGGGCGAGAAATAAAATACTAAAATTCTAATTACAATTTCCCTAGTTCTGTATTTGAAGAAAAACTTTGTATGTAAAAAATTGTAAGGCTTAAACGACTTAAGAACTTATATATATATATATATATATATATATATATATATATATATATATATATATATATATATATATATATATATATATATATATATACATACATATATATATATATATATATATATATATATATATATATATATATATATATATATATATCCTAAACGGACGGTAGTCCGTTTTAGTAATATTGTTGTGGTCGTGTTTTCGGTCCAGCGGGAAAAAGTTTATAATCAAAGTTTGCTGATAAATCTTGTGTTCAAGTGAGTGAGTAGTAAGCGTGACGCTAGGGGAGGTATTCCAGAAATGACGAATTTTTTTCGGCGGAACTCTTGTGATTGTGATTACGTTAGTCAAATGTAGTCAAATCGCCGAATCCCCTTCTCCTAATTGACTACGTCATTTCTGAACGGCCCTACTTGCGTCAGTGTGAAACATTACTTCACTTTTCACTGCTAAAATGCTTTTTAAATACTTCGTTAAAAATTTATGTTTATTATCAAAGCTATTTTTTGTACCAATCTATCAATAGTTTGCGAAAATATAGGTAAACATGTGAGTTACATTTTTTTTAATCGCATCGATCGCTTTGTCGCACCGACTGTGACACTGTCTGACTGTCTGTCTGACTGACACCTTTGTCGGACCGACACCTTTGTTCAAGCGGACAACTTTGTGTCACTGACACCTTTGTTCGTGCCGGCATCTCTGCGAAACACCGATGACAACAACCAGACCAAAATTTCACTTCGTTCTTCATTCTTCTTCAAGACCGATCGCCGACCGATCGTATCGGTTGCTCTTCATATACCAGGTATTCAACAGATAGTTTGCACTTCTAGTATTATTAACAGTCGTGCGATATTGTGTACCGATAGGTGCGAATAGTGCGATAGGTGCGAATAGTGTACAATATTTTCTGAGATTTGCATCCACTAATTTCGCTGAATTAAAAATGATGTTTCGCGGCTTTTTGATCGGCTTATTCATTTTTTCCATGGCACGGAAATGGAGTATTTCCATTTCGAATCAAAACTTTTCACTAAAATCGGGCAATTGGACTGATCAAATTCACATTCATGCCAGTTTTTACAAATCCATAATTAGAAATGTGGCGAAATCGAATGACCAGAAGGTATAAAAATATTAATTCAAATGTATTTACTTATCATACCAACAAAAATACTTAGATATTTTGTATACCTGGGGCCCGTCAGGGCCAGGTAATGTTAATCGCCAACATTGTTATCTGTTGTCCCTTTGTGAAAGTATTGGTGGTTCATGTCGGCTCTAATGATCTGAATCCTCGTCGCACCGTTGGCACTACAAAGCTGTGCAAAGTAATACAATAATTTTTGCCCAAGTATTTTTTATTAATCATTTATTTGTAAATTAAGGACAAAGTGCCCATTCGAGGCACAAAACCGGAACAACAGGGGAAGAGTCTGTTTGCAAGGCTACAGAAAATAGCGGAAAAGCACCACTGTACACCCATTTTCTACAGTGGTGTCATTCCACGTCCACAAAGTGTAATTGAAAATAAAAATGACTTGGGCAAGAGAAATTCTCGTTTGGAAAAGTTTAATTACTGCATGAAAGAAATGATTCAAAAATTGAACTTGCCCAATCTTCACAACATTGAAAATTGGTCAAAATTTGACAAATCTGACTTCAAACCAGATATGATTCATTTGAACAATGTTGGAAATCTTAAATTGACACACATTTTTGCCAATGTTTTTGCCACCTGATCCTTGTTCTATGGCTGACTGACTAATTTTGTGACTTAATAAAATGTCATCATACTAGTAATGCACAATGGTCATTTTTAAATTTAAATTTTATTAAATAGTTGTTGCTTGCATTGCTTTAAAATAGTAACAAGAATGTACACATACTTTTTAAAAATACATCATTATCAGTCAAATCAGTCAAATGTCACTAAAAGCCAGGTGGTCGATAACAACTTCTATAAGATTAGTTACATGCTCACACATTGGATCACCTCTCATCAATGGCATTGGGTGTCTGAGATAATCGTGGAGATAACTGATGAAGTCACAAATGAAGTGATGGTCTTCCAGTGTGAACAACTCCCTATATCCATTGATATATGTGATGGCTTCCGATTCATAGGTGCATTTTATGAGGAATTCCATGCATCCGATTTTCAGTGATTCAATGGGCATTTTATCAGAGATGATAAGGTATTTGACCACGCTTTGCTTTGTAAGTAAATTGGAGAGAATCACTGTAGTCAAAGTCATTTCTTTGCATGGGTTTTTGTCCATTCTAAAAAGTTAAAATGATAAAGTATTACTACTATATAACTTACATCTATTGTTGTAACACCATTGAAATGCACAAGTTTCACCAATTCACTATTATGCACTAATCATCTCAAATGCATTCATGATTTACTAGCTTTGTCATTAAGCCAGTTGCCTCAACTAGATTGCAATTATACTCAAAAGAACTTTAAAATGTCAATCACTTGTCAGTAATTCACTATGATCATTTAATTATTAGATAGTTGTTGCTTGCATTGCCTTAAAAAATAGTAGACCAGATAGAAAAATGCGTACAGCAAAAAAAAAGTAATA
>OZ024748.1:27568291-27570791 GCA_964016885.1 Eledone cirrhosa | reverse complement strand
GATTTACCCTCTGCAAGAAATACAAAAAATTGTTTTGGCTGGTACTGCACACATATTGAGAAGAGCACTATCTCTCTGAAAATTATAACCAATTTGGTGCGTTAACTGGCTTACCAATGTATACAGTGAGTTTATTTGCCCTAGGTGTCAGGAAGACACTCCGGCATATAACAGAAACAATACTCAAGGAAAAGGAAAAACAATGATAATAATAATAATAATTGTTTCTACTTTTCACACAAGGCCAGCAATTATCCTAGTGCATTACTGGTACTTTATTTAATCGACCCAGTAAGGATGAAAGGTAAAGTTAACCTCGGTGGCATTTGAACTCAGACCGTAAAGGGCCGTAACTCTATGCTGCAAAGCATGGCGTCACACCCTCTACCGATACTGCCAATAATAATAATTGTTTCTACTTTTGGCACAAGGCCAGCAATTACCCAGTGCATTACTGGTACTTTATTTCATCGACCCCGTGAGGATGAAAGGCAAAGTTAACCTCGGCGGCATTTGAACTCAGACCGTAAAGGGCCGTAACTCCATGCTGCAAAGCATGGCGTCCGACCCTCTACCAATACTGCCAATAATAATAACGAAGATGATGATAACAGCAAAAACAACCACATAATGATTTCTTTATAAACAACAATAATAGCAATGCACAGAACCTTTTGACATAAATCCTACAAGATGGTTAATTGTATTGACAGCATTGGTGTGTGTGTATGTGTGTGTGTGTATGTGTGTGTGTGTGTGTGTGTGTGTATCTGTGGTGTGTGTAGTGTGTGGTGTGTGTTGTGTATGGCACTGTGTGTGTGTTTTGTATGGCACTCTGTGTGTGTTATGGGTGGGACAGTTTGCGGGCAAATTTGTTGCTCCCTGCTGTTCATTATGTTTTTTCTCTTTCTTAATGTAACAATTATTTTTTCAATTTCAATGAGCATCTTTATATTCATGTTGTTCTTAATTTCTCACCAGCTCATAATAATAATTGTTTCTACTTTTGGCACAAGGCCAGCAATTATCCCAGTGTATTACTGGTACTTTATTGTATCGGCCTCGTAAGGATGAAAGGCAAAGTTAACCTCGGCGGGATTTGAACTCAGACCATAAAGGGCCGTAACTCTATGCTGCAAAGCATGGCGTCCGACCCTCTACCGATACTGCCAATCCACCGCCCTTATAATAATAATGCTTTCTTTGTTAACTACAAAGGGTTTACAAAAACATATATTAAGGACAGCACAAGACAGTACGAGACGGTACAAATATGGGTTTCTGCATTTACAAAAAGCAACAACAAACAAATAAATAACTAAAACAATGGATGTAACAAAAAAAAAAATCAAAACAAAGGAAAGTTCCCCAATAGAGGGAAGACTTCCGAGGGACTCTAGTGGAGCAACGGTGAACCTGACCACCAGGGCAAATGCCCTCTCCCAGTTTTCCACCTCCAATGTACAGGCACATACTCAGAGCAGGCCCATTCACACGGATCATGCTCCCCTCTTTCACCCATCTTTCCCTCTCCACCCTGATTTTCCTTTTCAAATGAAATTTGAAAACGTTAATCACGGCATCGCCGAAGAAGTAAGTGCACGTTTCAGACCTTTTAAACGTGTCCACCACACGACCTCTTTCACCATGGCCAACAGGCAGATAAAAACTGCCTGCCCATCTCGGCTAAAGGAAAGCGGTGAGCAATCTTATATTTATTTGTTTGTTGTTGCTTTTTGTAAATGCAGAAACCCATATTTGTACCGTCTCGTACTGTCTTGTGCTGTCCTTAATATATGTTTTTGTAAACCCTTCGTAGTTAACAAAGAAAGCATGGATTCAGGTGTTCTACATAAACCCACAAAGCAGTAATGCTCAGAAACTGGACGAGTGCGTGCAGGACGGTTTCGTCGCTCTGCGTGTATCTCGGACAGGTTCGACTGACGGCACTTCCATATCTGTAGAGTTTATCCCAAACTGGCGAAGCTCATCGGTAGAAATTGTCCATGGGACCCGGCCCGAAAGTTCTCCGGAAAAGATTGGCTACTTGATTTTCATCGACGCCCAAAGTCTCTCCAAGGATGTCGTCGCTCTTGCCCTACATTAACCCTCTATAAAACGCCGATCGTAATGCCCGATTGGCTGAGGGTTGTCCGCGCCGGAAGACATTCCAGTCTTCAAGTGCTCCTCCCTCTCGGTCTTGGCTTGACCCAGGACTGAAGCTCCGTCAATGAGACGTGCTGGGGAAAAACACGTCTAGCAAGCGGTGACCACACCTGTTCACGGTCAAGTAAGAGGTGGAGATGCTGTAGCATGAGCGCATGTTTGCGCATTATTAGCCAGGGTATGCCCGGCCCTTCACGTTGCGGGTCTCGACAGCAGATAAACTGCCTGACCATCGGAGCGCGTCCCTTCAACAAAAAGCGAAAGAGCAAACGCTCCAGTGCTGCCAGGCGAGGCTTTGGTCATGGCACGACGGCCAGGCGATAGTTGATGACGG
>OZ024748.1:27538291-27565791 GCA_964016885.1 Eledone cirrhosa | reverse complement strand
CCACCAGCTGGTCCTTGAAATATTGAGCAGACAGTTGTTATAACACAGCCATGTATCCAGCAGCTGATCTTTGAATAGGATCCAAGTGATATCTCATGTCCGAAAGAATGAGTGATATGATGTAGCAACCGAGATTAATCAGTTCCATTATTGTATTGGTTCCAAGAGTGGTGGATAGGCAGTAGAATCGGTAGGGTGTCGGACACGATGCTTTGTGGCATATACTTACAGTCCTTTACGCTCTGTGTTCAAATCTCGCCGTGGTTAGCTTTGCCTTTTATTCTAACGGGATCGATAAAATAAAGTACCAGTGACGCACTGAGGTAGATTTAATCGACTTTCCCAGTCGCTTCGAATTGCTTTAGAGTTTTTATTCAATCATATCTTAGTTACGTTATCGATCTCTATCAATGAAACAGTTGGGTTTATCATTTAAGTGACACTTTTTTGTAAAATATTATTTATATTTAACGACAATTTTCTCTGATTTACAACCGATATACATATACAGCAGTCACAATAGAAATAACAGCCAAATGCACAACAAATCCTAACATTGTGTTACAATACACACGCACACATATATATATATATATATATATTAGAAAAAAACGAGGAAGTTTCGTTTACAGACACACACACACACACATATATACACACACAATGTAATCTTAGATTACATAACACGAAATAATGTAATTCTAAAAAAGCTATAAATACTAAACACAAGACAAAAAATAAATCTAATGTTCGCGGTTGGAGTGGCTTTGATAATAATAGGTGTGCTCAATCAGTGGGATCAAACAGAAATAACTCCAGCTTCAATGAAGGACGGTTCGGGAGAATGTTGAAGATATATATATATGGATATAAAGAGCGATATATAATGGATACACACAGTCACACAGAAACACACAGATACACGGATACGTACATTCACACATACATTCAAACACACATACACGCACACGCAGCTATGCATATATATATATATATGAAATACATAAAGATATATTTATGTGTGTGATTTACATACACACACACATACACACACACACACACACACACACACACACACACACACACACACACACACACACACACACACACACACACACACACACACATACATATATATATATATATATATATATATATATATACATATATATATGTTATGGAATACTGTTAGCTTCTCGCTAAAACAATTTCTATACATATATATATATATATATATATATATATATATATATATATATATATATTTCTATATATATATATATATATATATATATATATATATATATATATATATATATATATATATAGACATACACACCCACCCCAGTGAGCACCGACCAATGATATAAGGGTGTGTAAAATTGTGCTACATATATAGATATGGGTTAATAAACTGGTACGTAACTTGGAATAAACGCTGATAACCCCTAGATAATTTTAGCCATTACTTGCTTCCATAGAGTTTTATAACATTAACTTATAACATCGTTTACTGAGGTTAAATTCGATTGTAACTTCAGTGAATAAATAATACTGTATTTGTACTAACTACAATCATATAGTATATCAATGTCAAAACAAAAGTGCTGAAAATACCTGACAGAATAACTATTGAGAACAGTACCGTTAAATAATTCTGGCACTTCCAGCCTTCCATCTTCGAGAAATACCTTTGTGTACATTTTGTTGCTTCAACCAATCGGGCGGTAAATAAATATCTTTTACATGTTGTATATACTTGATCCTGATGATTTCTCTATAGAGGTATTGTAAAGAATATTATTTGCAGAATGAAACATAGGTAGATCAAGTAAATAATGTATTAATTGTTGAACCTTGATGATCGATTATTTGTGTTTATATATATATTTTGAGTCTAACGAGTCAGACAATTATATTTTGTCTAACATTGCTGTTTATCACCCACTCCATGATTTTACAAAGATCGTATGTTGTAAATACGAACTTGCACATCAGAGTAGCCCAAAACGTTACATAGGGGAACAAACGGAGTTGTGTGGCAACACAAGAAAAGGTGTCCCGGACATGCGGTTTGTGTGTGAGTGTGACTGTAAACACCTGACGACCATTTTGCTGACTTTAACACAGCATGTTAATACAGCCACTTAATGAAAACCCTTTATTTGCTTAGAATAAATAAACCTTGAAAATTAGGAGTGCCTGCAATTGTACTATTCTATATCATTATGTACTTTTCTCTCATTATAGTTTTTTAAAAAGAATTTGAACTTGTCTAGGGCCCTTCTAAATCTATAAGCTAGTTCGATTAGATCCCGCCGAGGTTGACTTTGCCTTTCATCCTTACGTGGTCGATAAAATAAAGTACCAGTAATGCACTGGGTAATTGCTGGCCTTGTGCCTAAAAGTAGAAACAATTATTATCATCGGTGGATTGGCAGTATCGGTAGAGGGTCGGACGCCCTGCTTTCCGGCATAGTTTCGTCCCTTTACGGTCTGAGTTCAAATCCAGCCGAGGTTAACTTTGCCTTTCATCCTTACGGAGTCGATAAAATAAAGTACCAGTAATGTACTGGTTATTGATGGTCTTGTGCCAAAAGTGGAAACAATTATTATCATACCACGAATTGATTTTATTTGTCTTATTCCTAATCCTTTATATTCTGTTCCAACATTTGCTCCTATTCAAGGGGCAAATTCCATTTACATCATTTTCTACAATCTGGGGAGTTCACAGAATGTGTAACGTAAGAGCTTTGACGGTATATAAACAACCTTCCGGTTATCGAACCAACTAGCCAACCAACCGGAAACTTATAATAAATTGAAGTGAAAACCAAGAGGTGCGTGTTTTTATTGGCAACATGACCCTCCCAAAGTATAACAATATATATATATATATTTATATATATATATATATATATATATATATATATATATATATATATATATATATATATATATATATATATAGTAATAATAATAAATTTGAAGACTAAAATCCAAAGAGGGCTCGATAAGGATAAATATATATCAAATATATAAGAACCGTAGAGCAAATATTTATTAAAATAACAGATTAAAGTTTAAGCAAAGAATCGCTGCTTTTGGGTGAAAGCAGCGATTCTTTGCTTAAACTTTAATCTGTTATTTTAATAAATAAATAAATATATATATATATATATATATATATATATATATATATATAAAAGAAAATTTCGCTCTACATGGCTGAATACAATAAATGTAATCTGAGTTTTTCGAATATTAATAATTGTTTCTACTTTAGGCACAAGGCCAGCAATTACCCAGTTCATTACTGGTACTTTATTTTATCGACCCCGTAAGGATGAAAGGCAAAGTCAACCTCGGCGGGATTTGAACTCAGATCGTAAAGGGACGTAACTATGCTGGAAAGCATGGCGTCCGACCCTCTACCGATACTGCCAATCCACTAATAATAATATGCGGTTCGCATGCCAACACAAGAGCAAGAATGAAGGGTTCATTCTACTGACATGCCTATAAAATTGAGGCTTGTTTGCATAACGAATCGAATGTTATTATTAATATTCGAAAAACTCAGATTACATTTATGTGTGTGTGTGTCTTCTATTTAGCATGGCAAATTGAGAACTCATTTGAGTTCAGTTCCACTTAAAGTTTGTTCATTGTAACAAATACAACGTTTTATCTGTACGCGTATGTATATGTGTCGGCTCACGGTTTAGCTGTCGAAATTTTACGATGTAAAAAGGAATAAAAAAGTGAATAATAGTGTCCGAAAATGAACAGAAAGAGAGAGAGAGAGATGATTATTCTTTAGCGACTGTAAAATAACTAGTTTACTGGTATAGCGGTTTACTGGGTTACTGTATTCCTGTTTCCATAACAGACAAGAAACACATTACCTGTCGTCTGCCAACAAGCAATCTGGCCTGGGTTAAATATATGTTTATATAGTTAGTTACTTATATATTTATTATTTATTTCACTAAGTGACACAAACACACGCACACGCGCACGCACGCACACACACACACACACACACACACACACACACACACACACACACACACACACACACACACACACACACACACACACACACACACACACACACACACACACACACACACACACACACACACACACACACACACAGACACACAAGAAGATTCGAACATACAAACATACATCCATGCAAACATTGAGGAAAATAATAAATCTGATATCTCGCCTATAGACACTTGCACTGGTGTTTCTGCGTGCGTGTTTATATATATAACGTGAACCTAATGCTAACACTTTGTACTACATTCTTCGCTATTGTTTTTGTTTTCTATTTTAACTATTATATATATACACATATATATACAAGTGGAAGCTTAGTAAAATCGAAGCTTTGGCTGTGGCCAAGCAAAGTCGACCTACAATATTGAACACAATTTTTGAATCCACAAATTGTTCTACTCTCACAACTTGAACCACCTATTTTTAAGTAAAATACGAATTCAACAAAATTCGTAACTCATATTTGATATATAAACAACTAATACATACGCAATTTATTAATATATATAGAGAGATATTTATATACATATAACCTATCGTAATGTAATAAGATAAAAATACTTACAACCATAATTCTTCATATAATCTAATTGATTATATATATACAATACTATAACTTATAATATAGGTAAATAAATCTTTCCCCCCAAATTAACGTAAATGCTAGCTCCTCTTCCTTCCTCTTCTTTCCTACATATACAATAACTTATCATAATTATAGCGTCTAAAATAACGTTTTTTTCAGCCCTTTTACATGAACCTCATTTGCATACTCATCTTAATAATTTGAAATATCTGACTTTTCTTTTCACTATCCAAAGATAACTTGAACCGTTAAGGTATATTCTCCTTGGTTATGTCAAAATTTATAAAACACACTTCGTATTTTATTTGATGATAGCGTACCAAAATTTTTGGTACCCTTGAAATATATATAATAGAATAAATATGGTTTTATAAATATAGTTTCCATTTATTTAATATCATTGTATATTATACTCCAGAAAAACTGTTGAGTGCTCTGAATCAGTTACAAACATTTATATTTGTTGAATTACCAACAAATTGAATATCCCTTCTGCTTATATATATATATACTAGTTGAGACTCAAATTTGCCCGGGTAAACAGATAAGAGAAGACAGTAGAAGAGGAAACGATATACCAGATACACCAGATTCTTCGTTTTACCGTTCATGCATACTATATGAACATTTCTAGGTGTTCCCACTCGAGAACATCTTACATATAACTGCCCATGGGTAAAAAGCAATCCTTTCATATTCAATCCTACAATTTTGAGACTGACCCTGAGCTTTATTTATGCTCATAGAAAAACTGGCTCTAACAGGGAACTGAAGTCTTGAGAATGTGTACGGCAGCTCGGTAGAGAAAGGGATGATAGGAATCTTGGGAATAAATTCTTCTTGTTGATTGTCTCCAAGAAGAGTGACCTTCATAGCATGGCTATTAAGCGTGTGCCATCGCAAGGGTGATGGGAGTTCCAATCTTTTATATTATATATAGACATGGATATAGATAGTTATATATAATTATGTGTTTGTGTATGTGTGTAAACCAGCGTTCGAATCCACGCCACAGTCGGGCGGATGTTCGACTGTCCCAAACATTGTTGCACTCAACAGACAGCTTTGACAGTCGGTTGGATGTTGCAATTATTGCTACCCTCAATAGAGAGAGAATTAAACATTATTGTCCATTCACCCATTGATGGATACTTCAAGTTCACGGAGAAGGTAATTATTGATCCGTCTCAATTTCCAATATGCTCTCTCACAACTCAAACCTCGTGTATCAATTCTCCCTTCTCTTCTTTCTCCCCCCCCCCGTCTTGCTATCACCACTACCACCACCACCCTTACTCACACTCTCCAACAACATCATGTGACGTCACTGTGTATGAAACTGTCTGTGTTCCTTCACCTTTGTTCCATCCATCAGACACAACTAGACATGGATTAACACGAACATATCTTGTCTCTCTCTCACATACGTACCTATATACACATATATGTATATATATATATATATATACATATATATATATATATATATATATATATATATATATATATATATATATATATATATATATATATATATATATATATACATATATGTGTATATAGGTACATATATATATATATATATATATATATATATATATGTGTGTGTGTGTGAGTGTGTGTGTGTGTGAGTGTGTGTGTACATATACAGTATATGTATATATATATGTATATGTGTGTATATATATATATACATACACATATAAAAATACATATATATATATGTATGTGTATATATATATATATATATATATATATATATATATATATATATACATGTATATGCATATATATATATATATATATATATATATATATATATATATATATATGTGTGTGTGTGTGTGTGTGTGTGTGTGTGTGTGTGTGTGTGTGTGTGTGTGTGTGTGTGTGTGGTGAAATGACATATGTAATATCTGATGTGTATGTGTATGTTTCTCATGGCTAACCGGGTTGGTACTTCTCAGAACTGATATTTACATCCGGTTTCAGAGATGGAGAAGTACGTATTATCCCGGCCACGGATAGGACGCCAGTCTATCATAGGTGAACTTTCTACACATATCTTGAATGGGTTCACGACAACTAGGTGGCTCCACAATGTGGAAGAAGGTGTTTGACTGAGAAACAACGAATTAATAAATTGTTCAGTACTCGATATTCGTCCCGTGTATATATATATATATATATATATGTGTGTGTGTATGTGTGTGTGTGTGTGGGTGTGTGTGTGAGATAGATAGATAGATAGATAGATAGATAGATAGAGAGAGAGAGAGAGATAGATAGATAGATAAAGAGAGAGAGAGAGAGAGAGAGAGAGAGAGAGAGAGAGAGAGAGAGAGAGAGAGAGAGAGAGAGAGAGAGAGAGAGAGAAAATAAATCTGAGAATACATGTGTGTGTGAAGAGATATGTTCGTGTTAATCCATGTCTAGTTGTGTCTGATGGATGGAGCAAAGGTGAAGGAACACAGACAGTTTCATACACAGTGACGTCACATGATGTTGTTGGAGAGTGTGAGTAAGGGTGGTGGTGGTGGTGGTGGTGGTGATAGCAAGAGGGGAGAAGGAGGAGGAGGAGTGAGCAGAAGAAGAAGGAGGACTATTACACGAAATGTGAGATTGAAAGACAGAATGGAAGGAAAGACCAATGGCAGAGATTGAGAGTGAGGGTGGGCGATGGAGTTTGTGTATAAGTATGAGTGGAAGGAGGAGATGGGGATACATGAAATGAGTTAGAAAGACAGAAAGGAAGATTGAGAACATATTACACACACACACACACACACACACCCACACACACACACACACACGGATGCACACAGGCACTCATATATATATATCTATATCTATACTATAAATGAGAATGTTCGTGTGTATATGTGTATGTCTCTCAAAAGTTCCGAAACGGTGCATCCCAGAGAAAAACGGTTTTCATTTCCGAAATCCTCGTCCCAGGGAGACTGTTTTAGGGTTGTTAGTTATGAAAAATCTAATTGTTATGAGATATAAATCAACTTCAAGATCGTCAATATAGAATACCATTACAACTGTCACAATACCTCTCTCTATATATATCTGTCTCTCTCTGTATTTTACGCTTTCCCCTCTCTATATATCTTTACCACACTTTCTCACTCTCTTCCTATATCTTCTATGGTGGTGGTGGTGGTAGTGGTAGAGGTAGCAGTGGTGGTGATGGTGGTGGTAGTAGTAGTGGTGGTGGTGGTAGTAGTATTGGTGGTAGTAGTAGTAGTAGTAGTAAGAGGAGGAGATTTTAGACAAACTCTCCCAGTCATTCAAAAAGTAATAACATTAATCAAATCCGAGCCTCTTTGAAAGAAATCGACACTTTGGACTTCTATCAAAGATTTGAAGCCCACTACAAACATGAGGGCATATCTAGGTAGAGACAAACAATCAGAACAGTTCGCCCAGAATCTATTAATGCTTGAGGACGGAAGACTTTCTGTAGCTAGAAAGGGAGCTATTGATGTAAGTTCCATAGACACAATGGTGGAATCATTATTCCATCGCATAGAAAAAGTGTTCCCTAATCTTGATTATCAGTTCGCAAGTCACATGTGGCTCAATGAAAGGGCTATATTGGCTCCGAAAATTTGATTGTGAAACTGGTAAATCAAGAGCTGTTAAAAAGAATTCCAAATGTTTCGAAGCTCTGCTGATCTGTCAATATTGTAGTGGAACAGTTGGAAGCTGTCAATTACCCGACAGTTTCTCAACTCTTTAGAACCCCCAGGAATGCCTCCACATGTCCTTCACCTTAAAGAAGGAGCACCCATAATGTTATTAAGGAATTTGGACCCACCATAGCTATGTAACGGCACTCGATTGGTTATGAAAAATATGTATCCACACGTGATTCAAACCACCATTTTAACAGGATGTGGTAGGGGGGTGGATGTGTTCTTTTCATGAATTCCTCCTATCTCCACTGATGTCCCATTTCAGTTCAAACGACTTCCATTTTCAGTGAGTCTTATTTTTGGCAAATATATATATATATATATATATACACACACACACATATATATATATATGCATCGTCATCACATCTCTACGTCCGCTTTTCCCATTCTAGCATGGGTTGGATGAGTCCCCCGTAAAGCAGAACAACGTCATACCATTTGTTGCATTCTTTTGACATCTGCTTTGTGAGGTTCAACACCATCAGATCAGTTTTGATCACATCTGACCATGCCTTTCTTGTTTTTCCTCTACAACTTCATTCCATTTGGAACACTCGATATATCTTTAATGCATATACCAGCATAGGCTTCTTTCTTGCGCACAATATCCGACTCTTCATATCCCACTTTATACACATTTACATTGACACACACACACACGCCCACACTCGCACGCACGCATACACACACACAGACACACACATGCACACACACTACCCCCACCCCCCACCCACGCGCACACACACACACGCACACACACACACACACACACACACACACACACACACACACACACACACACACACACACACACACACACACACACACACACATGTTAGACTGGAGCGACGTGAAATAAAGTGTCTTGTACAAGAACAGAACAGGTCGGCAAGAATGGAACTCCTAGAATTTCAATCGTGAGCCGAATACCCTAACACTTGGTCACGCGCTTTGAATAAGTAATGCTTATTGCAGAAATGCTGTACCCTAGTACCAACACCTCCGCCACCGCTACTACTACTACTACTACTACTACTACTACTACTACTACTACTACTACTACCACCACCGCTACTACTACTACTACTACTACTACTACTACTACTACTACTACTACTACTACTACTACTACTACTACTACTACTACTATTACCACCATCACCTCCACCACCACTACCACCGCCAACTCAAGTTAGACTGTTGAAAGAGAGATGATTCAGTTCATTCTGGGTAAAATTAGTAGGGGTTCCTTGTAGTTACGTAACAGGTATTTGGCAGCGTCGGGGCAGCGATTAAAAAAATCATATCTTGTATTGAGACAAGTGCTATTACGTCATCTCAGCAAGATATTTATTCGTTCATTGATACACAGCCCACAAGACAAATTCCCATTTCCGTATGGCGTAATTTTGGTCAGAACATTCCATTGAATGGAGTCCTCGATCTCTGCGTCTTTGAGTGACCATATGTGGCTTTCAACAATCTAAGGGGAATTGTCTCCCTTGTCGACATGCGCAGAGACCAGTCAGCTCATATACACTTCCATTCCCAGCACAACCTCACTGAGTTGAGAATCGGGAGGATGAAACACGTGTCCTCCAGTATGGTTTGCTAAGGACCGAGTACTCCACATACTACGGTAATAACCTCCCTGTGTTTTACCTCACACACACACACACACACACACACACACACACACACACACACACACACACACACACACACACACACACACACACACACACACACACTATATATATATATATATATATATATATATATATATATATGTATATATATATACCTAATATCTATCTATATAAATAAATACTGTTTGGTTATTTATTGATATGTGTGTGTGTGTATATATATGTATATGTATATTATATATATATATATAATATACATATACATACCCGCCCCCCCACACACATATATATATAAACAATGAGTTATTTAATTTGTTGATTAGTCAACAAATTTTATTTATAACAGATTAGAAGCACTCAACGGTTTTCTTCTGGAGTATAATATCAATAATATTAATAAATGGAAACTATCTTTATAAAACCGTATTTAGTTTTATTATATATATTTCAAGGGTACCAGTATTTTGGTACGTTCTCATCAGATAAAATACAAAAATTGGTTTATAAAGAGTGACATACCTACATATGAATCAAATTTTGTATTTTATCTGATGAGAGCGTACCAAAATACTGGTACCCTTGAAATATATATAATAAAATAAATATGGTTTTATAAAGATAGTTTCCATTTATTAATATTATATATATATATATAGGGCGGGTAAAATTCCCGAGATCATATATATATATATACGATATTAATAAATGGAAACTATATTTATAAAACCATATTTATTTCATTATACATATTTCAGGGATACCAAATTAAATTATGGTATGCCTTCATCAGACAAAATACAATATATAACAGTTTTACAAATAAGCTTTGACGGACCCTATTAAAATGCAACCATTATTTTTGGAAGCCATCCGGATAGTGAGTTGTTTATATTATTTTAATAAGTCATAGTGTTAAGGACAATTAGAAAAAGACGGAGAGAAAGAAAAAGACGGAGAGAGAGAAAGAAAAAACGTGGAGAAGTATCGGAGAGAGAGAGATGCATGGAGAAAAAAGAAAGAGATAAATAAAGACAGGAGGAAAGAAAGAAAAAAGGAAGAAATAAGAAATAAGAAAAACAGAGGAAAGCAACAGAGAGATATTAAGTCATCAGACAGATAGAAAAACTCAAGAGAGAGAAATATTATATAGAGAGAGGGGGAGAAAATGAAAACTTTACGTCATGTCCTATTAAGTTGAGTTAACAATTTATATGAAATGAATAATAAAAATATAAATATTAATATTCATGAATGGGACATAAATATATAATATGAGAAATTAAACATTGTTCAATAATGACTACATGTTTAGTTTAAAACTTGAGATCAATATACCAAAATTTGGGTTTAATTTGTAAAACTTATTTGTAAAACTGTTATATATTGTATTTTGTCTGATGAAGGCATACCATAATTTAATTTGGTATCCCTGAAATATGTATAATGAAATAAATATGGTTTTATAAATATAGTTTCCATTTATTAATATCGTATATCTACTCCAAATACTTGTCGAGTGCTTTATATCAGTTATATTTACTTGTTATATCCAGACAATTTTAAATAGAACTTTTGCATATATATATATATATATATATATATATATATATATATATATATATATATATATATATATAAATATGTATGTATGTAAAAGAAACCAAAGAGGTTCTTAAGGTACATCCAGAAAGACCACAGTAATCAAAATATGCTTCTGGAGCATCCATTGGCTACGTAATTCAGGTACCTACCAGTATACCTTGTATATGTATACCATAGCGGGGATTTTGATTACTGTGGTCTTTCTGGATGTACCTTAAGAACCTCTTAGTGCTTATATAACTATAAGTTACGGAGATCCTATTCACTCGTTTTATTAGGGACCAGCGCTTAAATTCCTCTGGCTTCTTTATGTGCTTAAAACATTTTTCTTCTTTCTTCTTTCTGTTTTCATTTCTTTCTTTTTAAAAAAATTTTTTGAAATTTTTTAATCTTTTTATTTACTTTTTATCTCTTTATATTATCTTCCTTTTATTTTTTTATTATTATTTTATTATTATTATTTTTTTTATTATTTTATTTTTTTTTTATTATGCTTTAACCATTGCTTGTATGTTTTGCTTTTGTGAGCCATCAATTGTATCTGCATCTTGTGAAATCTGCTTGTGCCCTAGCATTTAACTGTGGTGCTTAACAACCCCAACATGTACCCTCTCCTTGTTCGCCATCTCCGATCTCCCTATCTTTACCCTCTATTGTATTCCGATTGTTCGTGTGACTAAGCTTGGTGGAGCTTATACTCAGCACTGTGTTTATTAAGCTCTGAGGATTCCTACCAATCGGTATGGATGAAACATTGTAAGCAAATAAAAACTGTTTGAGTATGTAAGCGTTCTTTGGTTTCTTTTACATATAACGGCTCTGTTCTTGTACATTGAGCTAATACAATACTGTCATAATACAACACGGTGCATGTGTGTTTATGCACATATGCTCCGTGCTATACGTAAATAAATAAATAAATAAATATATATATATATATATATTAATACACATATATATATATGTATATATGTATATATATATCAACCATATATATATATATATATGATCTCGGGAATCTTACCCGTCCTATATATATATATATATATACACACACAGATCTACATATGTTCGTGTTGTTTTGCTGTGGAGTGGGAGGGGTGGTGGTAGTGGAAGTGAAAGCTGCTAATTGACTTCTGATTGGAGTGTTCAATGACCGGAAATCACTGAGTTATGTCGGCGGCTATGGTGACGTCTCTTTCGGAAATTATCGACAACTCTCGTATCAAAACCAACAAGCTTGTTTTTTTTCCCCGGCTCCCCCTATTTTAACAGTAAAGAATGCATACAATCAGACACACACACACACACACGTACACGTACACGTACACAAACTCACAGACTTACACGCACATTGTCGCATACTTACTTCCATACCTTAGCACACTTGTATACATAAGTAATCAACCATACACACAACATTCACTTACACACACACACGCCCCTCCATACGCACACGCACACACACTCACGCACACACAAACACACGCACGCACGCACATACACACACACACATATATATGAGACCACCGCCAAGCACATCGACTGAAAGACGCACATAAACACTCACGTGCACTCTGTCGTAAAGACACACACACACACACACACACACACACACACATACACACGCAGTCACACAAATCTAGCGATGATGAGCGTATTAATGTTGCTAATGACGATGGTGATGGTGACCATGATGATGTTGACGATGATAATTGTGATGATGATGGTGAATAGGCTGATGATGATGATGATGATGTGGTTTTCGTTGTAAACTGATTTTCTAGAACTACCATAACTACTATAACAGACAATAGTTAACAGCCCAAACGCCCATCACTACAGTGGCCAAAACTAACACCAACACCAACGCCACAGCTAAATCCATCATAAGAGCCAACAGCACCACCACCACGATTGGTAACACAATCACTATCACCACCAACACGACAGTTATAGGCACCACAAGAGTTAATACCGCCACCACCACCAACACCACCACCAACACCACTACAGACAAAAACCACCAAAATTGGTAACATAACCAATCTAACCACCGTCACTACAGCTAAAGCCACCGCCACTACTACTGCAGTCCAAACCACCACAAGCGGCAATGCAACCACCACCACCACCACAACAACAACAACAACAACAACCACAACAACAACAAATACCACCGCAAGAAGCAACACAACCACCACCAACGCCTACAACCACAACTATAACCCTCACAACATCTAAAAACAAACATCACTGCAACGAACACCAAACTCATCTTCAACACACCATCAAAACAACACCATCAACACCAGAACACCACCACCGGAGCACCTCAACAAAACAACACTACCGGAGTATCACCGCCACTAAAACAACACCAACAACACCAGATCCCCACCACCACCACCACCAAAACAGCACCACTAACACCCCCTCACCACCAAATAAAACACCAACAAAAACGTCTCCATTTCGAAGTCAAATTACAAGAAGGCGCTTCTGTCATTTCCGCCGCTATGCTGTTGTATCTCGCCTAACTTATAAGCTGGATACTGTTACTGTTTCGTGTTTGGTTCGCCTTTCTGGCGAACCTGACCCCGAAATCTTGGTGGGACATGAAGTCTTGATAGGAGGTGGGGTAGCTTGTTGGCACCCAGGGGTCAAAACAACTCACCATTCCTACCTTCCTTCTCTCCCTCTCTCTATTCCTTCTTATTTCGTTCTCTTCTCATCTCTCTTTTTCATTCGTTCTCTCTGGTTCGCTCTCTATCTCTCTCCATTTCTTCTTCCTCGTTCTCTTTCCCTCTCCATTCCTTCTCTCCCGTTCTGTCCCCTCTCACTCCATTTCTTCACCCCCTTTCTCTCGTTCCCTCTCTATTCCCTCTCCTGTGTTCTCCCTCCCCTATTCATTCATTCATTATCTTTCCTTTGCCTTAGTCACGTAGAAGAGACTCTGTTATGTCGATTGGTTTTCATTTCTACATCCCCCCACCCCAACATTTACACACATCTACACCCCCATCTACACACCTCTACACAAACACCACATTTAGAGATCTCTCTACACACACACCACAATTAGAGAGATCTCTCTCTACACACACACCACATTTAGAGACCTCTACACACACACACACACAAACACACACACACCGCATTTAGAGACCTCTACATACACAAACACACACCACATTTAGAGATCTCTACACACACAACACATTTAGAGATCTCTCTCTCTCTACACACACCACATTTAGAGATCCCTCTCTCTACACACCACATTTAGAGATCTCTCTCTCTACACACACACCACATTTAGAGATCCCTCTCTCTACACACCACATTTAGAGATCCCTCTCTCTACACACCACATTTAGAGATCTCTCTTTACACACACACTACATTTAGAGATCTCTCTCTCTCTACACACACACATTTAGAGATCTCTCTCTCTACACACACACATTTAGATCTCTCTCTCTCTCTCTCTCTCTCTCTCTCTCTCTCCACACACACACACCACATTTAGAGATCTCTCTCTACACACACCACATTTAGATCTCTCTCTCTCTCTCTCTCTCTCTCTCTCTCTCTCTCTCTCTCTCTCTCTCTCTACACACACACACCACATTTAGAGATCTCTCTCTCTCTACACACACACCACGTTTCGAGATCTCTCTCTCTCTACACATACACCACATTTAGAGATCTCTCTCTCTCTACACATACACCACGTTTAGAGACCTCTACACACACACACACCACAACAAATATTTATTTGTTTATTTATTTGTTTCATTATTCATTTTCATAACACAGTGATCGGCAGATAGGTTGGATTTCTCTCTGGTTTGCTGTTAATCTGAATGTCTGCCTGACTGTCTATGAGTGCTTCTCTCTCTCTCTCACCCTCTCTCTCTCTCTCTCTCTCTCTCACCCTCTCTCTCTCTCTCTCTCTCTCTCTCTCTCTCTCTCTCTCTCTCTCTCTCTCTCTCCCTCTCGCTCTGTATGCTAGTCTGTTTTCTTTTCCCCCTCTTTTATCTCGCTCTTGTCATTGTGGTCTTCATGGTGTTTCAAGATTAGTCTATTTGTCATTCTACCTGTAATTGACCTACATACCTGCGTACACCACCTCTCTCTCTCTTTCTCTCCCCCTCTCTCTCCTATCTCTCTCTCTCCCCTCTCTCATCCTCCTCCATCTCTTTCGCCACCCTCTCTCTCCCTTTCTCTTTATGTATCTCTATCAATGCTGCGAAGATGTGACACTCATCCTCTCAAGGAAGCCTGCGCAGTGCACTCTACATGTGAATGGAGTTCCACTGAAGCAGGTGGAGAAGTTCAAGTATCTTGGGGACGTATTTACAAGTGATGGAAGACAGGAGGCTGAATTAAGTGCAAGAATTGCAGGGACTGGTGAAGTAATGCGTCAGCTTCAGCATTTGGTAATCAGAAGAAGGGAGGTAGGTGTAAAACCCAAACTCACTATCTTCAATTCAGTATTCGTGCCAACCCTTACCTATGGTCACGAATTTAGGGTAATGACCGAAAGAATATGATCGCGAATACAAGCAGCCGAAATAAGGTTCCTCCGATGAAATGTGGAGTAACTTTACTCAATAAAGTGAGTAGCTTGGAGATCAGAGAGTCACTCCAGGTAGAGCCGCTACTGCTCCGAATTGAGAGATCACAGCTCCTATACTATGGACATGTGTCTAGAAGAAGAAGAAGAAGAAGAAGAAGAAGAAGAAGAAGAAGAAGAAGAAGAAGAAGAAGAAGAAGAAGAAGAAGAAGAAGAAGAAGAAGAAGAAGAAGAAGAAGAAGAAGAAGAAGAAGAAGATATAAGGAAAATAAGAAAACAGTAGAAAAATGCTAATAGAATTTTATCATAGAAAAACAAAAACATTTTTTAAAGCAGAATTTTTAGTACCGGTTTCAGTCGATAAAAATTTCGACTTCTTTATACTAGAAAAAATATGATAAAAAATATATAATAAAGTTAAGGTGAATATTGATTAGAAGAGAATATTAGAGAACATAGTTTACATATATATATAAGTTCAGATTTTCGTTTATCTCTTTCTCTTCCTTGGTGGTTTGGTGTTAGAGGCAGCCAAAATAGCAGTTGCGTTGGTTGTCCCCTGTCACTGTCTGACTGGCTACTGACTTCAATAGCAGCAGCAGCAGCAGCAGCAGTAGTAGTAGTAGTAGTAGTAGTAGTAGTAGTAGTAGTAGTAGTAGTAGTAGTAGAAGAAGAAGATCTCTCCAGTCCCAGACTTTATTTCATTTCCAATGTTGGGATATTTTACATATATATGTCGTACATTAATGTGTGAAGATGTACATTCATATGTTTGTGTAATATATATACACACACACACGCACACACACACACATTATATATATATATATATATGTACATATATACACATTGTGTTTAAGTATAACGTATTGGCACGCATAGGTGTAAAGAAATAATATTCATGTGTATATGTGTGTATATATATATATATATATATACATACACACACATATATATAAACATATATATATATATGTGCATATACATATACATACATCATACACATACCCATATACAAACGTGTGTGTGTGTGTAGATAGGCACATTTTGATATATATCTACATTTAACTGTATATATTTGATATTTATTGAAGGCTCAGTAATATTTGCGTGTGTCTATGTATACAGACACACACACACACACACACACACACACACACACACACACTCCCCCGCACAAATATATATATATACATAAACATATATATGTATTCACATATTTAAGTATATATATACATGTATATATATATATATATATATATATATATATATATATATATATATATATATATATATATATATATATATATATATATGTATGTATATATATATATATATATATATATATATGCAAAAGTTCTTCAACTTTATATATATATATATATATATATATATATATATATATATATACATACATACATACATACATACATACATACATATATGTGTGTGTGTTTGTATTGTGCTGTTGCCAAAAACGAATCTGTAAGGTTCAAGGGGGCCAGAAAAGCGCCATCCCATCTGGCAACGATCCAATGGATGTAGAGATCCATCATTGTAGTTGGCACATCACCCCAACATATATCTTCTTCTCATTGTTGTTGTTATTATTGTTTAGCCCTAGGTCAGCACTGATCGAGCCGATTTTGGATGATTTTCCAGCCGTGGTCATCATGTTTGTTTCTCCGTGCCTGGAGGGAACTCGGGCTAACACCTTATCTAATGTGTTCTTTTATTAGAAGGGAGGGTGTGGTTTGAAGGAAGTTTGGTTGCTATTTGTAGCATGTCGTGTGACCAGGTAGAGTTTCACTCCAGGTAGAGTTTCATTCCAGGTAGAGTTTCATTCCAGGTAGAGTTTCACTTCTGATTATTTATTTGTTGTTGGTGTCAGTTCTGATCGAGCAGACCTTTGATCAAAGACATTCCATCCATGACCATCCTGTATTTCTCCCATAAATAGGGAACATAACTACATTAACATTAACTAGCAGAAAAACCGCCCTTCGAGCGGTTTTCTGCTAGCATATGTAGTGTGCATATTGGTATTATGCGCAAATATATATGCATATAGATATATGTATATTGAAAAGTAAATTGACAATATCTTCTTCTTCACCCACTTATTTCTGAGAGGGTCGTGGGGGAAGAGCCCTTCTCAAACACTCCTTCCAGCGTGTCTGTCAGTAGAGTGTGTAACTGATCCAGTTGGATCCCAAAGCGTGATCAGCCAAGCTCATGGATGTTATCCAACTATCTTGCTCAGGATCTACCTCTGGGTCTCTTGTCGGTTGGTTTTGCCTGTAAAATGTGTCCGGCGATTCTTTACTGAGACATTCTAACCACATATCCATAATATCGGAGTTGTGATCTCTCAATTTGGAGAAGTAGCGGCTCTACCAGAAGTGACTCTCTGGTCTCTGAGTAACGTTACTCCAAAGACCCTTGGGATGAATCCCATTTCTGCCGCTTTTATTTGCAATTGTATTCTTTTGGTCATTACTCAAGATTCATGATCCTCAGTAAGAGTTGGCAGGAATACCAGGAAGACAGCGAGTTTGGCTTTTACACCTACCCCCTTTCTTCTAATTGCTGAATGCTGAGGCTGGTGCATTACTGCATCAGCTTTTGCAATTCTTGCACTTAATTCAGCTTCTTGCATTTCATCACTCATGAACACGGCTCCAAGATACTTGAACTTCTCTAACTGCTTCAGTAGAACTCCATTCACATGTATATAAATTTGAGGGACTTCTGTCCACCCGTCCATCACACAATATGTATGTGTGTTTTTGTCAATGTATGTGTGTGTAAAAGGAAGGAAAGGGATACACACATATATATGTCTAACTTAAAAACAGTGACACACACACACACACGTGTCTCTAATTTAAGAACGCTGACAAACTCACGCATGCGCACATACACACTGTCCTATTACCACTTAAGAGCTTTGGTCCGGGAAAACATCCCCTCAATTTTGGAACCGTCTGGGTTGTCCTGAATTGATGGGAAAAGATTTGACGGCCTTATTCTGTGCTCCTGGTCAAGAAGCAGGTGCCTTACCTCGGACGTCACAGTTAGTGACTCTTTTGCTTCTTCCCACATCCTGGATGCAGCGGTAAGGGCGAGAACTACAACATCCGCAGCTGAACGGAACAAAATCTTAAAATACCGTGTTCTGTCAGCTAACTACATTATCTAGCCTGTGGCGTTCGAGGCGTTTGGGGGAATCGGGCTACTGACAGCGAGATTCTTATCTTCACTGGCGGCTCGCCAAACAGAGGTAACTGGTGATGCTCGTGAGGGCACTTGGTTGTTCCAGCAGCTCAGTGTCGCCATCACCTTAGGTAACGCTGCGAGAGTGCTGGCCTGCCTCTAAAATTATTCGAGAGGGTTCTCAGTGCTCCTCGCTACATTGCTATCTTTTCCTCTGGTAGTGGCTCGTTTTTCTACTCTTTCGCCTGCATTTTGTTCTATGTGGTCTAAGATGTGTGTATTACATGCTTGTGTATTTTTCTCTTTCTTTTTTTCTTTTCCCTTTGTATACATCATATTGAAATGGCAGTATCGGTAGAGGGTCGGACGTCATGCTTTCCAGCATAGTTACGCCCCTTTACGCTCTGAGTTCAAATCCCGTCGAGGTTAACTTTGCCTTTCATCCTTACGGGATCGATAAAATAAGGTACCAGTAATGCACTGGAATAATTGCTGGACTTGTGCCAAAAGTAGAAATAATTATTAAAAGGGTGGCGGATTGGCAGTATTGGTAGAGAGTCGGATGCCATGCTTTGCAGCATAGAGTTACGAGCCTTTACGATCTGAGTTCAAATCCCACCGAGGTTAACTTAGTGGTGTTGGTAATATTGTTGTTGATATTGCTGTTAGTGTTACTGTTGGTGGTGGTAGTAGTGATATTGCTGTTGTTGTTGGTGTTATTGTTTGTGGTGATGATGATGATCATGATGTTGTTTGTGATGGTGTTAGTGTTAGTGTTGGTTTTGCTAGTATTATTGCTGATATTGCTGGTGGTGGTGGTGGTGGTGTTACTGGAGTTGGTGTTACTGGTGGTGGTGGTGGTGGTGTTACTGGAGTTGGTGTTACTGGTGGTGGTGGTGGTGGTGTTACTGGTGCTGGTGTTACTGGTGGTGGTGGTGGTGTTACTGGTGGTGGTGTTACTGGTGGTGGTGGTGGTGTTACTGGAGTTGGTGTTACTGGTGGTGGTGGTGGTGGTGTTACTGGTGCTGGTGTTACTGGTGGTGGTGGTGGCGTTACTGGAGTTGGTGTTACTGGTGGTGGTGGTGGTGTTACTGGAGTTGGTGTTACTGGTGGTGGTGGTGGTGGTGTTACTGGTGCTGGTGTTACTGGTGGTGGTGGTGGTGTTACTGGAGTTGGTGTTACTGGCGGTGGTGGTGGTGGTGTTACTGGTGCTGGTGTTACTGGTGGTGGTGGTGGTGTTACTGGTGGTGGTGGTGGTGTTACTGGAGTTGGTGTTACTGGTGGTGGTGGTGGTGGTGTTACTGGTGCTGCTGTTACTGGTGGTGGTGGTGGTGTTACTGGAGTTGGTGTTACTGGTGGTGGTGGTGTTACTGGAGTTGGTGTTACTGGTGGTGGCGGTGGTGGTGTTACTGGTGGCGGTGGTGGTGGTGTTACTGGAGTTGGTGTTACTGGTGGTGGTGGTGGTGGTGTTACTGGTGCTGGTGTTACTGGTGGTGGTGGTGGTGGTGGTGGTGTTACTGGTGCTGGTGTTACTGGTGGTGGTGGTGCTGGTGTTACTGGTGGTGGTGGTGGTGGTGTTACTGGAGTTGGTGTTACTGGTGGTGGTGGTGTTACTGGTGGTGGTGGTGGCGGTGTTACTGGAGTTGGTGTTACTGGTGGTGGTGGTGGTGGTGTTACTGGTGCTGGTGTTACTGGTGGTGGTGGTGGTGGTGTTACTGGTGCTGGTGTTACTGGTGGTGGTGGTGGTGGTGTTACTGGAGTTGGTGTTACTGGTGGTGGTGGTGGTGGTGTTACTGGTGGTGGTGGTGGTGGTGTTACTGGAGTTGGTGTTACTGGTGGTGGTGGTGGTGGTGTTACTGGTGGTGGTGGTGGTGGTGGTGGTGTTACTGGTGCTGGTGTTACTGGTGGTGGTGTTACTGGTGGTGGTGGTGCTGGTGTTACTGGTGGTGGTGGTGGTGGTGTTACTGGGCTGGTGTTACTGGTGGTGGTGGTGGTGGTGGTGTTACTGGGTTGGTGTTACTGGTGGTGGTGGTGGTGGTGTTACTGGTGCTGGTGTTACTGGTGGTGGTGTTACTGGGCTGGTGTTACTGGTGGTGGTGGTGGTGGTGTTACTGGGCTGGTGTTACTGGTGGTGGTGTTGGTGGTGTTACTGGTGGTGGTGGTGGTGGTGTTACTCGGTTGGTGTTACTGGTGGTGGTGCTGGTGGTGTTACTGGTGGTGGTGGTGGTGGTGTTACTGGGCTGGTGTTACTGGTGGTGGTGCTGGTGTTACTGGGGTTGGCCAATTGTATTCAATGTATTCAATTTATTGTTGTTGATGTCAGAGGTGAAAGAGGCGAGAACGTCATAGAGCAGGCTTGGAGCCAGGTACTTTCCTCCGTAATTTATGGATTGTGTGCTGGTAGTAGTGGTGGTGGTGGTGGCGGCGGTGGTTATCGTAGTATGGTGGTGGTAGTGGTGTGGGCGTTGTTGTTGTTGATAGTAGCGGTAGTAGTAATAGTGGTGCCAATGATAATACGAGAGGTTAGTATTAGATATTTTTGTATCGTCTTTCCCTACCATGGTCGGACAACATACTTTGCGACATAGAGTTAGGGCCCTTTACATTATGCGTTCAAATCCCACCGTGGTTAGCTTTGCCTTTCATCCTCACGGGGTCAATAAAATAAAGTGCCAGTCACACACTGGGGTCGATTTAATCGACTTTTCACATCTCCAAATTTGCTGGCCTTGTGCCTAAACTACCACAGACATCGTCGCCGACGACAACAACAACAATACCAACAGTAACAACCTGGCAGAGGAAAATAAAAACTACGAAAAATATTTTCCTACTTTATCACTTCACTTAAAATATCAGACAAAACATAAGTCAACTGTATTGCAAACAACACCACCACCACGGTGCCAACACACTGTGGCCGAAACCTCGTTAAGGATAGAGTAACCCAAGTGCAGTATTCATTAGCCATTTCTTGGCTGAGGGTGGGTCTCCTTGCCGACGTCGAGAAAACAACGACAGTCCTGGACACGGTAAAAATAAGGCAAGAAAACTGAACAGGATAGGGGTGGAATTACTGATCCAAACAACCCAGGAGAATATAGAAGCCATTCCCGGCGTGATAGACCTCGATGATGGCAGACAGATACACATGACCGTCAAGTGTAGAAGGCCAAGATGCCGACTCTGTGGGGAGAAAAACCGCCTAAAGGCCTTCTGCCCCAATCAAAGGCAGGAACTAGGTCCCCCTCCGTTTCCCACGCCGGATCACATGCTGGGAGCAACTAAGACGGCTGCGGCTGCAGTCGCAGCAAACAAAACAGCACCCGCATCAACAACGGCAACAACAAAACCCTCACTTCCACCACCAACAATCTTAAATCCAACAAAACGATACAACTGTTATGCGCTACACAACAATAAACACGAACAACAAAAAATTACTTCACTAGCATTAGAGAAAAAAACTACATAACACCCGAAAAATTCACACCACCCACGCATATAAAATTCACAGAAATAAATAAACATACACTCTTCTCAAGAAAATTTTCTAAGATTCAAACCCTCTCTATAAGAATATACAGAGACATCCTTGTGGAGAAGCCCACAACTGGCTAGACGGACGAAGCAACCGTCTCTCCACCAGAAAGCCAGGGGTAAGTTTTCACTTGTTTCCACCCTCTTTTAACCATGGCCTCACTCGGAATAGGCAGTATAAATTCATGTGGCCCGGGGGCGCCTTGGAAGCAAGGTCACCTACTCAACGACCTCATATAATGAACATAGATGTAGTGGCCATCAGCAAGATCAGAATCTTCGAGGCATGAACCATCGCACTCATTTTCAGCAATTACGATGTGTACGCATCTCTAAGCCGTCCAGGATCTGGAGACAGAGTAGCTGTGTTGTTTCCGAGAGGTCTCGATCTCACGGCACGAGTCTTTCCTAGACCCAGAAGGCAGGTTGGTGGTGCTAGACGTGACCAGCAGTGAAGACGCTTTCAACTGTCTGACAGGTACTGACTGGATTTCCCGAATGTGCCAATGTGGACATGGACAAACCGCGCTTTCCGGTTAGTGGCCGTCTATGCCCCGACATTTTTCTCGCTCTTTAGTGTAAGTGGGTGATTTGAACAGGATCTTGGATGTACACTGGGGCTGTGTGGGACAAGCGGATAGAAGAAGAGGGTGTAAAAGCCTCGCAACATGCTCAGACGTCTTCAACAGTCTGACAGGTGCCGACTGGATTTTTCGAATGTGCCAATGTGGACATGGACATCCAGGTCGTATCTAGATAGGATGTTTTCTATGGCAATAGATAAGTCCAACGTATGTTGTTCAAGATAGACGACTACACAGACCATAAATTCGTGATCTGTTTGATCGACTTAGATAGGCTTCATAGACAGGGACCCGGTCCTGGAAACTGAACGCGTCGCTCCCGACGCGCAAATCGTTCGGAGACCGGATTAGTGAATTAGTTAAGCGGGCATCGACGGGAGCAGTCGTCAACAACAAATAGTAGTTCACCCTGAAAAGGGCGATTAGAATAGAATTCATTAGGTTCAGTAAGGCTCCCTCATGTTATTGAGGAATTTATACCCACCAAGGCTATGTAACGGCACTCGATTGGTTGTGATAAATATGTATCCACACGTGATTCAAGCCCCCATTTCAACAGGATGTGGTAGGGGAGAGGATGTGTTCTTTTCCAGAATTCCTCCTATCCCCACTGATATCCCATTTCAGTTCAAACAACTTCAATTTCCAGTGGATCTTAGTTTTGCCATGTGCATCAACAAATCATGAGGACAAACATTGTTTCACCTTGGGAATCGAACTCAATAATTTATGATTATTAGTAGAATACCTTGTTTCACCTATTGGTTGTCCACATCAAGAGAATTATCCTTCAGGGAAGACATGGCCTGACATGGAATAAAAAAAAATTGATATAAATGGCATACTATTGTGATTATTGTCCAGCAACGACGGACTACTCAGCTAGTACACACACACACATGTATATATATATATATATATATATATATATATATATATATATATATATAAAACTCGTGGAGCTTAAACGCTGATTATTGGAGGTTGTGAGTACTCTGTATTGTGGATAGTTTTAACGTACAAGAGGTTTCCATAGTTAGGTGGCGAGTTTGCGAGAATTCCTATGCAAGTTATTCTTGGAGTAATAATAGTGAAAGATTGAAGAATAACATGGTCGGCTGTACAAAAAGGGTTTTATTTCTAGTATTAACAATTGTTTCACCTGATCAATGAAACAATTGTTAATACTAGAAATAAACCCTTTTTGTACAGCCGACCATGTTATTCTTCACTCTCTCTCTCTCTCTCTCTCTCTCTCTCTCTCTCTCTCTCTCTCTCTCTCTCTCTCTCTCTCTATATATATATATATATATATATATATATATATATATATATATATATATATATATATATAGTTAAAAGAATAGAGGTGTAACACACAAGTTATTATATATTGGTAAACGGAATAAAAAATGCTGACAAATTGTTCACAGTTGAAAAATGGTTTAATTAGGAATAAAAGAGTATTAGTGATTGTATGGGTTAGTATTCAGTTGTGGTTTTAAGTTTTTAAGTTTTTACCGGTTGCGCATTTCTAAATGCTTTTCAAAAATAATTTTGAGATAGAGTGTCCGTGCTGTTTGCTCTGATCTGATTAGTTTTGGGAATTCTACCTGTTTTTATGTTAAAAAAGTGGCTCCAGCTTTACTTTGGTGTTGCAAAATTTCTTGTGGTCAAAACAATTTTGATTGGTCGGTAGAGGTCATGTGAGTGTAAAAAATTGATTTTGCGCCAAGACTGTTTTTATGTTAAAAAAGTGGCTCCAGCAACAATTCTTGTGGTCAAAACAATTTTGATTGGTCGGTAGAGGTCATGTGAATAAAAAATTGGTTTTGCACCAAGATTGAGAAATGACTCTTTCACAACAAATATGTGTGTGTGTGTGTGTGTGTAGTAGTAGTAGTAAGGTGTTCGATGTTGTGATAATGGTTAGCAGCGATGTGTGTCAAATGGCTATTGAGATAAGTGTGTGTGTGTGTGTGTGTGTGTGTGTGTGTGTGTGTGTGTATAGCAGAGTAATTCGTGGTGGCAGGGATGGTCAGTAAGAATGTGTCTGAAAGCAATGGGGGGGGGGGGTATTTTAGCATGTCAAAAGATACTTTTCAGCTTTTGTCTTATACGGTGAAGTGTGTGTGTGTGTGTGTGTATATAAGTCTCTTTGTATGTTGATGTACGCGTGTGTATGTGTGTGTATATATATATGTGTGTGTGTGTGTGTGTGTGTGTGTGTGTGTGTGTGTGTGTGTGGGTGGACCACTATTTTTTTCCCCCTGGTAAAATGGTGTACATTATTCGATTTTTTCAGTAAAATCGGTTCTCTTAATAGAACATCAAAAATCTTAACAATAAAAGGTGTGAAATGATATTCACTATATATATATACACACATACATATATTCACTATATACATATATATATATATATACATATATACATACATATACACATATATATGCACATATATTTTTTTGTGTTGCACCATAGAGCATGTGTGTTTACGTATGTCATTATGTTTATATGTGGGTAGAGATGTGTGCTGATGTAGGTATGTATGTTGACGTGTGTATGTTGTAGGTTCGTCTTAGGGAGAAGTGTTTAGACGGGGTCCGTATTTGTTAATGAAGTAAGATTCCTTGCTGATGCGCTGGGTGTGGGTGGCATTATCTTTAAATTTGTAGAGGGGAAAGATTCTGAAGTTGGGATGATTTTGGGCGGCACAGGTATCAATGTGTTCACTCAGTGGTATTTTCCTGTATTCCCGTATTTTAATTTGGGATCTATGGACAGTCATGCGTTGGCGGAGGCTGTTTTTGGTCTGGCCTATGTATTGTTCTCGACAACCTGAACAAGTTAATACATATATTAGATTTTCCGATGCACATGTGAAATTGTGTTTTACTATAAAACGTTGTCCATCTTTGAAATAGAATTCCGAACCCTCTATTAGGTTGATGCAAATGCCACAGTTGGGTCTATCGCATTTTTTTTACTGTGGGTTTCGTTGTTATGGTTGGCAGTACTTTGGCATGTGTTAAGATGTTTTTCATTGACTTGGATTGTCTTTTGCTCTTTATGATATCGTGTGTTCGTAGAATTTGGTTCATTCTATGGTCCTTTTTCAATACAGGGATGTTCTGGAGGATGGTGTCAAAGGCCTCATTGTTGAGGGGGTTGTGTGTGGAGATGTATGGAAGAGCTTTTAGTTTTGGTTGATTTACTTTAGGGTGTCTGCGGTCCTGGGTACTGAGTTTTAGGGCACGTTGGATTCCATTGTCAATTAGTGATGCAGGGTAGTCCCTGCCTATGAGTGTGTTCTTTAGTTCTTGTAGCCGTAAGTAGCAGATGTTTTTATTGGAGACTATAGTACAGATTCTCTTGGCTAAGTTGTAGGGAATATTAATTTTAACGTGTCTAGGGTGGCAAGAGTTGAAGGGGAGATATTGCTTGGAGTCTGTGGGCTTGTAGTATATGTCTGTTTCTATTTTTTTGTTATGGATCTTAATGAGGATGTCGAGGAAGGGGAGTTGTTGATGGCTGTATTCCATCGTGAAGTTAATATTTGTGTTGAGCCCATTTATAAGGGTGTGAAATTCTTTAAGTTTTTCGATGTTTTCGTGCCACATTGAACACCTTACTACTACTACTACTACACACACACACACACACACACACACACACACACACACACACACACACACACACACACACACACACACACACACACACACACACACACACACACACACACACACACACACACACACACACACACACACACACACACACACATATTTGTTGTGAAAGAGTCATTTCTCAATCTTGGCGCAAAACCAATTTTTTATTCACATGACCTCTACCGACCAATCAAAATTGTTTTGACCACAAGAATTGTTGCTGGAGCCACTTTTTTAACATAAAAACAGTCTTGGCGCAAAATCAATTTTTTACACTCACATG
>OZ024748.1:27520791-27533291 GCA_964016885.1 Eledone cirrhosa | reverse complement strand
TAATTTTTCCATTCAGCTGGTCTACAATGACGATATATAAGAAGCAGAGCTTTCTCTCATAGAGACTTTAAATACCGGAAGCTGGGCTATTAATAGTTTAGTGTCAATGTCATCAGCACATCTTTCCTTAAAATCAATTTCTGATGAGGCATTCTCCTTGTTGGTCGCCTTTAGAAGCAATGTTTCCAGCCTTAAATTATACCTTCTAACTCACCTTATCAAATCTTTTGTTGGGATTTATTTATTTCCGAGTATATTGTTAACTTCGTTAAAGCATGCTATTATACAAGTATTGTTATAGTATTGTGAATACAATCAGGATTTGAAAACAATATTGCTAGCAAGCATCAAAACCCCAGAAACGTCTCTTGGGCCACCAACTATATGTCGACGCAAGGAATACATAAAATCGTTTTTCTTGACGTATAAGTATATTCAGTAGCTATAACTGAAAAATAAAATTTGTTCCTGCTTCACAAAGTAAATATACCATAAAGACGGCCATTATAGAAGAGGAATAATTTTGAAAAGAAAAAAAAAACTGCATTGTTTGTTGCTTAGACACCCGAATTTTTTA
Source organism: Eledone cirrhosa (assembly GCA_964016885.1). NCBI lineage: Eukaryota > Metazoa > Mollusca > Cephalopoda > Octopoda > Eledonidae > Eledone > Eledone cirrhosa. The sequence goes on along the minus strand of OZ024748.1, from coordinate 27,532,714 downwards.
AATAATTTTATTACACGCAATTTTAGAAACAAAACAAGATAGTTTCCCAGCTAACATTCGAGGTATAACTTTTATATTAAACCTCATGAATTTAAGTTTCAACCTAAAGTCACATGTATATAAAAAAAACTTAGTTGAATTAATGTCTAAGACACACTATAAAGATTCTCTTTTAAACAAATACCAATCTGAGCCACTTTTTTGTATAACACAGAAAGAATGTTCGAACTCCAGTTATATGCAAGACACACTACAGCAGAAACACAAACCCTCCTTCTCAATTTTACTTTTGATAATCATAGAAGTGTGAAACCGGCGGAGTAAATAAATAATCTTAAAATAATATCTATGATCTTTTCATCATCTTCAACTGCCAGTATCATATTCCATAGATTACACCATGGATTTTGATTCCTGCATGAATTGACCTAAATAACACATTAAGCTTTATATATATATATATATATATATATATATAATGTGTGTGTGTGTGTGTGTGTGTGTGTGTGTGTGTGTGTGTGTGTGTGTGTGTGTGTGTGTGTGTGTGTGTGTGTGTGTGTGTGTGTGTGTGTGTGTAGGGTAAAATCTGGGGTAACCACAGTTAAAAAGGTACTCAATATATTAGTAGAGTGTAAGCACAATTATTGAATATATAGAAATGGCTTCTATAGGACTAGAACTGTTTCATTCGTATGATTTCATGCGAATTAAACTTGGCATTATTATATAGAAACTAAGGGCGGTAGAGTGACAGTATTGGTAGAGCGTCGGACAACATGCTTCGCGGAACAGATTTACGGCCCTTTGAGTTAGGATTTCAAATGTTAGCTTTGCTTTTCATCCTTACAGGATAGATAAAATAAAGTACCAGTAATGCACTGGGGTCGATTTAATCGACTTTTCCCTCCCCCAAATTGTTAGCCTTGTGCCTAAATCAGAAATCATTATATAGAAACTTCGTAATATGACAACTACAGCTTGATAACGTCTGTCTTCCCTATTAGCTGGCTATTATGGTCTGGTTGCGTAAGCTGTGTCTGGGAAAATTGGTGGTCTGTGGTACAATTTGACGAATTTGGAGGGTGAGTATGGTTTGTTTGGCAAGAGTCATGAATATAGCTTGTAAGTATATACTTAAACAGAATGAGCAGAGCAGTAAGGTACCAGAATATTTCAACTTTCTACCTAGATCCGAATTTGTACAGGTTTTATCTGTGGCGAGGTTTTCAAATCTTGTTAATTGTTATATCGTACTATATAACTTATCGTTATACACTACTTACAATGGCTATTTACTTATATATATATGGACGATCGACATGACCCAAGTCGGGTAGAACTTATGAAATCGAAACAAAGAAACAATGTTTCCCTTGGTCTTTCCCTTGCTGATACTATCACCGGTCGCAACTCCTGGCAAAACCCACATACATATTAGAACATTAACACGAATGAAGAAAATCAGCTAGAGCTACTATTGACTGCACAATTTGACAAGAAACAGTGAATATTCTGTATAGCTTCATTTTGACTTAATTATATATCAATATATTGATAATAAAATATGTCACGTGAAAAATTGAGTATGTAAATTTCTCTTGGAATTAAATTTTTTTCAGATATTCTGACTGAAACATGTATATTTTCGTATATATTTGATACACAGGGTTGTTTCAAAAATTAGATATCATTTCAGATGTAAATATTCCAGAAACTACAAAGTCTAGGACAACAAGACTGAGATGGTTTAATGTTGAGCAATAATAAGATTTATTCCTCAAAATCTGTCAACATTATAACACTAACTCACAATATATATTGGTAGTTGCTGGGATATTTACATCTCAAATAATATCTAATTTTTTGAAACACCTTGTATTATGGTATTGCTACCAATTCACTGCATGAGCCATTTTAAAACAGGTAAATATCTTCTTTCGGTATAAAGATATAATTTATGTACGAAAGTGTTTATTAAGGAACCAAAACAAATAGCAATATCTGTTAGGATTATAAGTGAGCAGTTTCTTTTAAAAACAATCACTGCCTTACTTTTCCATTAGACTTCGTAATAGGCAAAACATTCTATGTAAAACAATAATATTATTTTTCCCCCCCCCAAACATTCACTTAACCTAGACAAATAAGAACAGCCGCCATCACACTAGTACTCCCACCAATACCAACACCGCTTTCATATCACTTTTACTAACACAACCACCAAAACCATGACCACCACCATTACCACCTTGACCTCCGCAACTATCACAACAACAATAATAATAACTGCATATGGTGCAATGATGAACATATACACATACATACCGCTGGAGAGAACTCGTCCATGGATCTTGGGAATTTTACCCGCCCTAGATATATATATATATATATATATATAGAGAGAGAGAGAGAGAGATATGGAGAGGGAGGAGAGGGAGAGTGCGAAGGAGATGTGCGTGTATGCCTTAATGTGGGGTAACTAGACACATATATATACATCACAAGCTACATATTGACTAATCTAGACGAGATATTTACCCAGACAGAGCTTTACCATTAATTGTCTCCAATAGTTAAACGTTAATTGGAGTTATGGCCAATTTCTATGTGAAATAGATATACAAAAAGAATATATATATAATTGTTTTGTAAGGTTTTTTTTATATGAAATCGTGTGTTGAAACAGAAAGTGTTATATTTGGGGAGGATCGTGTTGTCCTAATATTGCCAAAAGAGTAGGAAAACACATTGTCTGGTTTGGTTTTCGCTTCAGTATATGTTTATATTTTGATAAATAATTTGGCAGGCAATCAATGTTTATCCTTGATTGATCAACAATCAAAAATATAAATATAGATACCATTTCTCAAAATTCTTTTGTAACACATTTCTGTGACATCTTCAGTGATTATCGCTGTTTCCTTCTGTTTTGTTTCTATAACGTTTTTTTGTTTGTGCATGCGTTTGTGTGCGTGTATTCTATCTATACTATTCCATGATTTGCTCCTATACAGCGGGCAAATCACTTTCATGTCCATCTCTATGAGGATCTTGTATTTCGACATGGACTCTTTGTACACCCTGATTCTGTCTCTTTGGTTGTAGGCAGAGAACTACATGTGATGGATGAAGTGTTCTACATGTCAGTCGGGTTGCACATGCGTGACACAAGATGTAGCTTGTGATGTACACGTATGTCTAGTTACTCTGCATAAAGAAATACACGCACATCTCTCTCTCTCTCTCTCTCTCTCTCTCTCTCTCTCTCTCTCTCTCTCTCTCTCTCTCTCTCTCTCTCATTCCTTCTACCCCACCTCCTCTCACTTTCTATCTCTCTCTATCTTTCTCTCTGTATATATATTCATCTCTGCAGCATATGCAGATAATAATTGTAGATCCTTGGAAGGGCTAAAGAGTCATATTCGTCCCACCCATATGTGAGAGGTGGATCAGGTGGTGGCAAAACTTGAAATCGAAATGCAGCCATTATGTATGTATGTACGTATGTATGTATGTATGTATGTATGTATGTATGTATGTATGTATGTATGTATGTATGTATGTATGTATGTATGTATGTATGTATGCATGCATGCATGCATGTATGTATGTATGTATGTATGTATGTATGTATGTATGTATGTATGTATGCATGTATGTATGTATGTATGTTTTGGTTTTATAATTTCACAAATTTTTGTCAATAGAGAAAGAGCCGGTTACTAACATAGATACAAGACTCTCTCATTGGAATTTACACAACATCAACTAGGTAGATATGTATGCATGTCTATACGCATACATATATGTGCAGTTATGGAAGTTATTGTATGTTTTGAGCTGTATGTGCAAAATTTTTACTGAAGCAGTTACTGACATATCCCATTGCCCCAATAATCACAGGTATAAATCTAAAGGTATAGTCAGGGTGGAATATCTGTAGATTTCTCATTAGTTCTGCATAGATATTTTCCTTTTCGCTAATCTTTGATATAATATTGGCATCTGCTGGGCAGCTAACTTCCACTACTGTGCATGCTTTCTTTTCCCTCTCCCATATAATTATATCTGGTCTTTTATGCCTGCATTTTATTGGGGTTTTTACTGGAACATTCCACCAGTACTCTTTCATATTATGTATATGTATGCCTTCCACATTGCTGTAGCTTTTAATGTGTTTATTGTCGGGGCTATCTTTTCTACAGATTGCATTGTACTGTGTTTTGGCCACTACATCATGCCTCATAGGTAGATAGTACCGTGGTGACATCTTTAGACAGCTGCTTATGTCATGGGTGACATCTTCGATGTTAATTCTTCAGAGTCTGCACTTGTCACATCTAGGTGTTTTGTCTGCATCCCTATCTCTTTTGTGAATCAGGTATTTTGTGTTGATTTCCTGTTCATGGATTGCAAAAGCATATCCTTCAAAGTGGGAGTCAATATAACAGGTTAAACAATGCAAAATAGACTGTAAGATAAGGTAATGAAAAGTAAAAGTAAGTTACCTGGTAATCTTTGTTTTTTATTTTTGTTTGTCTTTCTTTTATCTGTCATATAGGTGATGGCTAGAAGGCCTGAAAGACTGGACCCCAGGGGTAGGCCTGTTGTTGGTTTGTATGTGTGATGGTAGCTAGGGAAATATGTATTTTCTACGATGACGGATAGAAGCTGATGTATGTCTTGAGGAGTGAGGTGGAAGCAGTATATGTTCATATGTATGTATATATGTATATATGTATATATGTATATATGTATATATGTATATATGTATATAACACAAGTAAGAAGTGACTAGAAAGTTGTATCAAATACGTAGAGCCCTCTACTAAAACAATCTTAATTTGTTTATATATATATATATATATATGCATACACACACGCACACAAACATATCAATACGGATGCCATGATTGTTTTTCGCGTGTCATTTGGTTTGCATAATATATATAGAGGTTTTTGTTCAAGATTTTATGATTCGATAATGTACTGAAATGTGTCGAGCACTTTGGTTAAACTTTGCACAAAAATACGTTTATGAAGCACTTTGAGTAATATGTAAACACGTGTTTATATACACACTCACGCACACACACAAACACACCTATATATCTGTGTGTCTATGTACATGTGTGTGTGCATGTATATATATATATATGTGTGTGTATAGGGTGTGTATATACACACGTGTGTGTGTGTATGTGTGTGTGTAGGGTAACAATGGTAGTTACATGGAGACAGTTTATTTCCATCAAATGTCCATAAACTTTAATATTTCTTCGACAAATCATTAGGAAATTCACGTTCTCCTCGTAAATATTGGTTAAATTTCATCTCCGCATCTTTCCTTCCCACCACATGATTGGGTTATCATTCATTAGGTGTATGTTGGTGGCGGCTGTGGTACTAGTGGTAGTGTGGAGGTGGTGGTGGTAGTGATAGTGATAGTAGTGCTGTTGTTATTGTTATTGGAGGTGGTGGCAGTGACAGTAGTACTGTTATTGGTGGTGGTGGTGGTGTTGCCATTGGTGGCGGTGGTAATGGGGGTGGTGATGTTGGTAGTGTTTGTGGAGGTGGTGGCTGGTGTTATTGTTATTGTGATGGTTGCTGATGTTGTTGTTATGGCCATAGTTCTTGTAGTGGTGGTGGATGTGTTGATAGCGGTAGTAGCTTTACTGATGGTAATTGTAGTGATTGTAATTGTAGTTGTGGTAATATTAACAGATGTGGTGATGGTATTGATAGTGTTAGTTACGGTAGAGGTTAGTTGAGACCCCATATTAGGGTAATGCTTCAGGAAATAACGTCTTCAAACAGAAAGTACATGCCGAACATTCCCCCATTTCAAGCTGAAATCCCCCCATTTTCTCTCTCCCTCTCTCTCTCTCTCTCTCTCTCTCTCTCTCTCTCTCTCTCTCTCTCTCTCTCTCTCGCTCTCTCTCTCTCTCCTTTCTCTCTCTCTCTCTCTCTCTCTCTCACACACACACACACACACATACACACTTTCTCTCTCAGTAAACGTATATATTTCTATGTCTATTTGTGGGTTTATGTCGAACATCTGTTGTCGCGTATCTGGCTATCAGCTGAGTACATTGTGAAGATTGCCCCACCACCCTCCTTTAACCAGGAAGGGCAGGCAGTTTTTATCTGGCGGCCATGGTGAAAGAGGTCGTATGGTGGATGCGTCTGAAAGTGTTGAAGACGAGTGCTCTCTTCTTCGGTGACGTTCTCATTAGCTTTTTCAGGCTTCGCCTGAAAAGGAAGATCGGGATGGAGAGGGAAGTGCTGCCTTCCAGCCAGTTTGTTGAAAGGTAGGTGAGAGAGGCAAGAATGGCCCGTGTGAATGGGCCTGCTCTGTGCATATGCCTGTTGTATTGTAGTAGAAAAACTGGGAGAGGGCGCATGCCCTAGCGGTCAGGGTGACTGTGGCTTTTGTAGGCTTTCTCCACAAGTAACCCTCGACGATCTCTCCCCTATTGTTGTGTTTTCCTTTGTTTCCATTTTTTTTGTTACATCTTTTGTTTTTGTTTCCTTTCTTTTACACGTAGAAACCCATATTTGTACCATCCTGCGCTGTCCTTAATGTATGTTTAGTAAACATTTTATGGTAAATAATAATAATAATAATAATAATAATAATAATAATAATAATAATAATAATAATAATAATAATAATAATAATAATAATAATAATTATTAGGTTGGTGGATTGGCAGTATCGGTAGAGGGTCGGACGCCATGCTTTGACGCATAAAGTTACGGCCCTTGCCATTCTGAGTTCAAATCCCGCCGAGGTTAACTTTGCCTTTCATCCTTACGGGGTCGATAAAATAAAGTACCAGTAATACACTGGGTAATTGTTGGCCTTGTGCCAAAAGTAGAAACAATTATTATTATTGCCTGTTAGACAGTGTAGACGCGTTTTCTGGAACTCAGAAAAGGGGTAAATTTTCAGTTTTGTTTTCATTTGTAATATTTGTTGATTTTTTGAAAAGGGGTCATCAGACTTCCGTCTATGCCCTGTGAAGGGGAGTCTCTATAATATTTGGGCCTTTTAGCCCAAATATTTAAACTTTGTGTGTTAAACATATTTTATTTAAAAAAAACATGGCGGACACCCCTCCTCCTCCCCCGCCCCTGGAAGCAGGGTCACATGCTCAACGATCTCAGGTCTCTAGAGATGGATGTAAATGCCGTCAGCGAGACCAGGATTTCTGACACGTGAGCACTAGCCCCCATTTTAAACGACTATCAGATTTTCGCATTTATTAGTCGGCCAGGAGTGGTAGGTGGGGTGGTTGTGCTGTTTAGGAGAGGCCTGGATCTCGAGGTACGGACGATCTTCGTAGACCCGGACGCTAAGTTGGTGGTCCTAGATGTGAACAATAGTGAAGGTGGTGCTTTTAGACTGGGGCAGTTTCAGCCGGATTCTTTAGGTGCCTGGAAGCTTTCTAGGAACGTCTCGCCCTTTAGTGTTAGCGGGACTGAAACGGCATCTTGGACGCATGCTGGCACTGTGTGAGGGTAGCCGATAAGAGTCGGAGGTGCAAAAGCCTGATCAACCAGTTTCAACTGTCTGATAGGTACCAACTAGATTCCTTAATGCGCCAGTGTTGAACTGGACAAACCGCTTAGGGACATCTAGATCGTACATAGATAGGTTTCTAATTAGGTTGGTGGATAAGGATAATATAGGGTGTATACAATTACATACGGTCGCCTATTCAGACCACAAACACGTAGAGAGGGACCTGGTTACTGGAAGTTCAACGCGTTGTTCCCGGTGTGTAAAGTCTACAGCGACCAGATTAGCAAATTGATTAAACTGCTGTTGACAGGAATCAACAACAGGTGGTGGGGCGCTCTCAAGAGAGCGATTAGAGTAGAATCCATTGCATTCAGTAAAGAAGTAGCGATAGGAAAAAATAAAACGGAGAGGCAGATGTATGAGAACTTTCGCCAGCACTTTGCACAGCTGTCCGGAATGGAGTTACGGACTTCAGTCTCTACCTCAATGGACTGCCGCGTCTCTCGACGGCCGATGCTGGGCATTGCGAAAGACCGATAAATTCGGCCGAAATACGTGATGCCCTAGTTGGCTGCACGAGGCGCAAGTCACCCGGTTTGGATGGTCTGTCCTACGAGATTTACGTAAATATGCCAGACTTGTTCTCCGATCTCCTCGAAGCGCTCTACTGCAACTGGCAGCAGAACGGGAGTATTCCCAGTTCTGTGAGCCGGGGCGTAGTGACGCTAATGATGAAAGACGAGAATAATAGGGACACATTAGATAGCTTCAGGCCCATAAACCTGCTCAACACAGAGTTTAAGATTTTCGCCAAGGTGTTAGCGAAGAGGTTGGCGCTTGTCGTCGAGGATTCGGTTGGGGAGGCGCAAACGTGCGCAATCCCAACCAGGTCCATACACGACAACCTCCACCTCATGCGATACATCATGGAGAGAGTAAGGTGTAAACCTGGCTTCAGTAGGGCTTAGATCAATCGAAAACTTTCGATAGGGTCGACCATCGATACCCGGAATCTGTCCTCAAAGCAGCTCACTTCAGCCCCGTCTTCCGAGGCTGGATCACTGCAATGAACAGCGGCATTTGCTCAGTGGTCAAAGTTAATGGCCATCTTTCGGAACCGTTTTAGATCTCCTGATCGGTCCGTCAAAGGTGCCCTATCTCCTCCCTCCTGTACGTATTGACTCACGAGCCTTTATTGCAGAAACTGAAGATCTTGCAAAGCATCCCTCTCGAACCGGGACGCGGAAACGCTGAATCGGCTTATGCGGAAGACATCACCGTGATGGTGTCGGACACCTCGGAAATCGAGGTGGTCGGCACCTTATTGGAGGAATATGAAAGGTTGACGGCAGCGAAATATAACCCGGAGAAGTCAGTGGGCTTGCAGCTCGACACCTGGAGAGGCAGGTCCATGCCGTCCAACAGCATGTCCGGGCGCTGGACGGACGGATCGGTAATGTTCCTCGGGGTTTGGTTGGGACCAGACCTCCAGGTAGATAAAAATTAGGACGAGGTGACGATCAGGATACTCACTCTCACCCAGAAATGGTTCAAGAGGAAGCTGTCCCTGAATGGTCATGTGGAGGTGACTTAACGCGTATATCGCGCCTGTCATCTACTACCGCCTGACCGTCGTGTCTTAAGGAGGGGATGGTTCCGTTGGTGAAGCGGTCCATCTGCTGCCAGCACCCTCTACGTAAAGGGTTGGGTATGCCGTGGCTAATGATGCGCTGTGACTGCAGCATCTCCAGATATTCTGCCTCAACAGTGAACAGGTGTGGTCTTCGTTTGTCAGACGGGCTTTTTCGCAGCTCGTCTCTTTGACTGAGCTGCAGTTCTGGGTCAAGAAGAGACCGAACCTTGGTGCTTGGTATCTGGAATGTTGCCAGGCACTCACTGCCCTCTACCAGGCGGGCAATACGATCAGTGGAATTCCCACTCTCGAGTTCTATAGCGGATTAGTGGTGGGAAAGTGCGACGACGCACTCGGAGAGGCTCTGGGCGTCGACGAAGTTGAACTGACCTGTGCGTTCTGGAGGACTTGCGAAGAGGAGGGGGGTGCCTTTCCCGGGTGTCCTCGAAGTGTCGGGTGGTTCCAGATTGGTGGGGTACCTGAGTCGACCGGGGTGGTTATCCTCCCTATTGGGAGACACTGTTGCTAGTATTTTTCTTGTTATTTTGTTATTTATATTTTTACTCGACTTTTGTGTAAATCTCCCACTGTCCCCTTCTATTGTATTGTCCCCTAATTGTCGGCCCTTGTGGCCAATAAATGAAACAATTATTAATACTATTTGGCTTTATCTTTCTATTGATCTCAATTCACCGAGTTTCACAGAAGATAAAAAAAAAACAAAAAAACAGCAACTAAAACATAAACAATAACATACACAAAAACAAAAACACAAACAAGGAATAAACACGGACAGCAACCAGTGAGCTATAAAGTTGAGCGAGATCTCGTTTGGTCGTCCGCAACACGAGATACAATCATTATATATAACCGACTCGTCAACAATATAGTGAACGGGAGGTGTGTGGGTTAAGGTGCGGGTGGAGGTAGCAGACGTGAAGTATATTAGATGAGAAAAAGAGAGAGAGAGAGAGAGAGAGAGGGAAGTTGGGGAAGTATGTACCATAAAGCTTATAACGTAGAAGTATGGTGTGGAGGTATCGTAGCCCAGCAGAACATAGCATTGATCTAGCGTGGCCTAGCGGAGAACTAGAGGGTGTAGTGTTTCCAATACAAGTTACCTCCCCTGCTGTCACACCACAGACAACCAGTCATTTGTCAACGTTTTACTGCTCTGCCTTTCTATTTTATTGCAATACTGACTTTTCACCTTTCTTCCCTTCTTACACACCACGTTCTCTCTAGCAGTGTGTGTGTGTGTGAATGAATGTAGGTACGCACGCGCGCGCGCGCACACACACACACACACACACACACACACACACACACACACACACACACACACGTATATATAATATATAGTATATAACATATATTATATATATATATATATATATATGATAAACTTACGAAAATTAACAAAGAGAGGACAAACAACGAACGAAAAGAAGGCAATTAAACTATAACTAGAACACATAGAATTTTATGTGACGTCAGGGAAAAAGTGTGGTACTTTTTATAGCACGAAAGTCTCATGAATGAATCAAAAGAAAAGAAAGGAAGAAAATGAAAGGAAGAAAAAAAAGCATAAATTAAGTAAGATATCGTGATAAAAAACGTAATCCATTGAAATTAATGGGGGAGGGGGTAGAGGTAGAGGTAACACGTTCGTTACAGATTAGTAATGATAAACTTAGGAAAATTAACAAAGAGAGGACAAAACTACGAACGAAAACAAGGCTAAAGGAAAAGCAATTTTTCAAAGGGAAACTTAAAAAAAAACATTAAAAAAAAATACAAACGAAAGACACAGAACTCCAGGGTCATTGGCCATTGAGATGAACTTTGGCAGCTTCGACCCTTACCAACGGTAGTCCTGGTCCATCCGTGGTCACAGTGTCTGACACAAGCCAAAGTGCTGTCCAGTGTAGTAAGAGACAAGACAAGACTTATAACAATTAAGCTACAACAAATACACAGGGAATTTTATATGACGCCAGGGAAAAAGTGTGGGAAAAGAAAGGAAGAAAAGGAATATATATATGTGTGTGTGTGTGTGTGTGTGTGTGTGTGTGTGTGTGTATGTGTGTGTGTGTGTGTGTGTGTATTTACACACATATAATATGATCGGTTCCGCAGTTACGAAAAATGTTTTCCTTTTATGTATGTGATGAATCGACCACGTGTTGGAGGAACTCCAAAGTAATAGGCTACTGGCTCGTCCTTAATACTCTCTCTCTCTCTCTCACTATATATATATATAAAGAGAGAGAGAGAGAGGGGGGTGGGGGAGAAATACACGCACACATAAATATATATGCTTTAATGCACACACCATCTTATCAGCATGTGCGTGCATGTATATATATGTGTTTGTGTGAGTGTATGTGTGTGTGTATGCGTGTGTATGTGAGTGCATGCGTGTGTGTGTGTGTGAGTGTATGTGTGTGTATGCGTGTGTATGTGAGTGTATGCGTGTTGTGTGTGTGAGTGTATGTTTGTGTATGCGTGTGTGTGTGAGTGTATGTTTGTGTATGCGTGTGTGTGTGAGTGTATGTTTGTGTATGCGTGTGTGTGTGAGTGTATGTGTGTGTATGCGTGTGTGTGTGAGTGTATGTTTGTGTATGCGTGTGTGTGTGAGTGTATATGTATGTGTATGCGCGCGCGCGTGTGTGTGTAGGTGTTGTTGACCTTATCACCCACATGGGACACAAGCATATTTCAAACACACTCGTACTTGTACATAGACATATATGTAC
>OZ024748.1:27468291-27510791 GCA_964016885.1 Eledone cirrhosa | reverse complement strand
ATGTGAGGGAGTGTTACTTGTGGTAGACTGGTGTCCTATCCAGGAAGGGGTCTATTCCTCGCCTGTTCAATGTCTTCAAACCAGATCTAAAAATGTTCGACATTAAAGACCCTGTTGTACATTGCACGAAGCCTTTAGTTATATACGCTTTCCACTCACTCACAGACATCCCCACTCCCCCACTCTCGCCCCTTATATATATAACTATAATTCCTCCTTCTTTCTTTCTTTCTTTCTTTCTTTCAACAGCAGCAACAAAAACTTCTTCTTCTTCTTCTTCTTCTTCTTCTTCTTCTTCTTCTTCTTCTTCTTCTTCTTCTTCTTCTTCTTCTTCTTCTTCTTCTTCTTCTTCTTCTTCTTCTTCTTCTTCTTCTTCTTCGTCGTAGTCGTGTATTACCGTTTGGTGTGCTCACTTTAGAGTTAATGGGGTTGGTCAGGGTGACAGTAGAAATAATGGTGGTGTAACGATGGGGTTGAGGGTTGGGCCAGTGATGTTGTTGATGATGATGATGATCCATTAGGGCAATATTACAGAAATATTGGTTATAGCGTGCTACCGGATTTAATCTCAGACTCAAGCCCTCTCTCACTCTTTCGTTTCTCTCTCTTTTACTCTCGTCTCTCTCTTTCTCTCTCATTCTTATCTCTCTCTCTCGTCTCTCTATCTGTTTTCCTCCTTCCCCAGCCCAACACTCTATTTCTTTCTCTCTCTATCTATCTATCTGTTTCCCTCCTCCCCCACCCCATAATTCTACTTCTTTCTCTCTTACTCCTTCCCTACCCCTTCCTTTCATCATTCTCTCTCGTTTTTCACTGTCCGTCTCTCTCTCGTCTCTCTCATCTCTCTTGTCTATCACTGTCCGTCTCTCTCTCTCGTATCTCTCGTCTCTCTCGTCTCTCCCTGTCCGTCTCTCTCTCTCGTCTCTCTCGTCTCTCCTCCTCTGTCTCTCCCCCTCTCTCTCCTTCCTCGCCTCAATGTCTCTGTTTCTATCCTGCCTGATTAAAACACGAAATATCTTTCTCGCTTTCCCCAAACTAATGAAAACAACATTTACAACACACAGCAACCATCACCACCACTGTACCCCTCACAACTATTATCACTGCACAACCACCACACCCATCATCATCACCGCCACCATCATCACTACCACTGTACCATCACCACCACTGTACCCATCACTACTATTATTACTGCACAACCACCATCACCACCACCACCACCACATCCATCTCAACCACCACATCCATCATCACCGCCACCACCACCACCACCCACAACAACAACAACAACAACAACAACAACAACAACAGCAACAACAACAACAACAACAATGCAAGGAATTATTGATGTGGGTATCCGACGTGGTAAAATAGTATGCAAATATCTTTCAAATGGCAGTCTCCATTTTTGATTCGCTAGATAGTCCACACTTGGTTCGCCAGAAGCCTCATCTTTCGCTTGCTATATGTTTCATCCTTGGCTCGCTAGATAGTCCACACTTGGTTCGCCAGAAGCCTCATCTTTCGCTTGCTATATGTTTCATCCTTGGCTCGCTAGATAGTCCACACTTGGTTCGCCAGAAGCCTCATCTTTCGCTTGCTATATGTTTCATCCTTGGCTCGCTAGATAGTCCACACTTGGTTCGCCAGAAGCCTCATCTTTCGCTTGCTATATGTTTCATCCTTGGCTCGCTAGATAGTCCACACTTGGTTCGCCAGAAGCCTCATCTTTCGCTTGCTATATGTTTCATCCTTGGCTCGCTAGATAGTCCACACTTGGTTCGCCAGAAGCCTCATCTTTCGCTTGCTATATGTTTCATCCTTGGCTCGCTAGATAGTCCACACTTGGTTCGCCAGAAGCCTCATCTTTCGCTTGCTATATGTTTCATCCTTGGCTCGCTAGATAGTCCACACTTGGTTCGCCAGAAGCCTCATCTTTCGCTTGCTATATGTTTCATCCTTGGCTCGCTAGATAGTCCACACTTGGTTCGCCAGAAGCCTCATCTTTCGCTTGCTATATGTTTCATCCTTGGCTCGCTAGATAGTCCACACTTGGTTCGCCAGAAGCCTCATCTTTCGCTTGCTATATGTTTCATCCTGGCTCGCTAGATAGTCCACACTTGGTTCGCCAGAAGCCTCATCTTTCGCTTGCTATATGTTTCATCCTTGGCTCGCTAGAGGGTCCAGACTTGGCTCTAACTTTGGCTCAAAATATCTGAAAGGACTCTTGAATTTGCGAGTACCTGTGTAAAAGTGATAGATAGATAGATTGATAGATGGATGGGGAGGCTGGTAGGTAGATAAGTAGATAGATAGATAGATATGTTTCTTTATTAGCCACAGGGGTACAAACGAAGGGGACAAATACAAATGGGGAAGTTTACATGGAATAAAAACGTGTAAAATATTATCACAAATGCAATTTAAAAAATTAGTCCATTTTCCCCAATAGGGGGAGACAGTTCATATGGGTAACACATACCCCCGAAAAGATGTGTAACCCTCAAACGAAGAGTTTGTACTCCTTTCCTCTCCTCCTCCTTTTCCTCAACCTACAGGCTTTCACCCACTTTCACCCACCTTTCATAAAACTTGCTGGGGTACAGCACCTCTCTCTCCATCCTGATTCTTCTTCCAAAGTGGTATTTGAAAAAAAGAATCAATACATAGATAGGTAGGTAGCTAGATAATTAGATAGACAGATAGGTAAGTAGGTAGATAGATAGATAAGCAGATAGATAGATAGATAGATTTCTTTATTAGCCACAATGGCGCACAATTAAAGGGAACAAAACAAGGACACATGCCGGGGATTTTACATACTATCGTGTAAAAATATTGAAACAAACAAATTAGGTAGGTAGGTAGATAAATAAATAGATAGATAGATAGATAGAGAGGCAGGTTGATAGATATATCGGGAGACGGGTTGATAGATAGACAGACAAATCGATCGATAGATAGATAGATGGATAGATAGATAGATAACAATATGAGTTAAGATAAAAGAAAAATGGGGATGGAAATGAGACGGGGGGAGGTAACAAACAGACAGTAAATGGCCGAAGAAAATTGTAAATAAAGAAATGTCGGTAAGAAATATAAAGGGAAGTTTTATAAGCAGAAGGTTTTATACACACACACACACACACACGCGCATAAATTCATACACTGACATACACACATACAAATATATATTTGCATAAATACATGCACTCACACACGCATATATATATATATATATATATTATATATATATATATATATATTATATATATATATATATATATATATATATATATATATATATATATATATATATATATATATATATTATATATATATATATATATTATATATATATATATATATTATATATATATATATATTATATATATATATATATTATATATATATATATATATATATATATATATATATATATATATTATATATATATATATTAGAGATATGAGAGGAAATGATACGGAATCAGTTTAGATATGTGACACAAGATGGTGGATTTTAGCTTTTTTTATTTATTATTCTGGGGTATTTTTTCTCTGTTTTCCTTTTCATTTTTCTTTATTTTTCCTTCTTCTTTCTCGGCGACCGGAAATTGAAGTTCTGCATCGGAAAACTCAAATAATCCGCCGCCATTTTCTATTGGGGAATCAAGTAGGGGACAATTTTTGAAGAGAGGCAGAACAACAACAACAACTGCTACTACTACTACTACTACCACCACCGTAACCACCACCACCATCACCACCACCACTACTACTACTACTACTACCACTACCACCAGCACCAACACCACCATCACAACCACCAGCACCAACACCACCACCACCAACACCTTCACTACTACTACTACTACTACCACTACCACCCCACCCCAACACCACCACCGCCGCCACCACCACCACTACCACCACCACCACCATCAATACCACCGCTGCCACCACCAGCACCACCAGCACCACCACAACCACTACTACCACCACCCCCACCACCACCACCGCCGCCACCACCACTACTACCACCGCCACCGCCATCACCATCAGCACCAGCAGCAGCACCACCACCACAAATACCACCGCCGCCGTCACCACCACCACCACCACCACCACCAGCACCACCACCAGCACCACCACCAGCACCACCACCAGCACCACCAACAACAACAACAACATCACCACCACCACCAATACCAACAACACAACCACCATCAACAACAACAACAGCAACCACAACATCAACACCAACAGCACCACCAACAACAACAGCACCACCGCCAAAAAGACCACAGCAACACCACAACCACCACATCCACCACCACCGCCGCCGCCATCACCACTACCACCACCACTACCACCACCACTACCACCACAACCACCAGCACCACCCCCACCCCCACCACCTACACTACCACCTACACCACCACCTACACCACCAACACCACCACCATCACCTCCAACACCACCACCACCAACACCTCCAACACCAACAAAACAGATGTCGGAGTTTCTCAGCCTTATTCGATCTGTTAGAAATAGCAGCAACATCATCCTATTAGTTTAATTTCTGTTGTTTATCTCCAAATTAGGTAATGGACACACACACACTTACACACACAGACACTCTCTCTCTCACACATACACACACAAACGCACACACATTTACAGACACAAACACTCTCTCACACATACACACAAACACAAACAAACACTCTCTCTCTCTCTCACACATAAACACATACACACAAACACTCACACGTATGTGTCAATCAATTAATTAATAAATTATCATTTTTATACTCACACATATACACACTCACGCACATACACATTCACACAGGCATACGCACTCACACATATACACTCACACACATACACATACACACTCACACACATACACACTCATACACATACACACACACATACACACTCACACACACACATACACATTCACACACATACACACTCACACACATACCCACACACATATACACTCTCACACATACACACCCACACACATACACACTCACACACACACATACACACTCACAGACATACACACACGCATACACATTCACACACATACACACACACGTACATACATTCTCACTTTCACTCCCGCACTCTCGCTTACACTCTCACACTCCCACCGACGCACACACACACATATACATATTTTCACTTACACCCACACAGATACACACCTATACACACACGTGTGTGTGTGTCGATCAAGTAATAAATAAATGATCATTTTGATATTCACTCAAGCATTTCTCCCGTGAACCGTCACACAAAATGGCGTCAACCGAGTGAAACACTAATGGCGGATGAAAACGTAAATATGTTTATTTACATCTCTAACAGTAGTAGTAGTAGTAGTAGTAGTAGTAGTAGTAGTAGTAGTTAGTATCTTCCAACAGAAGAGTTAAAGAAAATACCTCCTGGCTAACATAGTTTCTTCTTCTTCTTCTTCTTCTTCTTCTTCTTCTTCTTCTTCTTCTTCTTCTTCTTCTTCTTCTTCTTCTTTTTCTTCTTCTTCTTCTTCTTCATAAGCATATGCATACACGCACTTGCATCGAGAGAGAGAGAGAGAGAGAGAGAGGGTGGGGGAAGATCTCGAACGCTGGTCTTCATTCACCCAGCGCCATCTATTGACAGGAAGGTTTCAGCATATTAGATGTTAGTAGACTAAACTAAAATGGCTGCCAACCAAATGGTTTGTCAACGGAACGATCAACTTTTTATTCAATGACCTAATTTCTTATTCATGTCGTGGTGTAACATGAAGACACCAGCTTCAGGCGTCTGTCTTGCAAACATTGACTCCAATCAACGGGGACGTTATCCTTCTATGTTCTGTGTGTGTGTATATGTATGTGTGTGTGTATGTGTGTGTGTGTGTGTGTGTGTGTGTGTGTATGTGTGTGTGTGTGTGTGTGTGTGTGCGCGCGCGCGCGCGCGTCTGTGCGTATGTTTATGTGTGTGTCAGTTGTCTTTTGTTTCTGTTGGTTTAGTTCTGTTTTCATGAACTAACCATTCCACACACACACACACACACACACACACACACACATATATATATATATATACATCCATACAACTCTCTGAACACTGTGGAACACATACAACAGCCAAGTATTCATATATGATTCCCACATATAAGTGCAATCATACAAACACGCACATACTGACAAGAAAGAGTTCACAATGATATATAAATAAAAACTACAGTGTCATATATATATATATATATGACACTTCCAAAATTGAAAGGGTTAAATAAGTTACCATTGTGTGTCTACAGGAAGTAAAAAACGAAGGTATAGGCCACAAACACACGTGTGTATGTGTATACTTAACATTTCACGCATGCGTACATACAGTTATATGTAGACATGCACACACTATATATTTATGTAGACATGCACACAATATATATTTATGTATTATGCATGTTTATTATCACATATACGCGCGTATATATATATATATATATATGTATGCATATATGCACACAAGGTTACACTTATACATACACATACAAAAAACACATGCACACATTTATTTTTATACACATATCTACCCATCTATCTCTCTCTGTACACATACACCCACACACGTATATATATCAATATAATATAATGTAGTATAATATAATATTATATAATAAAAGACCTACTCAGGGTAGATACATCGATAAATCACCAAATAGCGTGTGTAGTACATACTTATCAATGTCTATATACTTAGTGAGAAATGTCTTTACATAATTACATCAAGATAAGACAACACTGCCAATGTGGTTTATAAATACCAATAAAAATAAAAATGGCTGCCAGATAAAAAAATAATCAATATGAATACATGGTGGCAGGAAGTACGGTGATATAAGAGTAACGAAGTTATATATATATAGAGAGAGAAAGATGGACTGAAAAAGTGTGTAGTTGCTACGTTTGATGTTGAAAGCAAAGGGGTGGATACCATGAATGACAATGGGTTACTCCTTTCTGAGGCGCAAACCTGGACAAAATCTACCGTGGAAGACCAGGAGACACCCATGCGTAACAGTCTCGTCTCTCCACGCGATTGATGGTAATTGAAAGGTAAAGAAAAAGAGCCGATCATCCGATTGAGACTAAGGAAACAATGTTTCCATTGATCTTTCCATTGCTGATACTGTGTTAGTATCTGTCACTAACAGAAAAAGGCAAGAATTTGAACACAGAACGCCCAGATTGTAGAGTGTAAATTAAGGGAAATTTGACTGCTATTTCTAGCGTGTCTGACGACCACATAGAAAAGGTTGTCCCTTCACTTCATTGCGTGAGTATGCCTATATTTACACACATTCACACAGATATATACATATCTATAGACACACATGTACATATGTATGTAGATGCACACACATGCACAATATATATTCAGGGATATGTAGGTATATATTATGTGTGTGTGTGTGTATGTGGATGTATAATTTGTCAATCGGTGATCAGTGATGGCAAGGTTCCACCAGGAAGCCATTGTTGTTACATCCTTTGAAGAACAAAATGACGGAAAACTTCCGACAAAGTAAAGGTCTTCATAGTGATTATCATAGTCTATATGATGATTTACTGTGTGTCTGACAGTGGTGGTGGTGGTGATAGGGTGGTGATGTTCATGGTAGTGGGGTGGTGATGGTGATGGTAGTGGGGCTGGATGTAATGGAATTTCGTATTTCTAAAGAAATATGGTATGTGTATAAATGAACATTTAGAAAGCCGTAGCTATACAAAAACACCTGCAGCTATCGCCACCAGCAGAAGCATATCTGTATACAGTTATGCTCGAAGCTAAATTCTAATTCTATTATATATATATAAGTGTAATGCATGCGGTTGAGCATGGAATTTGCAATCAGCGCTTGTAGATGGACATTGTAGAGGAACATATGTTAAAGAATGAACTCTCAATAAATTCTTCCCGTCTAGTTATTCCTGTTTTTCCTGGCACTATACACATCATCGGTCTTTGGCGGACCACGACGAGCGCAGGATGCTCGATCCCGGGCAGATGTGTGCGATTTTTCAGCAGCAGTTTGCTCAGTTGTTCGGGGGCAGTGGAGGACACCCTTCGATGGTCAGGTGGTCCATTTGCTGTCAACACCCGCTAAGTGGAGGGCTGGGTATGTCGTGGCTGATGATGCGCAGACATGCGCTCAGGCTACGGCATCTCCACCTCTTCCTCGACGGTAAACAGTTGTAGTCGCCACTTGCTAGGTGCGTTTTCCCCCAACTCGTCTCTTTGACGGAGCTGCCGAGGTCCATGGACAACTTCCAGAAATCCAGTGCTACCAGGGAGCTTTGCCAGTTCGGGATAAACTCTACAGGCATGGAAGTGCCGTCACAGGGCCTGTCCGAGATGCGAGCAGGGCAACCTAACTGTCCTG
The DNA here is from genome assembly GCA_964016885.1 of Eledone cirrhosa. Classification (NCBI taxonomy): domain Eukaryota; kingdom Metazoa; phylum Mollusca; class Cephalopoda; order Octopoda; family Eledonidae; genus Eledone; species Eledone cirrhosa. Next base: position 27,502,331 of record OZ024748.1, on the reverse strand, counting down.
CACGCACTCGTCCAGTGTCCGAGCATTGCTGTCATGTAGGTTTATCTCGAACACCTGCTGTCGCGTGTAGAACGGATTGCCCCGCCGCCTTCCTTTAGCCGGGAAGGGGAAGCAGTTTTTATCTGCCTGTTGGCCATGGCGAAAGAGGTCGTGTGGTGGACGCGTTTGAAAGGGCTGAAGACGCGCACTTATCTCTTCGGTGATGTCCTGATTAACTTTTTCAAATTTCATTTGAAAAGGAAAATCAGGGTGGAGAGGGAAGTGCTCCCTTCCCAGTAATTTGTTGAAAGATGGGTAAGAGAGACAAGCATGGCCCGAGTGAATGGGCCTGCTCTGAGTATGCGCCTATAGATTGGAGGTGGAAAACTGATCCACTCACACGGATAGAGTTGATCCGAGGCTATGGGATAAACACTTATCTAACATGACATGCAGTGAGATCGAACTCGGCAGCCCGTGATTGCGAAGCGAATTTGTTAACCATTTAGCCCTACTTGCTGGCGTCAACTCGAGATAGTGATACTGTACACAGAAAAGCTTTTATGCCGAAATAAACTGATTTCGTAATATATGGATGTTTTAATAGCGTATATTACATATGAATAGAATTAACGTTGTTATTTTTGTATGAAAATAGCTGATTATTAATTAATTAGAGCTGACAGGGCAAAACAGATGCCGTTTATAGAACCACCGTTCCAAATACACCCAACAGTGAGTCTACCTTTAGACTGGTGATGGTGAATGTGTGGGTGATGTGGTGGCAGTGTTGAAGATCGGTTGTTGATAATGTGGGATGTTGTTGTTGGTGGTGGTCGTGTTGCTGGTGTCATTGTTGTTAGTGTTGTGGTGTTGTTTTTGGTTGTTGGTGTTGGTTGTTGGTGTGGTTGTTGTTGGTGTTGTTGGTGTTAAGTGTTGGTGTTGTTGGTGTTGCTGTTGGTGTTGTTGGTGTTGTTGGTGTTGTTGGTGTTGGTGTTGTTGGTGTTGGTGGTGTTGTTGGTGTTGTTGTTGTTGGTGGTGGTGTTGTTGTTGTTGTTGTTGTTGGTGTTGTTGTTGGTGTTGTTGGTGTTGTTGTTGTTGTTGTTGGTATTGTTGTTGTTGGTGTTGTTGGTGTAGGTGGTGTTGTTGGTGTTGTTGGTGTTGTTGGTGTTGGTGATGGTGTTGTTGTTGTTGTTAGTGGTGGTGTTGTTGGCGTTGGTATTGTTGGTATTGTTGGTGTTGGTGTTGTTGGTGGTGGTGTTGTTGGTGTTGTTGTTGTTGTTTGTGTTGTTGTTGGTGTTGTTGATGTTGGTGGTGTTGTTGGTGGTGTTGTTGGTGGTGTTGTTGGTGGTTTTGTTGTTGTTTGTGTTGTTGTTGGTGGTGTTGTTGGTGGTGTTGTTGTTGGTGTTTTTGGTGTTGGTGGTGTTGTTGGTGGTGTTGTTGGTGTTGGTGGTGTTGTTGTTGTTGGTGTTGTTGGTGTTGGTGTTGTTGTTGTTGTTGGTGTTGTTGGTGTTGGTGTTGTTGGTGTTGGTATTGGTGTTGCTGCTGTTGATGTTGGTGTTGGTGTTGTTGGTGTTGTTGTTGTTGGTGTTGTTGCTGTTGTTGGTGTTGGTATTGGTGTTGCTGCTGTTGATGTTGGTGTTGTTGGTGTTGTTGTTGTTGTTGGTGTTGGTTGTTGTTGTTGGTGTTGGTTGTTGGTGTTGGTGTTGTTGGTGTTGTTGTTGTTGTTGTTGTTGTTGTTGTTGTTGGTTGTTGGTGTGGTTGTTGTTGGTGTTGTTGGTGTTGTTGTTGTTGTTGGTGTTGGTTGTTGTTGTTGGTGTTGGTTGTTGGTGTTGGTGTTGTTGGTGTTGTTGTTGTTGTTGGTGGTGTTGGTTGTTGGTGTTCGTGTTGGTGTTGTTGGTGTTGGTTGTTGGTGTTGTTGTTGTTGTTGGTGTTGTTGCTGTTGGTGGTGTTGGTGTTGTTGGTGTTTGTGTTGTTGGTTGTTGGTGTTGTTGTTGGTGTTGGTGTTGTTGGTGTTGTTGGTGTTAGTGTTGTTGTTGTTGTTGGTGCTGTTGACTGTTGGTGTTGGTGTTGTTGGTTGTTGGTGTTGGTGTTGTTGTTGGTGTTGTTGTTGGTGCTGCTTGTTGTTGTTGGTGATGTTGGTGTTGTTGTTGTTGGTGTTGTTGGTGTTGTTGTTGGTGTTGTTGGTGTTGTTGGTGTTGTTGTTGGTTTTGATTGTTGCTGTTGGTTGCTGTTGCTGTTGGTTGTTGTTCGTGTTGGTGTTGTCGGTGTTTGTGTTGTTGGTGTTGTTATTTTTGTTGGTTGTTAGTGTTGTTGCACTTAGTGAAGTTGGTGTTGTTGGTGTTCGTGTTGGTGTTGTTGGTGTTGGTTGTTGGTGGTGCTGATGTTGGTGTTGGTATTGTTGGTGTTGGTTGTTGGTGTTGATGTTGGTGTTGTTGGTGTTGTTGGCTGTTGGTGTTAATGGTGTTGGTGGTTTTGGTTGTTGTTGTTGGTGCTGGTTGTTGATGGTGTTGGTATTGGTGTTGTTGTTGGTGGTGTTGGTTGTTGGTGTCGTTGTTGTTGGTGTTGGTTGTTGGTGTTGTTGTTGTTGGTGTTGGTGCTGTTGGCGTTGTTGATGTTGGAGTTGCTGGTATTGTTGGTGTTGTTGGTGCTGGTGGTGTTGGTGTTGGTTGTGTTGGTGGTGTTTGTGATATTGTTGGTGTTGTTGTTGTTTTTGTTGTTGTTGGTGGTGGTGTTGTTGGTGTTGTTGGTGTTGTTGTTGGTGTTGTTGTTGTTGTTGTTGGTGTTGGTGCTGTTGGTGTTGTTGTTAGTGTTGATGGTATTTGTGCTTGTGTACTTAGGTATGATGCCTCGATGGGGCTGGAAGTGTATAGGGATGTGGTAGTAGTGGTGGTTAACGTGGGGAGGAATAATGTGTTGAAGGTAGTAGTGATGTTGTTGGGGTTAATGGAGAACTGGTGGTAGTAGGGAGTTTAGTGGTGACAACGGTGGTAATGGTATTGAGTGGTAATTAGTTGCGATGTGATGGCTGGTGAGTGTATGGTTGTGATGGTGATACTAAGTCAAAGTAGTGGTGATGGTGGGCGTTGCAGTGGTGCAATGATAGTATTGGTAGTTGTGTAGGAGGTCGAGGTGTTGGTTGTAGTAGTGTAATTAGTGAAGATGTTATTTATAATAGTGTTGTTTCTAAACGGTGAAGGTGGTAGTGATAATGATGTTGGCAGTGGTAATGGTAGTGATGGTATTGTTGGGGCTGTAGGGGTGTTATAACTGGTTTCTTTTTGGGGGGTGGGTGGGTGTAATGGTCTTATTACTGGTATTTTTGGAGTGGTCTCGTCTGAGAAGATATGCTACATACACACACATACATTGAAAACGCAGTTACATACACTCAACCACACACACACACACCGTCATTTACATAAACGCATACTCACAGCTACTTAAAAACACAACACAGAACATACATACAGTTATACAGTCGCTACACAAAAGCACACGCACAGACAGCTACATACACAAATACACACACAACTACAGCACAAAGAGAACACATAAACAGTAGAGAGAGACACACTTAAACACACACACACACACACACACATACACACGCAGTCTCAGTACACAGACACGTGTACAATATATAAACATGGCGTCCATTGACAGTTGTATCAGGTCAGACAATAAATATTTGACATTTGTTACAAATTTCTGTCCCAGTTTAGATGTTTGATAAAACATAACAATGGTGATGGTGGTAGCGGCGGTGGTAGTGATGGTACGGTGATAGTTGTGGTGATGGTGGCGGTGGCGCTAATAATGGAGGTGGAAGTAGTGGTTGTAGTCATAGTGATGTGATGTCGGTGGTGGTGGTGGTAATGGTGGTGGTGGTAATGGTGGTGGTAATAATGGAGGTGGTAGTAGTGGTTGTAGTGATAGTGTTGTGATGGTGGTGGTGGTGGTGGTGGTGATGGTGGTGGTGGTGGTAATAATGGAGGTGGTAGTAGTGGTTGTAGTGATAGTGTTGTGATGGTTGTGGTGATAGTGTTGGTGATGGTGGTGGTGGTGGTGGTAATAATGGAGGTGGTAGTAGTGTAGGTGGAGGTGTTGGTAGTGGTTGTGGTGATGATCGTCTTTGTGGTGTTGTTGGTGGCTAATTTAGATGATTGTAGATGTGGTGGCATTAGTAGTAGTATTGATGGCAGCAGCAGCAGCAGCAGCAGCAGCAGTAGTAGCGGTGGTGGTGGTAGTGGTGGTGGTGGTGGTAGGTGTCGTGGTGTCGATTTCGGAGAAAAAGGAACAAGGAACCATGAGCCAGTTTAATAGTGGTGTGGTGGTGGTGGTGGTGGTGGTGGTGGTGGGGTGGGGTGGGGAGGGGGTGGGGGATTATGTTGCGCTGATGTAGTGGGATGTTTCAAGGTAGGGCCACATACCGGTTTATCAAAAAATATGTGTGTAGTGGTGTGGGGTGGACCGGCAGTGGTGCTCGTCAATTTGTCAGAATCGGGAGGGCTGTGGAAGTATCTGGTGTTGGTTGTGGTGTTGGTGGGTGTTGTGTGTGCGTAAGAGGACATCGATTACTCATGCGCACATTTAGATGCTCACACTATGCATGTTATAATGTGATATATAAACATAGTAGCTATGTAAGTATAATACTTATTCTGTCTGTTCTTTAGCCTGATTATATTGTTCTCTGCGATATATTATATATGTTGTCTCCTGTGAAAATGGCAGTGTGCAAGCGCTCTGATCTGAGGTCTTTGGTTTTAAGCTTAAATTCCTACATTGAGCGATTGCAGAGCCGCATGAGCCTGATATATATCGATCTGTTTATATATATATATATATATATATATATAAAAATTAATAAACACAATGAAATAAACACAAAGAACAGGTTCTTTATATTAAAAAAATTCATCATTTTACGATCGTTTCTGGGATGTATGTGTGTTGGTATGTATATCATATAGATCTATGTAAAAATATTACAAATTATCAGAGGAAATATACATACCTTCACATATACATGCCGTCCTCAGAAATGGTATATATATATATTCCCATGTACGTCAATACTCATCTTTTTCCATTTCTCCGCGGGTTCTTAACCCCACTATCAGGCTAAATAATTTCTTTAATGTCTTTAGTCAAAATACGGCGATAGCTTACATTTCTAATAATTTAAAACCAACTCGCTGTTTCGAAAATATTCTTACTTGAGATATATATATATATATATATATATATATATATAAGTTTCATTCGTGAGAAACTGTTTCATTCGTGAGAAATCGCCAGGAAGCCCTGGCGATTTCCCACGAATGAAACAGTTCTAGTCCCGTAGAAGCTCTTCTATATTAAAACATTTATACTCTGCTATGTATTGAGTACCTCTTACTTACTGTGGTTACCTCCGATTCAACCCGGAATAACTTATATATATATATTCATATATACGTGTGTATAATGGTAGCTATGGTGCTTCCATAGGCGGTATGCCAAAATTAGCACTCAATATTATTACAGAGCAGGGTGTGAATAGTATAAAAAAACGAAAAATCAGTGATGCATCTGGACTCATTTTATTGCGTGTTACAAATGTTTCGCCGGCAGGTAGCTCGAGACATGATCACTGTATGGATCTGGATGATTCTACGGCTGCAGGTTCCCCAGTGAGAAAATTTGCTCCGAAAGAATTGCATGTGTCCGAAGGAACCTGCAGCCGTAGAATCAGCCAGATCCATACAGTGATCATGTCTCGAGCTACCTGCCGGCGAAACATTTGTAACACGCAATAAACTGAGTCCAGATGCATCACTGATTTTTCCTTTCTTTATACTATATATTCATATATATATATATATATATATATATATATATATATATATATATATATATATATACATATATATATATATATATGTGTGTGTGTGTGTGTGTGTGTGTGTGTGTGTGTGTGTGTGTGTGTGTGTGTGTGTGTGTGTGTGTGTGTGTGTGTGTGTGTGTGTGCATGTATATGTGTGTGTGTGTATGCTCGACATAAGAAATATTGGGAAATTTGAAATTTGAGAATGTTGTCACCACAATGCAGATAGCTATAATGATAGTTGACAAATCAGGTAAAGTCTCCCCGGAGACGTAAATGCTAAGTATACATATTATAACAATTGACAAATGGACATAGTTGGCCTCACTGAGTATCAATAATAGAAATTGACAGGTGGACACATTTGAACATAATGTCGATCTATAATAGAAAATGACAGTTGAATAGTCTCATCAACTGACAGTAACAAATAAGTAATTGCTGATACAGTCATTTTGAATGATCGTCTCAACGTCTATTGAACAAACAAAACTGTTGTTCAACAGACTTTTCCAGCGATCAGTGCAAGAAAATTTGCCGAAGGTTGAACAAAAAGATCAATATTCAATTGCCATTTGAAGCGAACAATGCAAGAGAAAATCGAACTAATATATCAATGCTTAACAACTGTCATTTTCAACAATCAATGCAAACGTAAATTTTAAAAATCGAACAAATAGATTGATGATTAACCGTCAATTCCAATAATCCTTACAAACAGATTTCCCCCAAGTCGAACTTATACATTCGTATTTCCAGCGAAGATTGCAAAGAATTTTTCCGAAGAAGATATTTGCTCGAAACGTCAGTGGCGACATCATACTACGGTATAACTTATCAAAATTTGCTAGATTTCCTAAATTCTATTTGCTGATGGAGTTCACAACTTGTTTCCTAGGATCCCTGGTTTTTGTTGGAAAGAGAAAACAATATTTAGGCAAACAACGATTATATTTTAATAAGCGGTCGTTGTGACTTATCTTATATTAATGAATCTATTTTTGCTTCTCGTCGAAAGATGTTTGCTTAGATTTTTCTACTATGGCCGACCGACATTATAGACGTTCGCCTGATCACTGTTAAGTTTGATTAGTACGTTGGTCATTTTTCATTTTAGAAAAACTGAAAATATTCGCTACAACTTTCTTTCATTTTGTATATATATATATATATATATATATATATATATATATATATATATATATATATATATATATTTCTTTATATATATATATCTTTCTTTCATTTTGTGTGTATATATATATATATATATATATATATATATACACACAAAATGAAAGAAAGATGTAGCAAAGATTTTCCATATATGTATATATAAGGAATAATTTGGTATTGAGAAAGAAAGACAAATACAAGGAACAAGAATAATGGACAATTGGGAAAAGAAAGGTAATAGAAGAGACAGAGAGAAAAAAATGGAGGAAAGCTATAACGAAGAAGGAAATCTATCATATCTTGATCAATTAAAGTGAATGTTCTAAGCTAGTCCGAAGATATTCAGTTTTTCTAAAATGAAAAATGGCCAACGTACTGCGCAAACTTAACAGAGAACAAGCGAACAAGTGAACAGCTATAATGTCGGTCGGCCACAGTAGAGAAAGTTAAGCAAACAAACGCCATCTTTCGGCGAGAAGCAAAAAGAGATTCATTAATATAAGATAAATCACAGCGACCTCTTATTAAATATAATCGTTGTTTGTCTAAATAACATGGCGCTTCCTTTCCCGCCGACGACAAGTGCCCGGATGACAAATCCGAAGCGAAAGAGGAATTCCAACGGCGTTCTTTTCTCTGTAATGATAATAAAGAAAGAAAAAAAGAAAAGAAAAGAAAAAGAGAAGAAAAGAAAAGAAAGGCCGTTTGGTATAAGATGATAATTCGATATTTTGATAATGTTGTTAAGGGAGGAAAATAACAACAGTAACACTAGTCGTGCGTTGTGGGTTTATGTTTCGACATGCTATGCGGCCATTTTTATCTGCAGCCATTACTCTTTACACGATGCTGCACTTATCTGTAGCTTTCTCTTGCATCGCTCTTGGCATTGCTCCTTGCATCTCTTTTACTTGGCATATATTATAGGTTCTCTTGGCATCACTCCCTTTTGCCTCTCTCTCTCTTTCTTTCTCCACGCTCTCTCTCATGGTCCCATATAAAGCAAATAAGAAATAAATAATCTAAAACTTTCTCATCTCCCGCCTACACCTCATCCTCCTCATGTACATACATCCTCTGTCTCCAACTCTTCTCCCTCCTTCCTCGTCAGTTCTGTCTTCACCTTTCCCCTCCCCTTTCTCACCCCTCCTCCACTGTTTTCATTTTCTACCTTATTCCTATTCTTCGTCTTGATTTATTTCCCTTTTTGACATCGTTGTTGTCATTGTTATTGTCGTTGTTGTTGTTGTTGTTGCTGCTGCTGCTGCTGCTACTGCTGCTACTGCTGTTCCTGCAATCCGTCTTCTTTTTTTGTTTCATCATCTTTTCTTCTTCTTCTTCTTCTTCTTCTTCTTCTTCTTCTTCTTCTTCTTCTTCTTCTTCTTCTTCTTCTTCAACATAAAGTACTAAACCTAATTTAGGAATAGGTGAAACACTAGACCCACACGCAAATATATGTATATATGCCGTACACACACACACACACACACACACACACACACACACACACAACACACATATATATATATATATATATATATACGTATATATTCATACATACATACACACTGAACATTCTTGAATCAGCTCCCTGCCAATACACTGACATCCATGTAAACACACTTCTTCTTGCTATTTGATGAGACACACATTCGTGTGTGTTTGTATAATTGTATATATCTATATCTATCTATCTATATTATAAAGAATGATGTAGTCATGCGCAGAGATGCTATAAAATAGCTTTTAAAATTGGGCGAAGAAACGTTTAAAAGACGGAGAAAAAGTTACCATCGGCCGCTATTAGGAATCGAGCCCCATACCACTCAGATACCGGCTAGGCACTTTTAACCATTAAGTGAAGGAGGACTGTCGGCAACTCTTGCCGTCTTAAATTAGGTAGATAGCTGAATCTCCGCTTTCAGATGTCTACACACATCAGTATGTTTACATCCTCATAAGATTATGAATGTACCAGCAATAAATGAATGTGTTTGGGAAAGCCTGGAACATTTCTGAAAACATGCTTGCAATGTGGACAGATGACACGGTTCGGTCTCATAAGAGACGAGAACTCTTTATACATCTGCAGCTCGATGTCCATTGTCGTCAAATCTTTGTAACACATATAATTTAGTTTCTCTTCTTGCACCTTTTTTATGGTCAAAACAACAGTAGTGCATACACAGTGCACGATTATGCGTCATAGCAATAAGGATACATCTAGGAATAAATATCAGGAATATTGTAATGAACTTCGCCTACCACCACATAGTTCGAAATCAAACAATGATAAAAACTGCTTTATTTTTAATCTAATTGGCTTCTTAGTAGTTCACCACTCGGCTAATTTGTACACCAGTTCCTTAGATATTTATTTATTTATTTATCCCAATACATTTTTTTTTTCAAGCCTAAACACCCAGGAAAAATGTAACGTGTTAGTGGAAAACCAAAAAAAAAAAAAAAATGAAACGTTTTGCACACAGTATATTAAAACAAAAGTTGTTATGTAAATTTTAAGAGAATTATTTATGATGAAACATTAATTTGTGTCTGTGAAATAAGCTTGCATTTTTCATTATATTTTTCACTGTTTATTTCACAATTTAATTATTGTCGTACCTTAAATGAGTTACGCCCCCTTGAGGTAGACGGTAGATGTATAAAGATTTTATCTGAGGTGACGATCGTGAAATAATGACCAATGATTAATATCTTTATTTATTGTTTTTATATTCATTTTTATTTTACTAAACTGAAAAAATTTAACAGATTACAGAATAATGATGATAGATAAACTGAACAAAAATTCAGAAGAGGTGGTTAGCAAACGTGTAGTATTTGGTTTTATTGTAATTCTCATCAACGACCATTCGTGAGAATGATCCCTGCATGATGGAATGGTTCTTTAAGCATATCTCCCTCGGTATCTTCCAGGGTAACGCCTTTTCAATTCTGTCCTTCGCTGGAACTATGAAGTAATGGCCATCCGAGGTTTTACGCTTCAGAGAGACAAAACGAACGAACGGGTCAAAGTTTCATTTTTTCATTCGTGTTGCTACCGTTAGTCTTTTTTCTGTCTGTAAGGGTTTTCACCCGATTTTATGAGCTATTTTATAGCATCTTCGTGCATGAGCACACCACTCTTTATATTAACTTCATCCTCTCAGCGTTTCGTAAAAGTTCTCTTTCCCTTTTTCCATCTACCTACCTATCGGTCTGACTATGTATCCATTATCTATATCTATCTACACACCTTCTCAGACTCAACCCTGACCACACCAAATTATCAATAATCTCTCTCGCCACCCCCTCCATAACATGATTACTATCAGATAAAGCCTTTCCACCACCACCAACAACATCAACAACAACAACATCATCGTCATCACAACCACTATACAATGGCAGCTAGCGACAAAATAGTTGACTAAATTACTTGAAGTCTTTCATTACGTTGACTATCCAGACTCGATTTCAAATCCCAGCGGGGCTTTCCTTAGGCCTTTCATCCTTCCAAGTTCGATAATATGTATACACACATAAATATACAAAAACACACACAGAGACAAACATATGTGAGGGAGAGAGAGAGAGAGAGGGGAGAGAGAGAGAGAGAGAGAGAGAGGGGAGAGAGAGAGAGAGAGAGAGGAGAGAGAGAGAGAGAGAGAGAGAGAGAGAGAGAGAGAGAGAGAGAGAGAGAGAGGAGAGAGAGAGAATACGATGACTAAATAGATTAGCAGAGAAGAGTGGGTAAGATCGATTCTACCGATTTCTACTTTAGTCTTTATCTTTGCTTATAAATATGTGACTGGGTGGTGGGGATGGCTTCTTGCCAAAATTAGGGATTAATAATTTGATTACCTTTTACTGTTAACCCCAGTAGAAATATGTTTTTTGCTAAAACATCATGCCTGTCTTTTATGAAACAAAGTGGTTGGACTTTGTTTTATCCTTATAGCAATACTTCCGCCCCGCCACCACTTAACAAAACACACAGATACATGCTCTACACACTAGCGTACTACCTACAAAAAAAATGACGGGGGTTTAAAGTAATATTTAATTTAATAATTCCTTCATTAAAATATTCTATAAAGATGTTTGAAATCTTCCACGGTGATGGTATTTGGGAAAGTGTTAAGGTTTTGTAGTTTGAGGTGAGTAACCTAGTGAGACGATGGTTGATGACGATGGGGCGACAGAAAAGGAGTGAGTGAGAGGGAGAGATGGGGGGGGGGATTGTATATGTATATATGTGTGTGTGTATGTACATATACAATGCGTTGTGTGTTAATACATGTATGTGTTACATCTCTCTCTCTCTCTAAAGAGAGAGAGAGAGAGGGGGAGAGATCAGAAACACACAGAAGAACAATGGAAAGTAAGAACTGAGAAAGAAGAGAAGTGGTAGGAAGTGGTGGGGTGAGGTACGAAAGGTCAGAGTAAGCTGCACCCAGCACCCTCTACCGTCCCTCATCGAATGTTTGTTCTTCAATAGAATTATCTCAGCATAAAAGACAGAAGCAAGACTGAAATCTCACTTCCATGTTATCGACAATACCATTTGAAGTCGGACGCTTTGTGATTTGAGGTAATGAAATCTACATCAGCAGCAGTGGCAAGAGTAGACATACAAATACATATATATGTATAATACATAAACATATACTTATATAAATACACACACACACACAGATATATATACATAAATATATATACGCAAACATTAATACAAAGACATATCATATAATATATATATTTCTATATATATATATAACGTTGTGAGAGTATGTGTAACGATTATTTGGTCTATATGTATTCGAGAGAGAGAGAGGGAGGGAGTGAGAGAGAGTGAGAGAGAGAGAGACATACAAATATATGGATATCTCTGTATCTACATACATGTATATGTGTATTATACATAACCGTATGTGTGCTCACATCATTAAAGTGTATGTATATATTTGAGTACTTGTATATGTATATATATATATATATATAAACACACATTCATATATATATACACACATTCATATATATATATATTCATATATATATTTATATGTATATATATATATATAATATATATATATATATATATATATATATATATATATATATATATATATATATATATATATGTATGTATATTTAACAAAGGAAGAGTGGTAAGGAACCAGATAGACCATAACGCACCAGAGTACTCAATACGCTGAAAATTCTAATTTAGTCCAGAAATAGCCGTCGAAACGGCTTGAGCTCTGTCGTTGGGGTCAAACATTTTCCTATATATATATATATATATATATATATAAACACATATTTATATATATATATATATATATATATATATATATATATATATATATATATATATATAGGAACAAGTAGGACCCCGACGGGTGAGCTCAAGCCGTTTCGACGGCTAATTGTGGACCAGAATTAGCCGTCGAAACGGCTTGAGCTCAGCCGTCGGGGTCCTACTTGTTCCTATTACCCACTCTACTACCCTAAGTATTGAGTACTCTGGTGCGTTATGGTCCACCTGGTTCCTTACCACATTTCCTTCGTTATATATATATATATATATATATATACCTATATATAAACACATTCATATATAAATATATATATATATATATATATATATATATATATATATAGCTATATATAAACACATATTCATATATATATATATATATATATATATATATATATATATATATATATATATATATATATATATATATATACATATATATATACATATATATATATATATACATATATATATATATACATATATATATATATATATATATATATATATATATATTTATATATATACATATATATATACATATATATATATATATATACATATATATATATATATGTACATATATGTATATATATATGTATATATATAAATATATATATATATATATATATATATATATATATATATATATATATATATATATATGTACATATATATATATATATATATATATATATATATATATATATATATATATATATATATACATATATATATATATATACATATATATATACATACATATATATATATATATATATATATATATATATATATATATATATATATATATATATATATATATATATATATATATTTATATATATATATAAATATAGATAAATATATATATAAATATATAAATATATATATATATAGATAGATAGATAAATATATATATAAATATATATATATATATATATATATAAATATATATATATATATATATATATATATATATATATATATATATATATATATATATATATATATATATATTTATATATATATATATATATATATTTATATATATATTTATCTATCTATCTATATATATATATATATATTTATATATTTATATATATATTTATCTATCTATCTATCTATATTGTAGAAATTTCAACGTGCACGTAAATACTCGTTTAATATCAGTATATATATATATATATATATATATATATATATACTGATATTAAACGAGTATTTACGTTTAATATCAGTATATATATATATATATATATATATATATATATACTGATATTAAACGAGTATTTACGTGCACGTTGAAATTTCTACAATACACGATCTCGCACCCGAAAAATGAAACGTGATTACACATCTTTATACCCCGATGTAATTACACATCTATTACACTCATATACCCCGACGATGCACCTACATGATACACATAGATAGATATAAATGAAGCTTATGATTATATACCGACTACGAAACTCATGCATAACTACACAGCATATGTATATATATGTGTATATGAATAATACCTATAGGATTAGATGTATACCCACACCGACATATATATATATGTGTGGGTCTGTGTGTATGTGTGTGTGTACACACGTAGATACACACACACACAAACACATATATATATGTTTGCATCCCACTACATACATATAATTGGAAGACATAGGTTTCCGATCTTATCTGAAAAAGTCTTTCAATGTCCAGAGCTTTGATGTAGGATGCACTCCATGCAAAGTACCCAGATCAACTTTTAACAGTTTCAGACGATAGGCTCCTGTGTAATGACTGTGGCATCTCTGTTTCTATCGATAACTCTATATCGATTAGTTAACTCTGTAGCCTGTGTATATCTAACGTCTGGGTGCTTTCGTTGTTAACTTTGCAGCAAGTGTAATATACAAAATACGATTTTATATATATATATATATATATATATAAGTTATTCCGGGTTGAATCGGAGGTAACCACAGTAAGTAAGGTACTCAATACATAGCAGAGTATAAAAGTTTTAATATAGATGAGATTCTACAGGACTAGAACTGTTTCATTGATGATTTCTAAAGAATGAAACAGTTCTAGTCCTGTAGAATCTCATCTATATTAAAACTATATATATAAAGAAATAAATGACTATGATGTCAGGGACACCAAACCTTGCAAAAAGTTCGTGTAGAAAATTCACTATTACCGTGGAGGTCGGTATTCTACATTTACAAATCTCTGGCCATTTTGTGAAACTCTCTACAACTATTTCATAATACGATCCGTTTAACGTTCCTGCAAAATCTATGTGTAACCTTAACCTGGTCCATGGAATATCAGCCTAGGTTGAAATTTTGTATGTGGTGATTTCGCTGCACGAGCACAGCCATTGCAGGATTTTACTAACATCTCAATATCTAGGTCCATTTTTGACCAGTAAATATAACTCCCCATGATTGACTTCTTAGACATTCCTGGATGTCCAGTGTGGAAATCATTTAACATTCGTTATTGTAGTGAAACAGCCATTACGACTGTGCATACATAAGCACATCTTCACATATCGAATACGAGTTCGAATTCGTGTTACATCCAGCAACACGTATTCTAGTGGTTCATTGTATTTTGGTATTAATCTCGACAAACCATCCGCATGTCCCAATTTTTTAGATGGCAAATACTCCATCTTGAAGTCGTAATTCAGTAGGATCGTTCACCAACACTGCAATCTGTTGGCTACATGAGTGGGAATAGCCTTTTTTAAACCATAGATCGACAATAATGGGCTGTGGTCTGTAAGCGGAATTTTCTTCCATGTATGAATGTATGGACTTTTTTTTACCGCAAATATGATGGCTAATACTTCCTTCTCTATCTGACTCATTCTTTTCAGCCGGCATGAGCTACAGCTTTTAAACTTCCATCTTTATATTTGTGTAAAACCACAGCACCTATACCACTTTCACTCATGTCTGATGCCACCACAATTTCTAATTTTGGGTCAAAATGTGACAATGACAAATTCGAAGTTAGGATGCTTTTAATTTCCTCAAAAGCTTCTTGGCACATCTCCGACCAGTTCCATTCAACATCTTTTTTAACAAGTTATTTTGAGGTTCTCTCAAATCATGCATATTTGGTATGTATACCTGGTAGTAATTTGTGAGCCCTAAAAATGCTTGTAATGTTTTAATGTTTGTTGGGCCGGCATATTTTTTATTGCACTCGACCTTGACGAGTCTGGGCTTTGTCCGTTTTCGTCAATAATTTGCTCCAGATATTTTTTTCTTGGCATAAAAAATTCACATTTTTCATCGTTGGGCGTAAAACCATATTCTTTAATTTTTTCAAAAAACTTTTTAACATGCTCAGCATGCTGACCTCAAGATTCACTTTTTATGAGTAAGTGAGGTAAACATAGTATCCATAATTTGTTGAAAAATAGCTGGTGCTACCTTTTTACCAAAAGGAGGCGATTAAATTTATACAATCCTCTATGTATGTTGATCGCTAATAACTTTGAACATTTCTCATCAACTTGTATATTGAGATATGCCTCAGATAGATCCAACTTTAAAAAAAGTTTTCCACCATTTAAATTTGCGAAAATGTCTTCCGGACATGGTAACCGGTAATTATATGACATGAAGCATTCATTTAAACCTGTTGAAAAAAAATCAATACATATGCGAATTTTCTTTTTCTTTTCTTCACATAAACTTATCACTTTTTTCAATAATCCCTAGCTTTTCAAGTCTATCCAATTCTTCATTAATTTGTTCCAACACCACGAAAGGTACACACCTTTTTGGTTTGAACACCGGTATGGCATATTCCTCGAAACTGTTTTGTTTTGGTGCAAAGTCCTAACTTTTCAGAAAGAACTTCGGACGCCTTATTTGTGTTGGAGGAAAAAGCATTCACTTTTTTTACAAAAAAAGTTTATGGGGGGGTTCCATAAATCAAATAATTCCATCCAATCTGTTCCAAATAAGTGTCGTGTTCTTGAGCACAAAATCTTTCATTTCGCTCTTAAAATGCAACTTTTTTCCTGAGACACCACGTGTGATTTTTGAAGTTACTTTTAACCTGGATTTCCCGATTTTTCTCCATGTTTCCTCCTTAATTATGATATCAGTGTCCGTATCCAATTGTAACTCAACATTCAGGTTATTTATTTTTACGAATACAATTTTCTTTTCCGAGTCTCGCTTAGATTTTTTGTTGACACGACCTCATTGACAGAATTTTTACCGTTCGACCTATTTTTCTTTTGTTTCCCTCTACAATGCGAGCTTTTTATATCTAACCTTTCCACACTCATAGCATTTAAAATTTTGACAATTGTTGTTTTTCTTTTTACTTATCCGTTCTCGGTCGAACCGATTTCATTTGTGAACAATCTTTCTTCATTTTTTCTGTATCATGCCTTAAGTTTACGATTCTCTGGCCTTCTTCTGCCATTGCCTGCAGTGTCAATTTTTGGTCCTGTTCTAACTTTGTTAATACTCGGGAACGTATTTCTGCATCTTTGTTAGCAGTCAGCCCTTATACAAAAATTAGACATTTGAACATGTCCGGGGATAATTCATTTAATTGGAACTTTTCACTTTCTCTATTTTCAACCCCAGCATATGTGATGAAATCTTCATCGTCTTTTTTTACCAAATTTAAACACAAAATTTGAACTTTTTTTCACTGAAAATTTTCGATAAAATTTTAATTGTTTCATCGAAACAAATCTCATCTGGCTTCTTTGGCAGAATAAAATTACAATAATTTCCGTGTTCGGCAGGGAATAGCTTCCTTTATAGTAGTCGTACTTTCTTTTTGTCATTCCAACCACGACATTCTTCCTTGAAGCTTTCTTCATATCTTCTGAAACATGCTGCAAAGTCAGTGGAACTTCAACTCTCGAGTTCTATAAACGATTAGTGGGGGGCAAATGCTCCGACGCATTCGGAGAGGTTCTAGGTATCGACTAAGTCGAACTGACCAGTCTGTTCCGGATGACTTTCGAGCCGGGGACGATGAATAACTTCCAGAAATCCCTTGATTGGCAGTGCTACCAGGGGTTAGCGAATGTTGTGTGGTGGACCAGGATTGAAGACAGACAATTTTCTCTTCGGCCAAGTCAACTCTGGATGGTTATCCCCCCTATTGGGGAATTTTCATTGTTGTATTTTTCTTGTTATTTTGTTATTGTTATTTATACCTTTTACACGTTGTATATGTAAACCCTCACTGTCACTGTCTATTATTGTACCCTATATGTCGGCCCTGGTGGCCAATAAATGTAACTATTATTATTATTAATACTATGGGAATTTGTTTACCACGACCAGTACCACCACAGAGGTGACTTTTGTTGCCGTCGTTGTCGTGACTGAATTCATTACTAATGTTGTTGTTGTTGTTGTTGTTGTTGCTGTTGTCTTCAATATAGCTATCATCACACTGGTTATATCGTCCACCTTCAAAATTCCTTTTATTACTCCTACTATCTGATGAAATTTAGCTACGCATAGACTGGTACAGGTCTCACCGCATGGTAATTTACGACGACAGTTCTGTGGTAGGTACATGAGACTAGATTCACTAATTGACACATAGACAACACCTCACTCCACAAATTGTAAACATAATGGCTGGGAAAGACCCTTTAGGAACTTATATGTCAGCTGGACACACGAGTAGAAGGACGTGTTTTTGCCAGCGACATATCACAAAATCAAATTTCATCTGAAGATACCGTTCTCATAAAAACAACAAATGCATAAATTACACCTGGGATTGCATAAGAGAACCGTTGAAATAATTATTATGAATAAGCGATTTATGTAACATCAGCATCTTTTTAATGTTATTCTTATATATATATATATATATATATATGTGTGTGTGTGTGTGTGTGTGTGTGTGTGTGTGTGTGTGTGTGTGCAGAAGGTTCAGTAAGTCCGAAGAAAACTGGTGAGATTACCAAGGTCAGCACTCGATGCAGAGCTGATTGTATATAAGAATAAACTGGAGGTGTTACATAGGAGGTTTATTGCTCAATCCTGGTTACAGATGTTTCTCAGGCAACCAACTCGTGATCTGGGGGTCATCCCAGACCAGACTCCAAGTTTGCCTGATCCTCAGACCAGTGTTAACACAACAAACATCACATCAAATCTGTGGATGAACCAGCCAGACACAAACAAGCCTATAGAATGACCAATCACGGGCCTAGAATTCAACGGAGCACCTATTCCGAGCATTACAAGAAAAAAACCGTTATAAACAAACACAAAACAAAAAAAACAAAATAATGGATATAAATAATATATCCGTGTATATACGATCCCACACATACACACACACTTGCATAACATACCTACGCATACACACTCTCCCACACGTAGAAATTGTACATGTACATACATATACAGACATACACACGTACATACATATAGATACACACATCGTTACACACACACACATGCACATATACACACACATACATATACATATATACACATCATAAAAAAACCACACCCACAAAGTGCAAGGTGTTGGTGCTCTGTGGCGAGTACTGGGGCTATCGTGGCAGGACAGGGTCGGTAGCTCCCAAAGGAAAACAGCGGCCCCTTGCGGTGCGTCCGTTATTTTGTTTTTGTGTATAAATTTTTTTTCTTGTAATGCTCGGGATACGTGCGTCCGTTAAATTCTAGGCCCGTGATTGGTCAACTTAGTAATCAACACTCTATGAAAGTATTACCTTCACAGACTATCTAAGACTGTTTATCCCAGAAGTCCTTGTCATTTAAAGCATTGTGGTGTTTGTAGGGATATTTAACTTCTATTTCTTGCATTTCAAGTGACCACATAGTGGCTCGCTCGCTGGCTCGTATATTACTGATTACTAATAGTGTTGTAGCGTTTTTTCAGTTTATTCTTCTTTCCCTGCAATACTGTTGGTTACACATTTGTACACGGCCATTTGTGAAATATAGCATATAAGCGATTCATTATTTCAACTCAATGCCCCTCACTGTATTACTGGTTATTTTATCGATACTGGAAAGATGAGTTGATGATCGTCCGTTGATATGAAGTTAGGAATGTTGAAGAACGAAACTAAATATTCAAATAAGCCGTTTTACCATGATACAGTTCACCGGAAACTATGTTTTACCATGACACAGTACACCGGAAGCTACGTTTTACTATGACACAGTTAATTGGAAACTACATTTTAAAATGACACAGTTCATTGGAAAATATATTTTACCATGACTCAGTTCACCTGAATCTACGTTTTACCTTGACAGTTCCCCAGAAACTATGTTTTATCTTGACAGTTCCCCAGAAACTATGTTTTACTTTGACACAGTTCCCCAGAAACTATGTTTTACTTTGACACAGTTCCCCAGAAACTATGTTTTACTTTGACACAGTTCACCGGAAACTATGTTTTACTTTGACTCAGATCACCGGAAACTATGTTTTACCTTGACACAGTTCACCGGAACTTCCCACTCGAACTATAAATTGAATTTAAGGGAATATTTTTATGGCTTAATGATTGAAGGAAGAGTACTGTCCACAACCCATCAATCTTTAAATGCCTCCAAAACTGGTTGGAAGAATTATTCTCGTACCGGGGGACCTAGTCTGAATGCTTGCAACCGAAAGAACTTCACTAAAGACGGGCCAGATGTGTTAAACCGACCTTGCAACGGATTATGTCTACCACCTTAGTAGGAAATAGTGGAACTTGAACTCAGAACGCAAAGTACCGGAACAAATATCGCAAAGCATTTCTCCTGTTCTAACGTCTCTGACTATTCACTGATGAAACACTGGACTGAATTGAATGTGCAATTTTTTTTTTTGTGGAGGAAGTGATTTATTTCGATAGCTGTACTTAACTGGTGCTCGTTTTCATGAATAAATGAGGGAGATTCTAGAGGGTTGGACACATGCTAAACATAGCAGCCACAAATAATACCGTGACGTCTTAAATAGACAAAAAGATGACAGTTGGAACAGTGAGTAGGCTGTCTTACTAATGACAACTTATGTACCAATCTGAACTGATCATGGGTCAACACTTTCTTAACTGTAATTCTAATGATATACACAATGTTTCGAATAATTAATTAAAAATTTTGGATGGTGGATTTTCTAAAATTATTAATTACTCCATTATAATGATGTTATTTATGGACCGTGGATTGGCAGTAATCGGTAGAACGTCGGACATGCTTTGCAGCATATAGTTACGGCCCTTTACGTTCTGAGTTCAAATCCCACCGAGGTTAGCTTTGCCTTTCATCCTTACGAAATCGATAAAATAAATTACCAGTAACATACTTGGTCAATTTAACCGACTTTCCCCTCTCCACAAATTGTTGGCCTTGTGCCGAAATCAGAAGCCATTATGATGCTATTTTTGAAATAACTTAGCAAATAATTCTTTTATCAAATCACATTTTCTGCCAGGAGTGGCGACCGGCAGATAGTATCAACAATGGAAAGACCAATAGAAATATTGTTGCCTTGATCCGATTTGACGAGTTCCACCCCACTCGATAGGCGAATGAGGTCTGGGATCTTGTTGATCGATTCGATCGATCAAATCACGTTGGATGGTTTGATATCAAATAGAAACATTTTGAAATGGGTGGTTTTTGTTTTATAGAACCGAATCAGAACTGGCTTTGGACGGTTTTTGTATGAAAACAGTTAAACAGCAATACACCATGTCACTAATTCTATTTTGAAGTGTTTTACAGTAATTATTTCCTAGTTATCTCTCTTCGCCTAAAAATAAATATAGATTTGTGTTGTTACCTACATCGGCCAATGTGATCAATATGTCTAGACTAACAAGCTTCTTCAACATATTTTAATGCCTCTCTGTAATAGAGGTGTTTTATCAACCGATGAGTCTATACATAAGCTGTTGGATCTTGGATCTTGGATCATGGATCTTATGAGAGAGGGTGGGGGCATCATGGAATATTTTCTATCAGGGAATAAGTGATGGGAACTGAGTCAACACAGGAATCATTCCCCAAATAAGAGTGAGTTGAACTCACTTCTATAACCTAAAGAAGAGCCGTTAGTTTCACAGTGCTACCTCTGCGTGCAGTCACCTGTAATTCTCACATTGTGCTATTTATTTACAGCTATGTAAACCGAACCGTTGAGAATTTAGGATTTAGCTACGGATAAAACCAGGACTAGATGTATACCTTGGGGAAGTTGAGGTTTGGTGGGCCCTTTGTCTAGCAACACGCACACATACACACACACACACATAAACAAGAAGTGAGAAGAAAGAGAGAGAGAGAGAGAGAGATAGATAGATAGATAGATAGATAGATAGATAGATAGATAGAGATAGAGAGAGAGAGAGAGAGAGAGAGAGAGAGAGAGAGAGAGAGAGAGAGAGAGAGAGAAAAGCACCCTATTCGGAGAGCGGGTTGCTCTCTTTGATTATATTCTTCTACGAAGAATTCACCTCCCGATGAAGGAACTTTAATTCTTCCAATATCTTGGAATTCCTGTTGTACCTTGAGTTCCAGAAACCATGGTTGGGGTACTATATAGGTTAAAGCCGACTTTTATACCCGATTTACCTTATATCCACCCAAAAAGGAGATTTTGGCTTAAGTTTAACATATTTTAGTACTTCTCTGAGTAGATAATTGATTAATATATCTTATCCTTTCATTGAGATGTTAAAGTATTAGAGACAGTTAACTTTATAGAGTTATAAATTAAATATATATATATATATATATATATATGAAAGACGTAAAATAAGAAAATTTTAAAATTTTCTTATTTTACGTCTTTCAGATAATTGTTTTGCATCCTCCTGCATTGAACCACCTAGGTACTATAACATAACTTATGTATTTGCTAGCATTGGTGTACATCTGTACGCATATGTTGGTAAATATACTAATTCTCTCTCTCTCTCTCTCTCTCTCTCTCTCTCTCTCTCTATATATATATATATATATATATATATATACATATACATATATATATATTCAGTGTACCCCCAGCATTCGCGGTCCCGGTTATTCTAGGAATTTTCCTTAGATCTTGACTGATAATAAATGCGGAATCTTAAATACTTTCCACGATATTTTAATGACTTTTTTTACGGGCTATATATATTTTTAGCGCTAAATTATTAATAACAATATACCGTATTTGCTGGCTTATTGGACGCCCCTTCGAATTATATTTTGCCATTTATAGGCACCTTTTATAGACCACGTCCAATATTCGCAGTTTTTCACCCTTCGTGGGCGCCGTAGGAACGTACCCGCGAATACCGGGGTACAACTGTATATATATATATATATATATATATATATATATATAAGGCAAAGACCCCCTTCGGTCATGAATGACGATGGGATTTGCATCTAGAAAGTTTTTTCCGAGGCACAAGTCCGGGCAAGGTTATTTGTGGAAGACCAGTAGTCGCCCATGTATACCAAACTTCCCTCTCTACACCATCGATGTTGTCAAAGAAAGAGGCAATGGCTGTAGAGCTTGGCTCCAGTGACATCGCAACTCAGTTCTACAGCTGAGTAAACTGAGGCAAAAAATGTATCTTGTTCAAGGACAAAACGCATCACCCGGTCTGAGAAATGAACGCGCAATCTCACGATTGCAAGCCCAACGCTCAAACCATTAAGCCATGTATGTGTGTGTGTGTGGGGATGTTGTTGTTTTGTTGTTGTTGTACTTCTGTTCCGACGACGAGTGATGTTCGAGAAAACGGAACAGCCTACTCATAAAATTAACGTGTAAGTGGCCGAACACTACTCAGACATCTTAAATGTGGTTCTCTGATAGATTCAACATTACACATTGTGTGACAAGGCTGACCCTTTCAATTACAAATACAACTGAGAAGACTGGAACAACGTGAAATAAAATGTCTTGCTCAAGGACGCAATGCGTTGCTGGGAACCGAACTCACGTCTTTCAGATCATGAGCCGAACACACTAATCACCAAGTCAACATGTATATGTGGGCCTAGGTCCAGGTGTCCAGTTATGGCCACCATTGTATAGTGGAAGATCCATTTCAAAACTGGCCTCTCCTCATCAGGCGCCAGGACAAACTTATGATTGCAATAGATTGAGCCTTGTTTTCCTTGGCCTTTTATCTACGGATACCCTGCATACACACACACACACACACACACACACACACACACACACACACACACACACACACACACACACACACACACACACATTCACCCCCACACTCACACGCACACATATATATACATGTATGTATGCACATATATATATATTATATATGTGTGTGTGTGTGTGTGTGAAGGCGTGGGCTTAGTGGTTAATAGAGAAAGAGAGAGGAGGGGGGGGGGGGGGGGGGGCTGAAGGAGGGAGAGACAGGCAGAGGAATCAATCCAGTACTTGACTGGTACTGTATTTATCTAATTAGTAGAATGCAATGTGACGCTGCCCTGGGTGGGATTTGATCTAGGAAGACAGAGGATCGGAACAAGTACTGCAAGACATTTCTATCTGATGATTATTACAGATCTCGTCATCACCATCACATCCATCATCCACCGCCACCGCCACCACCACCATCACCAACACCATCAGCACTACTACTATCACCACCATCACCACCACCACCACCACCACCACCACCACAACTATTATCATCACCATGACCACCATCACCACCACCTCCATCACTACCACCACGATCGTCACCATCACCACCACCAACACTATCACCACTATCAACATCACCACTACTACCACCACCACCATCACCATCACCACTACCACCACCACCACCACCATCACCATCACCACCACCACTACTACCACCACCACCACCACCACCACCACCACCACCACCACCACCACCACCACCACCACCACCACCACTATCACAACCACCACCATCACCACCACCATCATCACCACCGCCACCACAATGACCTCATACACAACCACCAGAATGAACCATTCTCCAACTTGGGACTACTCAATTCTTTTAAACGCAATACCGCCATTATTCTCCTCAACATCTTCCATCACCCCCACCTTAATTATCACCATTAACACCGCCGCCACCACCAATACGACCACCACTACTACCAACACCAACACCACAACAACCAAACTACCGATAAATCCATCACCACCAGCACCAGCACCACCACAAACACCACAACAACCAACATAACCAATAAACCCACCACCACCACAATCACCAAAACCACCACCAACACCAAAATCACCACCAACATCGCCAATGCACCCACCACCAACACTACCACCGCTACCAATAAACCCATCACCACCACCACAACCACCAACACCACCACCAACACCACCATCACCACCACCAACACCACCACCAACACCAATACACCCAACACTACCACTACCAATAAAGAACATTACCACCACCACCACCACCACCACCACCACCACCACCACTACCACTGTCATTTGTCTTTGTTGATGTTATTATTGCTGTTGTTTAAATTGTTATAGTTATTGTTTGTATTGTTGTTATTATTGCTGTTGTTATTGTTATTTTTTCTTGTTGGTATTATTGTTGTTGTTGTCTTTCATTTTCTTTCTTCCAAACCTGTTTGTTTTCAAATGACTTCATCTGTCTGAATCTATTAAAGGTGGCAATCCTTCAAACTTACAGACAGACAAAAAGCAGGCACTGTTTGACTGTTCAAAGATCCCTTCCCTACCTTCCTAATTCCTCCTTCAACTCTCCCGATTTCTCTTCTTTCCTCTCATCGTCCCTAAGGGGCCCACCAGAACGTCAGCCAACCAACAAGCCAATAACCAAGCCGTTACAAGACATAGAGAGGGGTTTCTGTAACCGGCCGCTAGGCGTCGTTGAATGGCGGAGGCCAGACCGATCGTCTGCTTGTAAAAATAAAACAAAAATAAATAAATAAAACACCAAGAAGTGTGTGGATTCTGTCGGATAGAAGCAGAAAACGAGGTGAAGATGAAGTTGGGAAATGGAACGAGAAAAGAATACAAAGGTTGGCAAGATGACTTCAAATAGGTGTGTAGAAAGTGATATACCCTGGCGATAATAAAGATCTTTTATGAGCGCAGAGAAATCTATCTATCTATATATATTATAGCTATATCTATATCTATATCTACACACATACACATATACACGTGCATGCAGATAGCAAACAAGCACAAGTACTCATTTATTTGTACACTCACCTATATAGACACACACACACACACACACACACACACACACACACACACACACACACACACACACACACACACACACACACACACACACACACACACACACACACACACACACACACACACACACACACACACACACACACACACACACACACACACACGCACACACATATATATATATATGTATATATAATTAGTTACAACAATGACATATACAGATACTTAAGTTTCGTTGGGATATACACCCCAACTCATTCAGCCTGTTATAAAAAGAAAGATGGCCTCTAGCGGTTGAATGTAATTTCTTTTGGGAAGAATATCCGAGAGCTGTTCAAACGCCATCTTTCTTTTTATAACAGGCTGATTGATTTGGGTGTATAACCCAACGAAACTTAAGTACCTGTATATGTCACTGTGGTAACTAATTATACTTAATTCGTCCTATGGACTGAGTGCTCTTCTCCTTGGATATTTTTACCAAACTTTTACTACAGTAGGCAGCACGCTACTATAATTCAGCACTAAGCAACAGCGACTTCTCCGAAGTTATTGACGCACTGGAGTTAGACATATTGTCTTTAATGCGTCGAAATGTCCATGATCTCCAGCAGACAACTGAAGAAGGGATTGTTCCTCCCCCGTTTGTGCTTTTCTTTTATTTTTAAATACACTTTATCAAGTAACCACACAGCCCCCTGTTTCTTCCAAATATATATATGTATATATATATATATATATATATATATATATATATATATATATATATATAGAGAGAGAGAGAGAGAGAGAGAGAGAGTATAAAAAATGAAGAGCCACGGTATCACGTATATTTCTTCAGTTTATTACGTTAACCTGTTATGCATATTTTGACGACATCAAAGTCGTTGTGTAATAATTATTTGATGTCTCATCATCACACAGGTATTTAGGTATAATGTTATTTTGCTTTGGTTTTTGTCATGCTTGGTATAGTATAGAACTCGATGGTGTGAGTTCGGCTATAACTGAGTATATTATTTGGAATAATATCTATCTATATATAAATATATAAATGCATGTTTACGATTCTGCGTGTCCGCCTAAGACTAGCAAACTAGCGAACCAACCCCCTCAAAATTACATATACTAGCAGAAAAACCTCCCTACGGGTGGTTTTCTGCCAGCATATATACGCAAGTATATGCATGTAGATATGATGCAAGTATATGCATGTCGATATGATACATCAAATAAAATCGTAATTGACAATATACACAGAAATTGAACGAAGACTGTGTTACACTGTCTTATGTAATCAGTAACGTAATCCATGATACATTAAAAAAAGACGATATTATATATAAACTGCATTAAGAGAAAATTAGTGACGGAAATATATGAATGTTTATTTAAGCGATCGCTAACCGGAAGTGTTGACATTTGAAAACTTTCAAGAAGTGAATCTTAAAATAACTAACAAAATTATTTATATTTAATCAATAATAACGAAATTTAGTAGATAAATTATGTAATATTCATGCATTGTTTATTCATTTTGTTTAATCCAGCTTACTTTACAAACGGGATAAAAAAATATATTCTGGACGCAGTCCCGCACTCCTTACTTTATTATAGTTTAGATATATCCACTAGACACTTGGACAGGTAATAGTAAAAATATTTTTACTTTGCAAAGCAAGGAATTCATTTAAATTCAATTTATCTTATTTTCTAATGAATATCGAAAGAAATCATCCATTTTGTTTTTTTGTTCTCCATTCTGTAGATAAAGAGAGAGAGGGGGGGGGGGGGGGCGTTTGAGAGCGAGAGAAAGAAAGAGCGGAGGAGAAAGAGAGAGAGAGAGGGTATGGGGTGAGAGAGAAAGTGAGGGGATGAGAGAGAGAGAGGCTATCAAAGAGAGTGAGAGAAAGAGAAAGAGAGAATGCCAGAGAGGGAAGAGAGAGAGAGAGAGAGAGGGAGAGAGAGAGAGAGAGAGAGAGAGAGAGAGAGAGAGAGAGAGAGAGAGAGAGAGAGAGAGAGAGAGAGGTGATGAGAGAGTTATGAGAAAGGAAGAAAGAGAGTGAGGGGGATTGGGGGAGAGAAAGAAAGCAAAAAATGATACCAGCGTTTGATAACTTTTATTTATTTATTCTTTACAGACTTCTTAACTCTCCCCCTTCCTTAACATTACTTCTCTTTCTCTCTCTTTTTCACAAAAGGCGTACGTATCTGTGCACGCGTGCGTGTGTATGTATGCACACGTGTATGTGTGTCTGCGTTCTTAAATTAGAGATATGTGTGTATCACGGTACATATATATATATATGTTTGTTTGTAATATATATATCGTTAACTTTAGAAAGAGGAAAAGTTGAAGAACGTCTACACACACACACACACACACACACACACACACACACACACACACACACACACACACACACACACACACACACACACACACACACACACACACACACACACACATCTAACCTAAGAACGTTCATCAACTTTTCCTCTCTCTAAAGTGAACGATAAAATAATAATGAAATTATTGTGTACAGTGCTCAAGTGCACTATATATGTATTAGAAACAAACACTGGGATAACCCATGAATTTGCTTTGCAAGGGTTTTGATATGAAATCATGTGTTGAAACAGATATTGTTATATTTGGGGAGGGTCATGCTGTCCAAAATAATAATAAAACACACTCACTGTTTGGTTTGGCTTTTACTTCAGTTCAGTATATCTATATATTTTTATAAATAACTTAACTGGTAACCAAAAACAAAAAAAACGTTATAGAAACACAACGGGAAGAAAGCACTGAAAATGTCACAGAAAAAATGTGTGACGAAAGAAGTTTGAGATATTATATTTATATTTATAAGTTTAGCGGTTGGTCAATCAGTGATAAACATTGATTGACAGTTAAATTATTGTTTAGGCAATATTAGGACAACATGGCCCTCCCCAAATATACCTCGAAAAATCATATTATCGGATAAATTTGTGCATTATTTTTTACCAATGTTATTTGACTTAAACAATGCGTAGTCCCATAAAACAAAATGTTGTGTAAACTTCTAAAAGCTCATATCAATGTTGAGTATTGCAGTATTGCCAAAGCAATACTATATGTCAGAAAATATATCAACAACACTAGTGACATATCTACCTTCCTTACTGACAAGGAACTAAATGATGGTTGTCTGATTGAGGTCAAACAGTATCAGACAGGTCGATACATCTGCAGTAATGAAGTTATCAAGCGGATCTTTGGATTTGATATCCACCAACCCTGTCCAACAGTCCAACAAGGGAATTGCAAAGGCTTTAATTTCCTATCAGACTCAGTTTTGCCATGACCATCAATAAATCTCAAGGGCAATCATTGAAAGTCGTTGTGTTGAACCTGACAGATCCTGTCTTTTCACATGGTCAGCTCTATGTTGGTACAACAAGGGTTGGAAACCCTGATTGTCTCTTCATTGTAGCACCACGGGGAAAAAACCAAGAATCTTGTTTATCCAGAGGCTTTGGAATGAGCAATATCGTAATTCCTTATTCAATGACAATAGATACTAATTCCTTAGTCATATAGTTTGTAAGGAATTCTGAAGTTGCAACTTTACTGCATAGTGTTACTTTGGAAGAATATTCGGACATTCCTGGGCACCCTTGTTATATAAAGTATTATAAGTGAGATCTTGTTATGGTAGCTAGCTAGACCTGTTAGAACTAGCAGTCACATTTCTTTAAAATCTCAGTCTACTGTCTCATGTATGTATATATGTATGAAGCCAAAGGAAAGGTTGTATATGACACCTCGATCTACTAGAAACATTAGCAAAATCCATTTCAAATCACAACCAACAGTCTTACACACACACACACAGTGTGTGTATGTCGTATGTATGTACGCCGTGGAAGCCACTATAACTGTTGGTGTACCTAAAAGAAATAGAAAATAAATCTCTCTCAAACAAGATCCTACTGCCATAGAGGCAAAAGTTGGTGAAAGCTACAGTGTAAAAATTTTAATTAACCTGGGCTCTGCCGCACTTTGGCCCTAGGACCACCTCCCAACTCACCACCATCAGCACATTGTTGGCTATCCGAGGGGTGAGACTCGCAATCCCGAATGGCTTGCGTGGTCCTTCATTTACTCATGATAGTGAGTGATGGGGAGATCCGAAGAGATGGAAGCAGTGACAGTGGGAGTTTGGTTCCTGGTGTATATGTTTATCTACCGCACTTACACACATTTAGATAAATTTTCCTGAATTACAGAAATGAGTAAGTAAATGCTTCATTCATTCATAAACCAATGCTAATTTTTTTTTTAAATTTTATTTATGGTTTTCAAGATAGCCTTTACATGTTGTTTGAATTCCAGAGGTTCTGATTGTGCAAAAAAAAAAAAAATTAATAAGCAAATCTAAATGTAATTTTTTGGTCATGCCCTTTTCACTGGCAACATACCTAATGATTCTTCCAGGTGTGAAGCATTATATATATGCTGACTATAATAGGGAGCAGTATTCAAAAACTCGCAAGTGGAAAAAAACTAATAATATTTTTATCTACATAATTTGCTTTGAACAGACGGCAATAAATATTCGGGTATAATTCCTACTTTAGTTAAAATTCAGCAATCATATTTCATTGGTCAAATATTTTGTAATATGTGCCAAATATATTGTTATTTTAATAAAATACCCAGGAATCACCGGGTAGCTCAGCTAGTATACACACACACACACACACACACACACACACACACACATATATATATATATATATATATATATGAAAATGTTCATCGATTTCAGGGACTTGACTCCTTCTTCCTCAATTTTCGTTGCATTACCATCTTTGTTTGTTTACATGTCTCGCTCGTTCCCCCTATTTACGTGTCCCAACGACTTTCTTTAGCCGTTGCTCGCACCAACCAGAGGTATATGGTCTTTAAAGCGATGAAATACCAAGGAAGGCTGGAAGATCACTGATGAAGGACTAATTTTATTCATATATATATATATATATATATATATATATATATTTTATAGAAGGAGCTTCTACAGGACTAGTACTGTTTCATTCAGATGAAATCTGAAGATTTCATCTGAATGAAACAGTACTAGTCCTGTAGAAGCTCCTTCTATAAAATAAAAAAAAAATTTACTCTGCCATGTATTGAGTACCTTACTTACTGTGGTTATCCCCGACTCAACCCGGGACCTACGTATATATATATGTATATATATATATATATATATATATATATATATATATATATGTGTGTGTGTGTATATATATATATATATATATTGTTATACTTGGGGAGGGTCATATTGTTGTACTAATATTGCCAGAATTAATAATAGAATTAATATATATATATTCATTTATTTAATATAGAATGGTTTCTATATCCTTAAAAACCACATTTTTAAGCTACCCCTCTTCTCAATTTGATGAATTGCCAATGAGAGAGAGAGAGGGGGGGGGGGGAGCTGAGTGAAAAAATGAGAGGGCGGAAAAGGAGAGTGAATCATTTCATAGTTGATTGTCTTCCGAAAAATTATAGCCAAATCTCCATCTATTCACAACATTAATCGTCTTAAAAAAGGGAAGGTTACACTGAATAATGTATGACAATCTAAGTAACAATGTATGTATGTGTTGTCCCTATCTCATGAACGAGTCGCAAAGGTGCCATATTGACATATAGCGTTTCTAAGGCATTTTTAAACGTGGCGGAGCCGATCTCCTCTCCATGTAAGAATACAGCAGATTTCTTTCAGAGAAGTTTAGAAAGTGGAAGAAAGGAAGTGCGAAGAGATATGGAAGCAGAATCGATCCCAGTACTAGACTAGTACGTTTTTATCGACCTTAAATAGATGAAAGGTCAAGTTGACCTCGGCGAGATTTGAAGTTAGAGAGCATAGAGTCGGAACGAATACTGCAAAGCATCCTATCCAACATTCTAACGATTCGGCTAAGTATTATGTCTAAATCTAAATACACGGAATAGTTACGGCTAGAATGTCGCTGATCATGGTCTTGCTGTGTCACCGTTAACCGGGAGCTAAACAACAACATTAAGATAGGTGTTGAATGTAAACTGTAGAGTTAAGTATTTGGCCTGCATATTTCTAATGGTACTAGGGAAAGGGACACCAATAATAGGAAAGCATTAGATATAACAATAGCATTAATTGTAATAAACAGTAATAAAGATTTCTCTATTTCTTATTTATTATTTAAAACATGGTGGTTATTAATCGTAACAATAACAGTATAAAAAACAATACTAAATATCAACTAGGAAAAGTACCCGAATATGAAGGGACTAATAAAAATAATAGTTTCTACATTAGGCACAAAGCCAGCAATAATGGGGAGAGAGGAAAATTCACTATCGACACTCCAGTACTTGACTGGTCCTTTATTTTATCGACCCTAAGAAACATGAAAAAAACCCTGACCCGGCCAGATTTGAACTCAGAATGTAAAGTGTTGTGACAAATGTCGCATCTACCAATCTAACGTCCTTTTATTATAATAGTAATTGTTTCTGATTTAGGCACAAGGCCCAATTTCGGTGGGAGGTGAAAGTCGATTAAATCGATTAAATCGACCCTAGTGCGTTACTGGTGTTTTATTTTATCGACCACGAAAAAATGAAAGGCAAAGTTGATCTCATTGGGATTTGAACTCAGAACGTAAAGAGCTGTAGCACATACCGCACAATTTGTCAGACGCTCTAACGATTCTGATAATAAGAAAAATAGTTAGTAGTAGTAGTAGTAGTAGTAGTAGAGGGGAAATACTTGTTGTGGTGATTAAAAGATCGCCGAACATCGACAATAAAACAACGCCAAAACCAAGTTAAGACATTACAAAATGGCGGATATCGTCAATGAAAACACCATTCTCTTTTGTTAGTGTTTTTATTATTTTTGTATGTTTTGTCTGTTTTGTCTGTTTTTTTTCTTCTTTCAGTTATTTATTTATTTATTTGTTTTTTCTTCTGTGTAATGTCGGGGATGACATATTTCTAACACCAATTATACACACACTGAAGAAATCAATGGTCCGACTGGCCACAAACCAAGATTTAGAGGGGAAAAAAGCAGAGGAAAAATAGTAATACAATAAAATATATATAAATTAAATATACAAATAAATAAATAATAACCACAACAACAACAACAACTATAATAATAATAAAATAAATGCAAAATAAAAATATAAAACAAAAAATAAATAAAATCAGAGAGAGAACTCCGAAGAAGAAGATGGGTCGTTGTGTAAGAGGTTGACCTCCTGGAGTGTTGGGTTCAATTTCCGGATTAAACCAATTCACTTCACTTACGTTGGTGATGCCCTTAGGGGGTAGGAGAGGGTGAAAGGGGGAGAAGTCTAGAGAAGGAGGAGAGTGGGGAGAGGGACGGTGAGAGAGAGAGAGGGACGCAGTAAAGTGACAATTATCCATTTCCCTTCTTCCTCATTTTCCCACCCCACCGACACTAAACTTGTAACATTGACATTGAGTGTGTGTGGGGGTGGTGGGGGAGAAACATTTGTAACCTTTGTTTGTGTAGACACGTAATTTATTTTTATAAAATAGAGGCTGTCTGTGACTTCGAAGTTTTACCAGCAGCAGCAATTCAACAAACTGTACACACACACACACACGTATACATACACATACATACACACAGATACACACACACCCATACACATCTATGGATTATACTGTATGGTTTTATCTAGTCTACACATAAACATGTATTGAGTGCTACCTTCATTTGTGGTCTTCTCGGTGTTCTGTTCCATACATAGCTTACTACTACTGCTACTACTACTACTACTGCTACTACTACTACTACTACTACTACTACTACTACTACTACTACTGCTGCTGCTGCTGCTGCTACTACTACTACTACTACTACTACTACTACTACTACTACTACTGCTGCTGCTGCTGCTGCTGCTGCTACTACTACTACTACTACTACTACTACTACTACTACTACTACTACTACTACTACTACTACTACTATCATTCTAAGTTCTACCACTACAACCGCTACTACAACTACTAAAGTAACTAATATAATAACCACTACCACTACAACCGCTACTACAACTACTAATGTAACTAACATAATAACCACTACCACTACAACCGCTACTACAACTACTAATGTAACTAACATAATAACCACTACCACTACAACCGCAACTACAACTACTAAAGCAACTAACACTACCACTACAACCGCAACTACAACTACTAAAGCAACTAACACTACCACTACAACCGCTACTACAACTACTAATGTAACTAACATAATAACCACTACCACTACAACCGCAACTACAACTACTAATGTAACTAATATAATAACCACTACCACTACA
>OZ024748.1:27445791-27455791 GCA_964016885.1 Eledone cirrhosa | reverse complement strand
AAATTTGAAGACTAAAATACAAAGAGGGCTCGATAAGGATAAATATATATCAAATATATAAGAACCGTAGAGCAAATATTTATTAAAATAACAGATTAAAGATTGGGTGAAAGCAGCGATTCTTTGCTTAAACTTTAATCTGTTATTTTAATAAATAAATAAATATATATATATATATATATATATATATATATATATATATATATATATATATATATATATATATATATATATCCTTGGTCAGTGTCCAAGTCTCAGACCCGTACTCCAGCACAGTCTCCACTACAGCAATGAAGAGGCGGATCTTCAGGTCTTCCCGAAGGTCCGACTATTAATCAGTATACACTGAGGATGAAAAACTCAGAGCTGTATGGGAGCCTCCCAAAAGTCAGCTCAGAGGAGACTGAGGTTAGCTGGACATGCTCACCGAAATCCAGAGTTGATATTGCACTCAGTGCTCCTGTGGGAGCCCCTGCATGGACAAACTGGAAGAGGAAGACCAAGGTTAACGTATGTTGATGCTCTAAGGACAGACACTGATCTGTTGGAGACGTAGGACATGGCAATGATAATGAGGGGCAGAGACCGCTGGAGCGAACTCGTCCATGGATCTCGGGAAATTTACCCGCCCTATATATATATATATATATATATATATATATATATATACTAGCAGCTGAGCCCGGTTGCACCCGGGGCCACTTTTTATTAAGTTAATAATTTGAAAAATATTATTGAAAGTTTATTATAAAGAAGCAGTTTCAGGAAAATAAATAGAAATATGCACTTGGGGCTGGACGGCGTACAATGAGAAGTGGAGCGACGTGAAAAGCGTTGTTTATTAACAGCGAAATAGCAATGTCGATGATATGCAATTTGAAAAATACTACTTACTGTTAGTGGTGGTTAACATGTATTAGAATTAAAATAAAAACACGCGTCCCTTCTTCGCAATTTAAGGGTTTTATTTCTTTTGATGGAAAACAGTCTCCGTACTGCAGAATAGATTTCATAAAACGGTACAGTATGATCGTTAAATGTAGAAGGATGATAGTTTATTAACAGCGAAATAACAATGTCGATGATATGCAAATTTAAAAATGCATATTATGAAGGTTTGTATGGTAGTTTACACTTTTTCCTGAAACTGCTTCTTTATAATAAACTTTCAATAATATTTTTCAAATTATTGGTACTGTATGTTAACAGCGAAAGAACGTTGATGAGTTTAAAAATTTGTATGAAATTGTAAATAACTCAGCCAAGTATTAGAACAGGGGGAAATAACTCACTGAACGCGATAGTAAATAGACCATTTGGGGGCCCTAGGGACCACATTTTTCAAGTTAGAGATTTGAAACCTCGTCTATTTGCTTCCTTGGCACTTTTTACATAGGTGTGTAAATTTTCATGTCCGTCCGACCACGTCTACTACCATTTAACCGTGCACATATGAATTTCAACCACCACCCATTTCACAAATATATATTATATATAGGGAATGTAACGTCCAGTCACTGTAGGTTCACTGTAGGTGTAGAACTAAGCAGGGTGTAATTATAACAATAATAAGGACGATTTGTTATGTCTTCATTTCATTTATTGGGTAGTGACTGTCTTTACCACAGCAGAGGTCCGACGAGCTTTGTATTCCAGAGTCGGGCTAGATCGATACAGATCGAATCTTGAGCTGATCAATAGCGAAACGCGCGTCACTACTCAATAAGCGTAATGAAGACACAACAAATCGTACTTTTTATTCCACACACACAGGCACACACACAGACACAGACACACACACACACATACACACACCCATATATATATGTATATATATATATATATATATATATATATATAGAGAGAGAGAGAGAGAGAGATGATTAAATGGACAGAGAACAAAAAACGGAGAGGCAGTACAAATGGTATTGTTTTTAGTTTCACACTTGAGAGTGGGGGGTAGGGGACGACGTTTCGGACATTAGCCCTTCATAAGGAGAACAGATATATATACATACATACATATATATATATATATATATATATATATATATATATATATATATATATATATATATATATATATATATATATATATATATATATACACATACATATATATGTGTGTGCGTGTGCATACAATTGTGTATGTATATTTATATAAGAAAAGACAGGCTTGATATATTTGGAAAAGTGTTTTGATGTATGTATGTATGGATGGATGGATGGATGCATGTATGTCTATATGTATGTCTGTCTGTATGTATGTTGTATATATGCATATATGCATGCATGTATGTTTGTGTGTATATATATATATGTATGAATGAGTCAATGGCCATCCAAAATGAGATGACCCCTTAGCCTTTGTCAAGGCAGAATTCTAGGAGAAGGAAAACTCTGATATAACACCTGCAACCCTGATGGTATCCAATGATGTTGACTTCTTCTTTTTGGTAAATATCATCTTGGTTAAGAGAGTGGGACTGGCTTTGTGCAGAGCCTTTGCTCACTATAAAAGCTTCACGGCACAGGCATTGCTTTATATCTGGAGATCTCTCTGCACTTGTCGTCACATGGTACCATTTGCCCAGCACTATGTGTCAATAATTGTCACAAGTGTTTGTTCCAGAGTTTTCAAGTCGCTGGCTGGACTAAAACGTCACACTCGTTCAGCGCATCGGTAGGGGTTCTCCTACATGGATATAAAGTAATGGCCGTACTCGAAAACGAGTTGGCAGCCACCATATGTATGTATGTATGTATGTATGTATGTATGTATGTATGTATGTATGTATGTATGTATGTATGTATGTATGTATGCATGTATGTATGTATGTGTATATGTGTATGTATGCCAGGCCATAGTTTCACAAAAGATATCAATGTAGATCTTCAGTGGGTGTGAATGAAAATAGAATTAAAAATCTAAATATGTGGATAGGTTGGTTGTTTGTGACATGTATGACGTCAACCGGATACGGTATCTATGTTTTCAACTCTTAAGGTTGACGTCATACTTCAATCGATCACCTGCATACAAATTGTATTCCAATCATTCACACACGCATATATAATTCAGAGAGAGAGAGAGGGAGAGAGAGAGAGAGAGGGAGAGAGAGGGAGAGAGAGAGAGAGGAGAAAGAGAGAGAGAGAGAGACTGTGGGGGAGAGGGCGAAAGTGGGAAAGAGAGTGATATTTAGTCAATTTCAACGTCTGTGTCAAGCTGGTAACTCATGTTAGACTGGGAAAGTTATCTAATACTCAATATAATAAAGAACAACAAAACAGATAGCTAAATAGCTAGATAGTGGGGGGGGGGGGGGGGGGGTGAAGGGGACAAAAATATGAACAAATGTTGAAAAAAGAACAGTTAAATGTTTCTGTAGTTGAATCTTTTCCTAGCTTCATATATTGGAAGATCTCATTTATGATTTGCAAATCTTTGACAATATATTTAATGTCTAATCTTGTTAGTTTTTTTAAAGACCAGCTTCAAGATGTCGTCTCTTTTAGGCTGGTAGCTTTTGCCTTGGAGCCAATAACGGAATAACATTTCTGGATAGTCTCCACAACGTAGAAGTGATTCTATACGATCTTTTCTTGAATGAATATAGTTTAAGGGTACATGGCCCGTTTGAAGTCTATATGGTTTATTTTAAGGGTATATGGCCAACACGAAGCCAATATAGTCTTTGTCCATTAACATTATTCATTGCCTGGTGCATTATAAAGATTGATGGATTTGGCTGAGATAATGGAGGTTTGAAATTTGAAATACACACACACACATGCAAACACACACACACACATGTATATGTGTATGTATACTATATTACTACATTTACCTAACTTGTGTTCTATGTATGCCTGTTACTCATCTATTTCTTCCTATTGTAATCTGTCTTTTTAAAGGCCCTTTCATCCGGTGCTCTTGTGCCAAATAAAGTAATTCATTATCATCATCACCCTCCTCCTCCTCCTCATTATTATTTTTATTATTATTAATACTATTATTATTCATATAGGACGTAGGCAGGTTTTGACATCAAAGTTTTTGGTAGAAACGCGCGTCTTATACACAGGAAAGTACAGCGAATAAAACAGTGAGAGACTGTTTGATGTCTAATTACATAAACAGAGAGAGAAAGAGAGATGTTGTACTATGTAATTATATAAGACATGGATACATTGTAGTATGTTTTATATAACATATATAGAAATACCGTAGACCTTATAACTATATAGAACATATACGAAGGTCGGCAGGAAGGATTGATGCTAGAGCTGTGAAATCTTGCATTCATTGATTTCAATTCTTATTAATAAATGCATTGTTTCTTTTCTGGTACTATGTTGAAAATATACCTCATTTGGTTATTCCATGAGGTGACCCTCGTACTATATTCTATACTTATATAAACTATATAGAAACCTTGTTCTATGTAATTTTATAGAATACATAGAGACATTGGACTGTGTAATTATTGAATATAGAGAGAGACTTTGGACTCTTTACTTATAATATATAAAGATTTTGTATTACATACTTTATAGAATATGCAGAAACCTTGTCCTATTTAATTATATAGAATATATACAGACTTTGTATTGTATAATTATACAGAACAGTTGAAAATACCTGTACTATATATTTATATAAAACTCTAACAAATATAACAAGAAACTTAAATAAAAACAAACTTAGTATAGAGAGATGGGAAACAGAAATATTGCAGTGGAAGAAGATATTGAAATATCAATTTCAGAATGGAATTTTAGGAACAGAATTAGAATTAACCAA
This sequence comes from Eledone cirrhosa, assembly GCA_964016885.1. Classification (NCBI taxonomy): domain Eukaryota; kingdom Metazoa; phylum Mollusca; class Cephalopoda; order Octopoda; family Eledonidae; genus Eledone; species Eledone cirrhosa. The sequence goes on along the minus strand of OZ024748.1, from coordinate 27,450,987 downwards.
CAAAATTAAAATTATTGAAACAAATTGAAATTTAGGTATAATATTTAATTAAAAGAAAAATGTTGAAATGTTTGTTTCTTTTCTTCTTTTAGTCTTTTACTTGTATTAGTCATTATACTCCAGTCATGCTGGAGCACTACCTTTGAGTCGATCGTACCAACCCGACTACTTAACGTTTGATATAGTAAGAAGATAGGATGGAAAATAAAAGATGAAATAGAAAGATAGAGAGTGAGAAGAGGAAGGAACGGAAAAAAGATTTTTGAGAAAAAGCATATATATATATATATATATATATATATATATATATATAGTCGGTCTTTTACAGATTCGGTCTACAAATTTTCTACCAAATTTTACACATAAGGTATTGGTCACCTCAACGCTTAAGTGGAAGAGACTTGGGCGTGGAGCCGCGTAGTGGGAATGAGCCTTGAACTATGTTTACGAAGCGAAGTCCTTAACAAACAGCCAAGCCAGCGCCTATGGAAGATAAAATCTATAATTATGAAACAAAATTGAAATTATGGAACAAAATATAGTATTATGAAACAAAATATAGTATTATGGAACAAAATTGTAATTATAGAACAAAATATAGTATTCTGAAGCAAAACTGTAATTATAGAACAAAATTGAAATTATGTAACAAAATGCAGTATTATAGGAAAAAATTGAAATTATCAAAGAAAATATAGTATTATGGGAAAAATTGTACTTATGGAAGAAAATATAGTATTATGGAACAAAATTTGATTTAAAGGAAAGAAAAGTTGAAATTGAGGAAGATGATATAAAAGTTAAGAAACAATTGATATGGAGAAATCTAAAATTATGGAAGAAAAGTGAGACAGAATTTGAGGGGGACAAAAAAGGAAATACGAATAAAAATAAAAATAAATGAAAATACAACTTGTTTTACAAGAATCAAATAACCAAAGTAATTAAATTATGACAAGAAATCAGGATTTCCACTTAGAGAAACTTTGGTCATATATATATATATATATATGTATATATGTATGTATGTATGTATATATATGTATGTATAAATAATATATATGTATATATATGTATAAGTAATATATATAGATGTATATGTATATATATATATATATACACACATACATACGTTCATACATTCATACATACATTCATATATACGTACATACATACATACATACATACACATACATACATACAAACATACATACATTCATACGTACATACACACATACATACACACATACATACATACAAACATACATAGATTCATACGTACATACATACATACACACTCACATACATACACACATATATACATACATACATACATACAAACATACATAGATTCATACGTACATACATACATACATACATACACACATACATACATACAAACATACATAGATTCATACGTACATACATACACACACACATACATACACACATATATACACACATACATACAAACATGTATACATTCATACATACATAGAGGCTAAATATGTGTGTGTGTTTTTTTTCCCCAGCATAAAACATTAAGAATTTTGCGTTGTCCAGTATATTTTATACGGGGTGAGCGTGTGTGTGTGTACATTAATGTGTTAATATATATAAGTATGTACACACACACACACATGCACACACACGCACATATATGTATACATATATGTATACATATAGGTAAATAAATACAAACATATCTATGTAAGTGTGTGTGTGTGTGTATATATATATATACATATATAGGAAAAAGTATGACCCCGAGGGCAGAGCTGAAGCCGTTTCGACGGCTATTTCTGGACTAGAAATAGCCGTCGAAACGGCTTCAGCTCTGCCGTCGGGGTCATACTTTTTCCTATTTCCCACTCTACTACCCTAAGTATTGAGTACTCTGGTGCGTTATGGTCCATCTGGTTCCTTGCCACAATGCCTTTGTTATATATATATATATATATATATATATATATATATATATATATATATATATATATATATATATATATATATATATATATATATATATATATATATATATATATATATATATATATATGTATATATATATATATATATATATATATGTATATATATGTATAGAAGGGGGTCATAGTGCAATTAGCACATACGGTGGGCGGCACTGGTTGCACTGCGTTTACACAGCAACAAAGGTGCGACAAAAGGGGTCACCGCGGAATTAGCACAACCGCTGTTCGGCCTACTTGCGCAGGACGTTCATACTGCGGTGTAGGTGCGACAAAAGAGGGCTTAGTAGAGGTAGCACAGACGTGAGTTTTACGGCAACGTACACAGGGCCCGGATTTGTGCGTGATGAAAGCACGAAGCGTCAACAGGGCGCCGACAAAAATTTTAAGGTCCTCCTCATTTCCTCAATCCCCCGAAATAGTCCTGCTTAAAAGTAAGTAAATGTGTCCTCTATTAAATAAACCAAATTTTTAACGAAATATTATACGCTACTTACGATGTTTAAGTAGGGTTTATATTGAAAATGAAAATGGCATGTAATGTCCAATGCTAATTCGTAAATTTCCTAGAAACCATTAATGGAACCAGAATTTTTTTTGTCCACAGCAATGTGAGGGTAACTAATGTGTGCTGCAAATTTCGAGGAAATCACGCCTAGGGCAGAAAAAGTTAAAATTATTTTAGCCCATTGCACTTCAAGAAATATAAGTAACGCATGTGTAAAGTTTGAAAAACATCGGTCGGGTACTTCTCGAATTTTAGGGATTTACACAGACAGACATCCTCTGTTATATATATATATATATATATATATATATATATATATATATACAGGGGTTGGACAAAATAATGGAAACACCTAGCATCATAGCATCATAATTTTGAAATATCTATAAAACCGTCAAAAGCTTGTTTATTTTTATGTTTCTTGATTTATTATTAGTGTTGCTTAATATGTTTTGTTAAAATTGCTGTTTCTTTTCAGATATATTCAGAAAAGGGTAATTACAATTCATTAAAATGACAGATCTATCGGACTTTCAAAGAGGTCAAATTGTTGGTGCTCGTATGGCAGGCGCTAGCGTAACGAAAACAGCCGAAATGTTTGGTGTATCAAGAAGTACTGTCTCGAAAGTAATGACAGCCTTTGAGAAAGAGGGAAAAACCTCCTCGTCGAAACAAAACTCCGGAAGAAAACCAAAACTTTCAGATAGGGACCGTCGGACTCTTACGCGAATTGTTAGAAAGGATCACAAAAGTACAGCTCCCAAAATTGCTGCAGAGCTTAATGACCACCTCGAGAACCCAGTTTCCACAAAAACTGTTCGCCGGGAGCTGCACAAAGCCAGATTTCATGGGAGGGCTGCAATCAGAAAACCACTACTTTCAAAAACAAACGTTGCAAAGCGTTTAGAGTGGAGAAAAGAACCTACAGAATTGGTCCCTAGAGCATTGGAAGAATGTTATTTTCTCGGACGAGTCATCCTTTACCTTATTTCCGACCACCGGTCTAGTATACGTGTGGAGACAGCCAAAAGAAGCATTTGACCCAGACTGCCTTCTTCCAACTGTTAAACATGGAGGAGGATCTGTGATGATCTGGCGGGCTATATCTTGGAAATTCGCCAGCCCAATGGTTTCCCTTCATGGCAGAATTAATAGTCAAGACTATTTAAGCATTTTATTTGATCAAATTCATCCTATGGTTGCGGAACTGTTTTCGGGGGGAAACGCAATCTTTCAGGATGATAATGCACCAATTCACACAGCTAAAGTTGTTACTGAATGACACGAGGAACATTCTAGTGAAGTTGAACATCTTATCTGGCCACCACAGTCCCCAGATCTCAATATTATTGAACATTTATGGTGTATTTTAGAGAAAACAAGTAAGGAGTCGATGTCCTACACTATCATCACTACAAGAACTGGAGACTGTTTTAGCTGAAGAATGGACAACAATTCCTTTTGGAACAATTCAAACTTTGTAGGAGTCCATACCTCGTAGAATTCAAGCTGTAATTACTGCCAAAGGCGATCATATCCCATATTAAAATAAATTTGTTTGAAATTTTAAGTTGTTTCCATTATTTTGTCCAACCCCTGTATATATATATATATATATATATATATATATATATATATATATATATATATATATATATATACATATGTATGTATATATATGTATGTATATGTATGTATATATATATATATATACATATATCTTCCGGGAGAGATGACCCCTTAGCCTTTGTCAAGGCAGAATTCTAGGAGAAGGAAAACTCTGATATAACACCTGCAACCCTGATGGTATCCAATGATGTTGACTTGTTCTTCTTTTTGGTAAATATCATCTTGGTTAAGAGAGTGGGACTGGCTTTGTGCAGTGCCTTTGCTCACTATAAAAGCTTCACGGCACAGGCATTGCTTTATATCTGGAGATCTCTCTGCATTTGTCGTCACATGGTACCATGGGCCCAGCACTATGTGTCAATAATTGTCACAAGTGTAGTGTTTGTACCAGAGCTTTCAAGTCGCTGGCTGGACTAAAAAGTCACACTCGTTCAGCGCATCAGTAGGGGTTCTCCTACATGGATATAAAGTAGTGGCCGTACTCGAAAACGAGTTGGCAGCCACCATATACATATGTATGTATATATACGTTTATACACACATATATATATATATATATATATATATATATATATGTATGTAAAAGGTAAACAGAAATAACAACACAATCGGTACACACACACACACACACACACACACACATACACACGTACACACACGTACAAAACGTTGCACGTGACGGAATGGATTTTTGCAGTGATCTAGAAAAGAGAAGTAATATTGGTGATGGTGGCTGTGTCATTACCATTGATGCTGTTATGGCGGTGTTGATGGTGAAGTGGTGTTGTTGGGATCGGTGGCTGTGTTTTTGCTGTTGCTGGTGGTGTTGGTGGCGTGGTGGTGTTGCTACTGCCATTGATGGTTGTATTGTTGCTGCTGTTGGTGTTGTTGATGTTGTGTTGATGGTGTTATGGTAGTGATGTTACTTGTGGTGGGCGATTTCACACTCAGTCACTATAACTAGAGACAGGACAATAATTTAAAGGACAAAGTATACAAGAACCTATAAAGGGTCCCGAAAGTGGTCGATATTGAGCCCCAGGAGTCAATGAAACTACCCAGGGGCTCGAT
>OZ024748.1:27430791-27433291 GCA_964016885.1 Eledone cirrhosa | reverse complement strand
TGTGTGTGTGTGTGTGTGAATGAGTGTGTGTATCTGTGTGTGAGAGTGTCTGTGAGTGTATGTGTGAGCGTGAGTGTGTGTGCATGTGTGAGTGTGTGTATATGTGAGTGTGTGTGTGTGTGTGAATGTGTATATGTGTGTGTATGAGTGTGTGTGTGCGTATGTGTGATTGTGTGTATGTGTGTGTGAGAGTGTGAATGAGTGTATGTGTGAGTGTGTGTGTGTGTGTGTGTGTGTGTGTGTGTGTGTGTGTGTGTGTGTGTGTGAGAGCGCGGGAAATAATGAGTTGTATGGAAGGGTGCTATGTCAGTCTTGCAGTAGTTCGGACTTTTAACCTGTCAATGTTGATGATATAGGAGAGAAGACAGAAATAAAGAGGGAGAGAAAGAGAAAGACAGACAGAGAGAGAGAAGAAGGAGAGGCTGAGGAGGTGGTTTATGGTGGAGGGAGCGGGAGGGATGCGGGAGGGGAGAACAAACAAACAAAAACAAAATGGCTGCTGGATGTTTAAAATAACGGTAGAGAGGCGGAAAAATGGAGAATGATACTTTGTATAGACATGTTCTATTGTGTCTTTTCATCTCGTCTGATTACTCGGCTCTTTATTTATTTATTCATTTATCTATTTGTCTGCCAGCCTGTTATCTATCTATCTATCTATCCATCTATCCATGTGTCTCTCTCTCTCTCTCTCTCTCTCTCTCTCTCTCTCTCTATATATATATATATATATATATATATATATATATATATATATATATATATATATATATATAAATTGACTGATCGATTGGTTGGCTAGCTGGTTGACAGATAGAAAGAAAGAAAAAGAAAAGATGATTTAACAATTATGGGTGCCAAGTTCGATTCCACCGCGTTTCATCTTGGAAGAGTGTATTTAACGGAGCCTTGAACCATTTGAGTAAAATAGGGCAAATGGATGGATCGAACTTATGATTGAAACAGTTAGCTTCTAACAAACAAAACCACGCAGACTCTGGGTCTGTAAAATAGTCGGTTATTCTGTTACAATGTGTAACATAGCAAGGAAGAATTGAAATGTTCACCATCGAAACTGACGGATATCCAATAGCTTCGACATAAAGGTTAAACAAGGTTCTCCAGCGTGTAAAAGATATCTGTTAATTACTAAATCTGTGGTGTTTCACGACTCCACCAGACAAGTTTTATATCTACTTCAAGCATCCACACTGCAAACAAGATGCACAACCTCTGCCTGACCCCCCCCCTCATAATATGTATATATATATATATATATATATATATATATATATATATATATATATATATATATATATATATATATATATATATATACATATTTATACATATATATATATATATATATATATATATATATATATATATACATATTTATACATATATATATATATATATATATATATATATATATATATATATATACATATTTATACATATATATATATATATATATATGTTAGGTAATTCCTAAGAAAAAGCAAAGGAAAAAAGAGTGCTCTATGTATAGAAGAGAGCTATTTAATTAGAAATTGAACAACACAAAATATAACTACTCCATTACCAAAGGTTTCTGGATTCCAGACAATATTAATATACGTCTAGATCGGTCGTCAGACAGAGATGTTACCGATAAAAAATATGAAATGAGATTTAAAATCTGTTAAAAATATGTGTATATGTGTATATATATATATGCATCTATGTATATATACATATATATATTTTTTACTTTTATCTGAATGTGTGTATGTGTGTGTACATGTATGAACACACATGTCTTTATCTATATCGCTATATACTTTTATATATTATTTTTCTTACCCTTCTTTTCTGATGTATATTTCCCGTTATTTTTCCAGCCTCACTTCCTATTTTTAACAGATTTTAAATCTCATTTCATATCTTTTATCCATAACATCTCTGTCTGACGACCGATCCAGACGTTTTGTCTGGGATCCAGAAACCTTTGGTAATGGAGTAGTTATATTTTGTGTTGTTCATATATATATATATATATATATATATATATATATATATATATATATATATATATATATATATACATATATATATATATATACATATATATATATAAGGAGGGAGAGAGAAAGAGAGAAATAGAGAGAGAGAGGGGAACACATACACACATATACATATAGTTAGATAGGTCGGTAAATAAACGAGCAGACACATACAGATGGATACATATATATATATATAAAGAAAAAAAGATGAAATCGAAAATGCAACTGGAGTCTTATTTTTAAAAAAATATATATATTTATTTGGTTCCTTCACATCTGAGAAAAACCACAGACCCTCCATCTCAACTCTACTTTTGAAAAGCAGAAGAACTGCGAAACCGGTAAAGGAACCAAATAAATATATATATTTTTTTAAAAATAGGACTCCAGTTGCATTTTCGATTTCATCTTTTTTTTCTTTATACTTTCACTCGTGTAGGACACCTCGGTTA
>OZ024748.1:27416014-27430591 GCA_964016885.1 Eledone cirrhosa | reverse complement strand
GTGTTAGTGGAGATGTTGTTGGTGATAGTGAGGTGTTGGTGGTGGATGACTAGTGTTGAGTGTTAGTGGAGTTGTTGGTGGTGGTGATAGTGTTGGTGTTAGTGGAGTTGTTGAGTGGCTCAGGTGGATAGTGTTGGTGTTAGTGGAGTTGGTTGGTGGTGATGATAGTGATGGTGTTAGTGGAGTTGTTGGTGGTGGTGATTAGTGTTGGTGTTAGTGGAGTTGTTTGGTGGTGGTGATAGTGTTGGTGTTAGTGGAGTTGTTGGTGGTGTGTGATAGTGTTGGTGTTAGTGGAGTTGTTGGTGGTGGTGATAGTGTTGGTGTTAGTGGAGTTGTTGGTGGTGGTGATAGTGTTGGTGTTAGTGGAGTTGTTGGTGGTGGTGATAGTGTGGTGTTAGTGGAGTTGTTGGTGGTGGTGATAGTGTTGGTGTTAGTGGAGTTGTTGGTGGTGGTGATAGTGTTGGTGTTAGTGGAGTTGTTGGTGGTGGGATAGTGTTGGTGTTAGTGAGTTGTGGTGGTGATAGTGTTGGTGTTAGTGGAGTTGTTGGTGGTGGTGATAGTGTTGGTGTTAGTGGAGTTGTTGGTGGTGGTGATAGTGTTGGTGTTAGTGGAGTTGTTGTGGTGGTGATGATAGTGTTGGTGTTAGTGGAGTTGTTGGTGGTGGTGATAGTGTTGGTGTTAGTGGAGTTGTTGGTGGTGATGGTGATAGTGTTGGTGTTAGTGGAGTTGTTGGTGGTGATGGTGATAGTGTTGGTGTTAGTGGAGTTGTTGGTGGTGATGATAGTGTTGGTGTTAGTGGAGTTGTTGGTGGTGATGGTGATAGTGTTGGTGTTAGTGGAGTTGTTGGTGGTGATGGTGATAGTGTTGGTGTTAGTGGAGTTGTTGGTGGTGATGATAGTGTTGGTGTTAGTGGAGTTGTTGGTGGTGATGGTGATAGTGTTGGTGTTAGTGGAGTTGTTGGTGGTGGTGGTGATAGTGTTGGTGTTAGTGGAGTTGTTGGTGGTGAGGTGATAGTGTTGGTGTTAGTGGAGTTGTTGGTGGTGGTGGTGATAGTGTTGGTGTTAGTGGAGTTGTTGGTGGTGGTGGTGATAGTGTTGGTGTTAGTGGAGTTGTTGGTGGTGGTGGTGATAGTGTTGGTGTTAGTGGAGTTGTTGGTGGTGGTGGTGATAGTGTTGGTGTTAGTGGAGTTGTTGTGTGGTGATGATAGTGTTGGTGTTAGTGGAGTTGTTGGTGGTGGTGATAGTGTTGGTGTTAGTGGAGTTGTTGGTGGTGATGGTGGTGATAGTGTTGGTGTTAGTGGAGTTGTTGTCGGTGGTGATGATAGTGTTGGTGTTAGTGGAGTTGTTGTTGGTGATGATAGTGTTGGTGTTAGTGAGTTGTTGGTGGTGGATGGTGGTGATAGTGTTGGTGTTAGTGGAGTTGTTGTTGGTGGTGGTGAGTGGTGTTGGTGTTAGTGGAGTTGTTGGTGGTGGTGGTGGTGTAGTGTTAGTGTGTAGTGGAGGTTGGTGGTGGTGAGATAGTGTTGTGTTAGTGGGAGTTGTTGGTGGTGGTGGTGATGATAGTGAGTTGGTGTAGTGAGGTGTGAGTTGTTAGGTGTTAGTGAGTTTTTGTGGTGATGTAGTGTTGATGTTAGTGGAGTTGTTGTGGTGGTGATGACGTGTGGTGTTAGTGGAGTGTTGGTGTGGTGGTTGGTTGGAGTTTGAGTTGTTGGTGGTGGTGGTGTTGGTGATAGTGTGAGTTAGTGGAGTTGTTGGTGGTGGTGGTGGTGTTGGTGTTAGTGGAGTTGTTGTGGTGGTGGTGGTGATAGTGTTGGTGTTAGTGGAGTTGTTGTTGGTGGTGATAGTGTTGAGTGTTAGTGGATAGTTGTTGGTGGTGTGATGATAGTGTTGGTGTTAGTGGAGTTGTGGTGGTGGTGGTGGTGTTGGTGTTAGTGGAGTTGTTGGTGGTGGTGGTGGTGATAGTGTTGGTGTTAGTGGAGTTGTTGGTGGTGGTGGTGGTGTTGGTGTTAGTGATAGTGGTGGTGGTGGTGGATAGTGTTGTTGTTAGTGGAGTTGTTGTTGGTGATGCTAGTGTGGTGTTAGTGGAGTTGTTGGTGGTGGTGATGATAGTGTTGGTGTTAGTGGAGTTGTTGGTGGTGGTGGTGTGTTGGTGTTAGTGGAGTTGTTGGTGGTGGTGGTGGTGATAGTGTTGGTGTTAGTGGAGTTGTTGTTGGTGATGATAGTGTTGGTGTTAGTGGAGTTGTTGGTGGTGGTGGTGTGTGGTGTTAGTGGAGTGTTGGTGGTGGTGATGATAGTGTTTGTGTTAGTGGAGTTGTTGGTGGTGGTGATGATAGTGTTGGTGTTAGTGGAGTTGTTGGTGGTGGTGGTGATAGTTTTGGTGTTAGTGGAGTTGTTGTTGGTGGTGATGATAGTGTTGGTGTTAGTAGAGTTGTTGGTGATGGTGATAGTGTTGGTGTTAGTGTAGTTGTGGTGGTGATGGTGGTGTTGGTGTTAGTGGAGTTGTTGGTGGTGGTGATAGTGTTGGTGTTAGTGGAGTTGTTGTTGGTGGTGATAGTGTTGGTGTTAGTGGAGTTGTTGGTGGTGGTGATAGTGTTGGTGTTAGTGGAGTTGTTGGTGGTGATGATAGTGTTGGTGTTAGTGGAGTTGTTGGTGGTGGTGATAGTGTTGGTGTTAGTGGAGTTGTTGGTGGTGGTGATAGTGTTGGTGTTAGTGGAGTTGTTGGTGGTGGTGATAGTGTTGGTGTTAGTGGAGTTGTTGTTGGTGGTGATGATAGTGTTGGTGTTAGTGGAGTTGTTGGTGGTGGTGATAGTGTTGGTGTTAGTGGAGTTGTTGGTGGTGGTGATAGTGTTGGTGTTAGTGGAGTTGTTGGTGGTGATGATAGTGTTGGTGTTAGTGGAGTTGTTGGTGGTGGTGATAGTGTTGGTGTTAGTGGAGTTGTTGTTGGTGGTGATGATAGTGTTGGTGTTAGTGGAGTTGTTGGTGGTGGTGATAGTGTTGGTGTTAGTGGAGTTGTTGGTGGTGGTGATAGTGTTGGTGTTAGTGGAGTTGTTGGTGGTGGTGATGATAGTGTTGGTGTTAGTGGAGTTGTGGTGGTGGTGATAGTGTTGGTGTTAGTGGAGTTGTTGGTGGTGATGGTGATAGTGTTGGTGTTAGTGTTTGAGCTTGTTGGTGGTGATGGTGACTAGTGTTGGTGTTAGTGGAGTTGTTGGTGGTGATGATAGTGGTTGGTGTTAGTGGAGTTGTTGGTGGTGATGGTGATAGTGTTGGTGTTAGTGGAGTTGTTGGTGGTGATGGTGATAGTGTGGTGTTAGTGGAGTTGTTGGTGGTGATGATAGTGTTGGTGTTAGTGGAGTTGTTGGTGGTGATGGTGATAGTGTTGGTGTTAGTGGAGTTGTTGGTGGTGGTGGTGATAGTGTTGGTGTTAGTGGAGTTGTTGGTGGTGGTGGTGATAGTGTTGGTGTTAGTGGAGTTGTTGGTGGTGGTGGTGATAGTGTTGGTGTTAGTGGAGTTGTTGGTGGTGGTGATAGTGTTGGTGTTAGTGGAGTTGTTGGTGGTGGTGATAGTGTTGGTGTTAGTGGAGTTGTTGGTGGTGATGGTGGTGATAGTGTTGGTGTTAGTGGAGTTGTTGTCGGTGGTGATGATAGTGTTGGTGTTAGTGGAGTTGTTGTTGGTGATGATAGTGTTGGTGTTAGTGTAGTTGTTGGTGGTGATGGTGGTGATAGTGTTGGTGTTAGTGGAGTTGTTGTTGGTGGTGATGATAGTGTTGGTGTTAGTGGAGTTGTTGGTGGTGGTGGTGGTGTTGGTGTTAGTGGAGTTGTTGGTGGTGGTGGTGGTGATAGTGTTGGTGTTAGTGGAGTTGTTGGTGGTGGTGGTGGTGTTGGTGTTAGTGGAGTTGTTGGTGGTGGTGGTGGTGATAGTGTTGGTGTTAGTGGAGTTGTTGTTGGTGATGATAGTGTTGATGTTAGTGGAGTTGTTGTTGGTGGTGATGATAGTGTTGGTGTTAGTGGAGTTGTTGGTGGTGGTGGTGGTGTTGGTGTTAGTGGAGTTGTTGGTGGTGGTGGTGGTGATAGTGTTGGTGTTAGTGGAGTTGTTGGTGGTGGTGGTGGTGTTGGTGTTAGTGGAGTTGTTGGTGGTGGTGGTGGTGATAGTGTTGGTGTTAGTGGAGTTGTTGTTGGTGGTGATAGTGTTGGTGTTAGTGGAGTTGTTGTTGGTGGTGATGATAGTGTTGGTGTTAGTGGAGTTGTTGGTGGTGGTGGTGGTGTTGGTGTTAGTGGAGTTGTTGGTGGTGGTGGTGGTGATAGTGTTGGGTGTTAGTGGAGTTGTTGGTGGTGGTGGTGGTGTTGGTGTTAGTGGAGTTGTTGGTGGTGGTGGTGGTGATAGTGTTGTTGTTAGTGGAGTTGTTGTTGGTGATGATAGTGTTGGTGTTAGTGAGTTGTTGGTGGTGGTGATGATAGTGTTGGTGTTAGTGGAGTTGTTGGTGGTGGTGGTGGTGTTGGTGTTAGTGGAGTTGTTGGTGGTGGTGGTGGTGATAGTGTTGGTGTTAGTGGAGTTGTTGTTGGTGATGATAGTGTTGGTGTTAGTGGAGTGTTGGTGGTGGTGGTGGTGTTGGTGTTAGTGAGTTGTTGGTGGTGGTGATGATAGTGTTTGTGTTAGTGGAGTTGTTGGTGGTGGTGATGATAGTGTTGGTGTTAGTGGAGTTGTTGGTGGTGGTGGTGATAGTTTTGGTGTTAGTGGAGTTGTTGTTGGTGGTGATGATAGTGTTGGTGTTAGTAGAGTTGTTGGTGATGGTGATAGTGTTGGTGTTAGTGTAGTTGTTGGTGGTGATGGTGGTGTTGGTGTTAGTGGAGTTGTTGGTGATGATGATGATAGTGTTGGTGTTAGTGGAGTTGTTGGTGGTGGTGGTGATAGTGTTGGTGTTAGTGTAGTTGTTGGTGGTGATGGTGATAGTGTTGGTGTTAGTGGAGTTGTTGGTAGTGGTGATAGTGTTGGTGTTAGTGGAGTTGTTGGTGGTGGTGATGATAGTGTTGGTGTTAGTGGAGTTGTTGGTGATGGTGATAGTGTTGGTGTTAGTGTAGTTGTTGGTGGTGATGGTGGTGTTGGTGTTAGTGGAGTTGTTGGTGGTGATGATGATAGTGTTGGTGTTAGTGGACTTGTTGGTGGTGGTGGTGATAGTGTTGGTGTTAGTGGAGTTGTTGGTGGTGGTGATAGTGTTGGTGTTAGTGGAGTTGTTGGTGGTGATGATGATAGTGTTGGTGTTAGTGGAGTTGTTGGTGGTGGTGATGATAGTGTTGGTGTTAGTGGAGTTGTTGGTGGTGGTGATGATAGTGTTGGTGTTAGTGGAGTTGTTGGTGGTGGTGGTGATAGTGTTGGTGTTAGTGGAGTTGTTGTTGGTGGTGATGATAGTGTGGTGTTAGTGGAGTTGTTGGTGGTGGTGATAGTGTTGGTGTTAGTGGAGTTGTTGGTGGTGAGTGATGATAGTGTTGGTGTTAGTGGAGTTGTTGGTGGTGGTGATAGTGTTGGTGTTAGTGGAGTTGTTGGTGGTGATGATGATAGTGTTGGTGTTAGTGGAGTTGTTGGTGGTGGTGGTGATAGTGTTGGTGTTAGTGGAGTTGTTGGTGGTGGTGGTGATAGTGTGGTGTTAGTGGAGTTGTTGGTGGTGATGGTGATAGTGTTGGTGTTAGTGGAGTTGTTGGTGGTGATGGTGATAGTGTTGGTGTTAGTAGAGTTGTTGGTGGTGATGATGATAGTGTTGTGTTAGTGGAGTTGTTGGTGGTGGTGGTGATAGTGTTGGTGTTAGTGGAGTTGTTGGTGGTGATGATAGTGTTGGTGTTAGTGGAGTTGTTGGTGGTGGTGGTGATAGTGTTGGTGTTAGTGGAGTTGTTGGTGGTGATGATAGTGTTGGTGTTAGTGGAGTTGTTGGTGGTGGTGGTGATAGTGTTGGTGTTAGTGGAGTTGTTGGTGGTGGTGGTGATAGTGTTGGTGTTAGTGGAGTTGTTGGTGGTGGTGGTGATAGTGTTGGTGTTAGTGGAGTTGTTGGTGGTGATGGTGATAGTGTTGGTGTTAGTGGAGTTGTTGTTGGTGGTGATGATAGTGTTGGTGTTAGTGGAGTTGTTGGTGGTGATGGTGATAGTGTTGGTGTTAGTGGAGTTGTTGGTGGTGATGATAGTGTTGGTGTTAGTGGAGTTGTTGGTGGTGATGGTGATAGTGTTGGTGTTAGTGGAGTTGTTGGTGGTGATGGTGATAGTGTTGGTGTTAGTGGAGTTGTTGTTGGTGGTGATGATAGTGTTGGTGTTAGTGGAGTTGTTGGTGGTGATGGTGATAGTGTTGGTGTTAGTGGAGTTGTTGGTGGTGATGGTGATAGTGTTGGTGTTAGTGGAGTTGTTGGTGGTGGTGATGATAGTGTTGGTGTTAGTGGAGTTGTTGGTGGTGATGATAGTGTTGGTGTTAGTGGAGTTGTTGGTGGTGGTGGTGATAGTGTTGGTGTTAGTGGAGTTGTTGGTGGTGATGGTGATAGTGTTGGTGTTAGTGGAGTTGTTGGTGGTGATGGTGATAGTGTTGGTGTTAGTGGAGTTGTTGTTGGTGGTGATGATAGTGTTGGTGTTAGTGGAGTTGTTGGTGGTGATGATGATAGTGTTGGTGTTAGTGGAGTTGTTGGTGGTGGTGATAGTGTTGGTGTTAGTGGAGTTGTTGGTGGTGATGATAGTGTTGGTGTTAGTGGAGTTGTTGGTGGTGGTGATAGTGTTGGTGTTAGTGGAGTTGTTGGTGGTGATGGTGATAGTGTTGGTGTTAGTGGAGTTGTTGGTGGTGATGATAGTGTTGGTGTTAGTGGAGTTGTTGGTGGTGGTGATAGTGTTGGTGTTAGTGGAGTTGTTGGTGGTGATGGTGATAGTGTTGGTGTTAGTGGAGTTGTTGGTGGTGGTGGTGATAGTGTGGTGTTAGTGGAGTTGTTGGTGGTGATGATGATAGTGTTGGTGTTAGTGGAGTTGTTGGTGGTGGTGGTGATAGTGTTGGTGTTAGTGGAGTCTGTTGGTGGTGGTGGTGATAGTGTTGGTGTTAGTGGAGTTGTGGTGGTGATGATAGTGTTGGTGTTAGTGGAGTTGTTGGTGGTGGTGATAGTGTTGGTGTTAGTGGAGTTGTTGGTGGTGATGGTGATAGTGTTGGTGTTAGTGGAGTTGTTGTTGGTGGTGATGATAGTGTTGGTGTTAGTGGAGTTGTTGGTGGTGGTGGTGATAGTGTTGGTGTTAGTGGAGTTGTTGTTGGTGGTGATAGTGTTGGTGTTAGTGGAGTTGTTGGTGGTGATGGTGATAGTGTTGGTGTTAGTAGAGTTGTTGGTGGTGGTGGTGATAGTGTTGGTGTTAGTGGAGTTGTTTGTTGGTGGTGATAGTGTTGGTGTAGTGGAGTTGTTGGTGGTGGTGGTGGTGATGATAGTGTTGGTGTTAGTGGAGTTGTTGGTGGTGGTGGTGATAGTGTTGGTGTTAGTGGAGTTGTTGGTGGTGGTGGTGATAGTGTTGGTGGTAGTGGAGTTGTGGTGGTGGTGATGATAGTGTTGGTGTTAGTGGAGTTGTTGGTGGTGGTGGTGATAGTGTTGGTGTTAGTGGAGTTGTTGGTGGTGGTGATGATAGTGTTGGTGTTAGTGGAGTTGTTGGTGGTGGTGGTGATAGTGTTGGTGTTAGTGGAGTTGTTGGTGGTGGTGGTGATAGTGTTGGTGTTAGTGGAGTTGTGGTGGTGGTGATAGTGTTGGTGTTAGTGAGTTGTTGGTGGTGATGGTGATAGTGTTGGTGTTAGTGGAGTTGTTGGTGGTGGTGATAGTGTTGGTGTTAGTGGAGTTGTTGGTGGTGATGATGATAGTGTTGGTGTTAGTGGAGTTGTGGTGGTGGTGGTGATAGTGTTGGTGTTAGTGGAGTTGTTGGTGGTGGTGGTGATAGTGTTGGTGTTAGTGAGTTGTTGGTGGTGGTGATAGTGTTGGTGTTAGTGGAGTTGTTGGTGGTGATGATGATGATAGTGTTTGTGTTAGTGGAGTTGTTGGTGCTAGTGGTGGTTGGGATTTTGGAGACGTTGGTGTTGTTGGTGGTGGTGGTGATGATGGTGATGGTGGTGGTGATAGTGGTGATGTTGTTTTTGTTGTTGGTGGTGGTGGTGATAGTGTTGGTGTTAGTGGAGTTGTTGGTGGTGATGGTGATAGTGTTGGTGTTAGTGGAGTTGTTGGTGGTGGTGATAGTGTTGGTGTTAGTGTAGTTGTGGTGGTGATGATGATAGTGTTGGTGTTAGTGGAGTTGTTGGTGGTGGTGGTGATAGTGTTGGTGTCTAGTGGAGTTGTTGGTGGTGGTGGTGATAGTGTTGGTGTTAGTGGAGTTGTTGGTGGTGATGATGATGATAGTGTTGGTGTTAGTGGAGTTGTTGGTGGTGGTGGTGGTGATAGTGTTGGTGTTAGTGGAGTTGTTGGTGGTGATGATAGTGTGGTGTTAGTGGAGTTGTTGGTGGTGGTGATAGTGTTGGTGTTAGTGGAGTTGTTGGTGGTGGTGATAGTGTTGGTGTTAGTGGAGTTGTTGGTGGTGATGATGATGATAGTGTTGGTGTTAGTGGAGTTGTTGGTGGTGATGATAGTGTGGTGTTAGTGGAGTTGTTGGTGGTGGTGAATAGTGTTGGTGTTAGTGGAGTTGTTGGTGGTGATGATAGTGTTGGTGTTAGTGGAGTTGTTGGTGGTGATGATGATGATAGTGTTGGTGTTAGTGGAGTTGTTGGTGGTGATGATAGTGTTGGTGTTAGTGGAGTTGATGGTGGTGGTGATAGTGTTGGTGTTAGTGGAGTTGTTGGTGGTGATGGTGATAGTGTTGGTGTTAGTGGAGTTGTTGGTGGTGATGGTGATAGTGTTTGGTGTTAGTGGAGTTGTTGGTGGTGATGGTGATAGTGTTGGTGTTAGTGGAGTTGTTGTCGGTGGTGATGATAGTGTTGGTGTTAGTGGAGTTGTTGGTGGTGATGGTGATAGTGTTGGTGTTAGTGGAGTTGTTGGTGGTGATGGTGATAGTGTTGGTGTTAGTGGAGTTGTTGGTGGTGATGGTGATAGTGTTGGTGTTAGTGGAGTTGTTGGTGGTGGTGGTGATAGTGTTGGTGTTAGTGGAGTTGTTGGTGGTGGTGGTGATGATAGTGTTGGTGTTAGTGGAGTTGTTGGTGGTGGTGGTGGTGTTGGTGTTAGTGGAGTTGGTGGTGGTGGTGGTGGTGATAGTGTTGGTGTTAGTGGAGTTGTTGGTGGTGGTGGTGGTGTTGGTGTTAGTGGAGTTGTTGGTGGTGGTGGTGGTGATAGTGTTGGTGTTAGTGGAGTTGTTGTTGGTGATGATAGTGTTGGTGTTAGTGGAGTTGTTGTTGGTGGTGATGATAGTGTTGGTGTTAGTGGAGTTGTTGGTGGTGGTGGTGGTGTTGGTGTTAGTGGAGTTGTTGGTGGTGGTGGTGGTGATAGTGTTGGTGTTAGTGGAGTTGTTGGTGGTGGTGGTAGGTGTTGGTGTTAGTGGAGTTGTTGGTGGTGGTGGTGGTGATAGTGTTGGTGTTAGTGGAGTTGTTGTTGGTGGTGATGATAGTGTTGGTGTTAGTGGAGTTGTTGGTGGTGGTGGTGGTGTTGGTGTTAGTGGAGTTGTTGGTGGTGGTGGTGGTGATAGTGTTGGTGTTAGTGGAGTTGTTGGTGGTGGTGAGTGGTGTTGGTGTTAGTGGAGTTGTTGGTGGTGGTGGTGGTGATAGTGTTGGTGTTAGTGGAGTTGTTGTTGGTGATGATAGTGTTGGTGTTAGTGGAGTTGTTGGTGGTGGTGATGATAGTGTTGGTGTTAGTGGAGTTGGTGGTGGTGGTGGTGGTGTTGGTGTTAGTGGAGTTGTTGGTGGTGGTGGTGGTGATAGTGTTGGTGTTAGTGGAGTTGTTGTTGGTGATGATAGTGTTGGTGTTAGTGGAGTTGTTGGTGGTGGTGGTGGTGTTGGTGTTAGTGGAGTTGTTGGTGGTGTTGATGATAGTGTTTGTGTTAGTGGAGTTGTTGGTGGTGGTGATGATAGTGTTGGTGTTAGTGGAGTTGTTGTGTGGTGGTGGTGATAGTTTTGGTGTTAGTGGAGTTGTTGTTGGTGGTGATGATAGTGTTGGTGTTAGTAGAGTTGTTGGTGATGGTGATAGTGTTGGTGTTAGTGTAGTTGTTGGTGGTGATGGTGGTGTTGGTGTTAGTGGAGTTGTTGGTGATGATGATGATAGTGTTGGTGTTAGTGGAGTTGTTGGTGGTGGTGGTGATAGTGTTGGTGTTAGTGTAGTTGTTGGTGGTGATGGTGATAGTGTTGGTGTTAGTGGAGTTGTTGGTGGTGGTGATAGTGTTGGTGTTAGTGGAGTTGTTGGTGGTGGTGATGATAGTGTTGGTGTTAGTGGAGTTGTTGGTGATGGTGATAGTGTTGGTGTTAGTGTAGTTGTTGGTGGTGATGGTGGTGTTGGTGTTAGTGGAGTTGTTGGTGGTGGTGGTGATAGTGTTGGTGTTAGTGGAGTTGTTGGTGGTGGTGATAGTGTTGGTGTTAGTGGAGTTGTTGGTGGTGATGATGATAGTGTTGGTGTTAGTGGAGTTGTTGGTGGTGGTGATGATAGTGTTGGTGTTAGTGGAGTAGTTGGTGGTGGTGATGATAGTGTTGGTGTTAGTGGAGTTGTTGGTGGTGGTGGTGGTGTTGGTGTTAGTGGAGTTGTTGGTGGTGATGATGATAGTGTTGGTGTTAGTAGAGTTGTTGGTGATGGTGATAGTGTTGGTGTTAGTGGAGTTGTTGGTGGTGATGATGATAGTGTTGGTGTTAGTGGAGTTGTTGGTGGTGATGATGATAGTGTTGGTGTTAGTGGAGTTGTTGGTGGTGATGGTGATAGTGTTGGTGTTAGTGGAGTTGTTGGTGGTGGTGGTGATAGTGTTGGTGTTAGTGGAGTTGTTGGTGGTGATGATAGTGTTGGTGTTAGTGGAGTTGTTGGTGGTGATGGTGATAGTGTTGGTGTTAGTGGAGTTGTTGGTGGTGATGGTGATAGTGTTGGTGTTAGTGGAGTTGTTGGTGGTGATGATAGTGTTGGTGTTAGTGGAGTTGTTGGTGGTGGTGGTGATAGTGTTGGTGTTAGTGGAGTTGTTGGTGGTGATGATAGTGTTGGTGTTAGTGGAGTTGTTGGTGGTGGTGGTGATAGTGTTGGTGTTAGTGGAGTTGTTGGTGGTGATGATAGTGTTGGTGTTAGTGGAGTTGTTGGTGGTGATGGTGATAGTGTTGGTGTTAGTGGAGTTGTTGGTGGTGATGATGATAGTGTTGGTGTTAGTGGAGTTGTTGGTGGTGATGATGATAGTGTTGGTGTTAGTGGAGTTGTTGGTGGTGATGATAGTGTTGGTGTTAGTGGAGTTGTTGGTGGTGATGATAGTGTTGGTGTTAGTGGAGTTGTTGGTGGTGGTGATAGTGTTGGTGTTAGTGGAGTTGTTGGTGGTGGTGATAGTGTTGGTGTTAGTGGAGTTGTTGGTGGTGGTGATAGTGTTGGTGTTAGTGGAGTTGTTGGTGGTGATGATAGTGTTGGTGTTAGTGGAGTTGTTGGTGGTGGTGATAGTGTTGGTGTTAGTGGAGTTGTTGGTGGTGATGATGATAGTGTTGGTGTTAGTGGAGTTGTTGGTGGTGATGATGATAGTGTTGGTGTTAGTGGAGTTGTTGGTGGTGATGGTGATAGTGTTGGTGTTAGTGGAGTTGTTGGTGGTGGTGGTGATAGTGTTGGTGTTAGTGGAGTTGTTGGTGGTGGTGGTGATAGTGTTGGTGTTAGTGGAGTTGTTGGTGGTGATGATGATAGTGTTGGTGTTAGTGGAGTTGTTGGTGGTGGTGGTGATAGTGTTGGTGTTAGTGGAGTTGTTGGTGGTGGTGGTGATAGTGTTGGTGTTAGTGGAGTTGTTGGTGGTGATGATAGTGTTGGTGTTAGTGGAGTTGTTGGTGGTGGTGATAGTGTTGGTGTTAGTGGAGTTGTTGGTGGTGGTGGTGATAGTGTTGGTGTTAGTGGAGTTGTTGGTGGTGATGGTGATAGTGTTGGAGTTAGTGGAGTTGGTGGTGGTGGTGGTGATAGTGTTGGTGTTAGTGGAGTTGTTGGTGGTGATGATAGTGTTGGTGTTAGTGGAGTTGTTGGTGGTGATGATAGTGTTGGTGTTAGTGGAGTTGTTGGTGGTGGTGGTGATAGTGTTGGTGTTAGTGGAGTTGTTGGTGGTGATGATGATAGTGTTGGAGTTAGTGGAGTTGGTGGTGGTGGTGATGATAGTGTTGGTGTTAGTGGAGTTGTTGGTGGTGATGATAGTGTTGGTGTTAGTGGAGTTGTTGGTGGTGGTGGTGATAGTGTTGGTGTTAGTGGAGTTGTTGGTGGTGATGATGATAGTGTTGGTGTTAGTGGTGTTGTTGGTGGTGATGATAGTGTTGGTGTTAGTGGAGTTGTTGGTGGTGATGGTGATAGTGTTGGTGTTAGTGGAGTTGTTGGTGGTGATGGTGATAGTGTTGGTGTTAGTGGAGTTGTTGGTGATGGTGGTGATAGTGTTGGTGTTAGTGGAGTTGTTGGTGGTGGTGGTGATAGTGTTGGTGTTAGTGGAGTTGTTGTTGGTGGTGATGATAGTGTTGGTGTTAGTGGAGTTGTTGGTGGTGATGGTGATAGTGTTGGTGTTAGTGGAGTTGTTGGTGGTGGTGATAGTGTTGGTGTTAGTGGAGTTGTTGTTGGTGGTGATGATAGTGTTGGTGTTAGTGGAGTTGTTGGTGGTGATGGTGATAGTGTTGGTGTTAGTGGAGTTGTTGGTGATGGTGGTGATAGTGTTGGTGTTAGTGGAGTTGTTGGTGGTGGTGGTGATAGTGTTGGTGTTAGTGGAGTTGTTGGTGGTGATGATAGTGTTGGTGTTATTGGAGTTGTTGGTGGTGATGTTGATAGTGTTGGTGTTAGTGGAGTTGTTGGTGGTGGTGGTGATAGTGTTGGTGTTAGTGGAGTTGTTGGTGGTGATGATGATAGTGTTGGTGTTAGTGGAGTTGTTGGTGGTGGTGGTGATAGTGTTGGTGTTAGTGGAGTTGTTGGTGGTGGTGGTGATAGTGTTGGTGTTAGTGGAGTTGTTGGTGGTGGTGGTGATAGTGTTGGTGTTAGTGGAGTTGTTGGTGGTGGTGATAGTGTTGGTGTTAGTGGAGTTGTTGGTGGTGATGGTGATAGTGTTGGTGTTAGTGGAGTTGTTGTTGGTGGTGATGATAGTGTTGGTGTTAGTGGAGTTGTTGGTGGTGGTGGTGATAGTGTTGGTGTTAGTGGAGTTGTTGTTGGTGGTGATAGTGTTGGTGTTAGTGGAGTTGTTGGTGGTGATGGTGATAGTGTTGGTGTTAGTGGAGTTGTTGTTGGTGGTGATAGTGTTGGTGTTAGTGGAGTTGTTGGTGGTGGTGATAGTGTTGGTGTTAGTGGAGTTGTTGGTGGTGATGGTGATAGTGTTGGTGTTAGTAGAGTTGTTGGTGGTGGTGGTGATAGTGTTGGTGTTAGTGGAGTTGTTGTTGGTGATGATAGTGTTGGTGTTAGTGGAGTTGTTGGTGGTGGTGGTGATGATAGTGTTGGTGTTAGTGGAGTTGTTGGTGGTGGTGGTGATAGTGTTGGTGTTAGTGGAGTTGTTGGTGGTGGTGGTGATAGTGTTGGTGTTAGTGGAGTTGTTGGTGGTGGTGGTGATAGTGTTGGTGTTAGTGGAGTTGTTGGTGGTGGTGATAGTGTTGGTGTTAGTGGAGTTGTTGGTGGTGGTGATAGTGTTGGTTTTAGTGGAGTTGTTGGTGGTGGTGGTGATGATAGTGTTGGTGTTAGTGGAGTTGTTGGTGGTGGTGGTGATAGTGTTGGTGTTAGTGGAGTTGTTGGTGGTGGTGGTGATAGTGTTGGTGTTAGTGGAGTTGTTGGTGGTGGTGATAGTGTTGGTGTTAGTGGAGTTGTTGGTGGTGATGGTGATAGTGTTGGTGTTAGTGGAGTTGTTGTTGGTGGTGATAGTGTTGGTGTTAGTGGAGTTGTTGGTGGTGGTGATGATAGTGTTGGTGTTAGTGGAGTTGTTGGTGGTGGTGGTGATAGTGTTGGTGTTAGTGGAGTTGTTGGTGGTGGTGGTGATAGTGTTGGTGTTAGTGGAGTTGTTGGTGGTGATGATAGTGTTGGTGTTAGTGGAGTTGTTGGTGGTGATGGTGATAGTGTTGGTGTTAGTGGAGTTGTTGGTGATGGTGGTGATAGTGTTGGTGTTAGTGGAGTTGTTGGTGGTGGTGGTGATAGTGTTGGTGTTAGTGGAGTTGTTGGTGGTGATGATAGTGTTGGTATTATTGGAGTTGTTGGTGGTGATGTTGATAGTGTTGGTGTTAGTGGAGTTGTTGGTGGTGGTGGTGATAGTGTTGGTGTTAGTGGAGTTGTTGGTGGTGATGATGATAGTGTTGGTGTTAGTGGAGTTGTTGGTGGTGGTGGTGATAGTGTTGGTGTTAGTGGAGTTGTTGGTGGTGGTGGTGATAGTGTTGGTGTTAGTGGAGTTGTTGGTGGTGGTGGTGATAGTGTTGGTGTTAGTGGAGTTGTTGGTGGTGGTGATAGTGTTGGTGTTAGTGG
>OZ024748.1:27408514-27411014 GCA_964016885.1 Eledone cirrhosa | reverse complement strand
ACTACTACAACAACAACTACAACAACTACAACAACAACTACAACAACAACAACAACCACAACAGCTACAACAACAACCACAACAGCTACTACAACAACAACAACAACCACAACAACTACAACAACAACCACAACAACTACAACAACAACCACAACAACAACCACAACAACCACAACAACTACAACAACAACCACAACAACTACAACAACAACCACAACAACTACTACAACAACCACAACAACAACAACAACAACCACAACAACAACAACAACAACCACAACAGCAACTACAACAACAACCACAACAACTACTACAACAACCACAACAACTACAACAACAACCACAACAACTACTACAACAACCACAACAACAACAACAAAAACCACAACAACTACAACAACAACCACAACAACTACTACAACAACCACAACAACTACAACTACTACAACAACTACAACAACAACCACAACAACTACTACAACAACCACAACAACAACAACAACAACCACAACAACTACAACAACAACCACAACAACTACTACAACAACCACAACAACTAGAACTACTACAACAACCACAACAGCTACAACAACAACCACAACAACTACTACAACAACCACAACAACTACAACAACCTCTACAACAACTACAACAACCACAACAACTACAACTACTACAACAACCACAACAGCTACAACAACAACCATAACAACTACTACAACAACAACCACAACAACTACTACAACAACCAAAACAACTACAACAACCACTACAACTAATACAACAACCACAACAACTACAACTACTACAACAACCACAACAACTAGTACAACAACCACAACGACTACAACAACAACCACAACAACTACTACAACAACCACAACAACAACAACCACAACAACTACAACAACAACCACAACAACTACTACAACAACCACAACAACAACAACCACAACAACTACTACAACAACCACAACAACTACTACAACAACCACAACAACAACAACCACAACAACTACTACAACAACCACAACAACTACAACAACCACTACAACTACTACAACAACCACAACAACTACAACTACTACAACAACCACAACAACAACCACAACAACTACAACAACCACAACAACTACAACAACAACCATAACAACTACTACAACAACAACCACAACAACTACTACAACAACCACAACAACTACAACTACTACAACAACCACAACAACAACCACAACAACTACTACAACAACCACAACAACTACAACAACCACTACAACTACTACAACAACCACAACAACTACAACTACTACAACAACCACAACAACAACAACTACAACTACTACAACAACCACAACAACAACAACAACAACCACAACAACTACAACAACAACCATAACAACTACTAGAACAACAACCACAACAACTACTACAACAACCACAACAACTACAACAACCACTACAACTACTACAACAACCACAACAACTACAACTACTACAACAACCACAACAACTAGTACAACAACCACAACAACTACAACAACAACCACAACAACTACTACAACAACCACAACAACAACAACAACCACAACAACTACTACAACAACCACAACAACTACTACAACAACCACAACAACTACAACTACTACAACAACCACAACAACAACCACAACAACTACAACAACAACCACAACAACTACTACAACAACCACAACAACAACAACAACAACCACAACAACTACTACAACAACCACAACAACTACTACAACAACCACAACAACTACAACTACTACAACAACTACAACAACAACCACAACAACTACAACAACAACCGCAACAACTACTACAACAACCAAAACAACAACAACAACCACAACAACTACTACAACAACCACAACAACTACTACAACAACCACAACAACTACAACTACTACAACAACCACAACAACAACCACAACAACTACAACAACAACCACAACTACAACAACAACCAGAACAACTACTACAACAACCACAACAACCAGAACAACTACTACAACAACCACAACAACAACAACAACAACCACAACAACTACAACAACAACCACAACAACTACTACAACAACCACAACAACTACAACTACTACAACAACAACAACAACCACAACAACTACAACAACAACCACAACAACTACTACAACAACCACAACAACAACAACCACAACAACTACAACAACAACCACTACAACTACTACAACAACCACAACAACTACAACAACAACCACTACAACTACAACAACAACCACTACAACTACAACAACAACCACAACAACTAGTACAACAACCACAACAACTACAACAACAACCACAACAACTACTACAACAACCACTACAACAACAACAACCACAACAACTACTACAACAACCACAACTACAACAACAACTACTACAACAACCACAACAACTACAACAACTACTACAACAACTACAACAACAACTACAACAACTACTACAACAACCACAA
>OZ024748.1:27358514-27403514 GCA_964016885.1 Eledone cirrhosa | reverse complement strand
AACAAGAACAACGACAACACCAACAACAACAGCAACACCACCACCAACAACAACAGCAACGACAACAAAGGAAAAAATTCTTTCGCTGCGGCAGCAGCCAAGAAAAGACCATGCTTTAGCTTGGACTTGACAGACAAGGAGACAAAGTTGGCCCAGGCATGGAAGCTCATCAAACAGGAGAAAAGCTGGGCCAACTTAACTGTCCCGGCAGAGACCATGTAGGCGGTGGAGAAGAGAACTCTGGTCTTTAGATGGATCTCAGCTGAGACGAAAAAGTCACAAACTCTCCCCAAGCAGACGTCGAGGCTGCGCTAAGGTATATCAGAGAAGATACGGAGTACATAGTGAGGGTTCGACAATATGGCACCATCTCGGTGCTGTTTAAGTCGGAGGCCCTCGCTTTGAAGCACTCGATGACCCCTTGCAAAACAAGCAAGGTTACAATGTACTCCTCCCACATGGGAAGAAGAACTATTAGAGTCCGCATTCCCAGGATTCCACCAGAACTAAATAAATGTGGTGGTTCTTGGGATGCGTGATTGTGGAGGGGACAGATGCCGTCCCAATAGGAGCAACTAGAACAGATAGAGACGACTAGTCCGGGGTTGATCTGGAGATACTTCTCCAGATCAAACCTGATGAACTAAAGAAAATCCCGGAGCAGATCCGCCTCCAAAACGGGACTACAAGTAATGTCTGAGGGCAAAAGACCGCAATGTTTTGGTTACGGCGAAACAACACACTTCCGAGCCTTCTGCCCTCAACTATTGAAAAATACAAGGAGTCTCCGCTGCTGCCGACGCCGGGGCCTCAACAACTGAAACAGACCAAAACAACAACACCAACAACAAATTCTGCAGCAGCAGCAACAGCACCAGCAGAACCAATAACAACTGCAAAGACCACCAAGACTACCCAGTGGCCACTCCAAAGAAGCTCTCCAGGGTCCCCCCTTTCGAACACACATACACACATTGAAACACACACACCCATACACGCACTCCCACTTACATCTGACACAAACACAGCAACCTCTTCATCACTGAGCGAAGATGTAGAAGAACACCAAAAGCCGAAAAAACAAAAACAAAAAAAAACACAAGAATAAATCTCACACACCAACACAAACAGCAAACACAAAAGACACATTCGTATCAAACACAGACACGCATACTACAACACCCATTCACGCAACAACACAACCGTCAAAACAAACACTATCTCCACCAACAACACTTCCACTAACACAAACAACTAAAAGAAAACACACACGGCAACAACACCCAACCACAACAACACCTAACTTCGTGTTAGTGAGGAAATCGAACACAAAAATACTTAACCTCATAACACAAAGCAAGGAAATAAAGAAAGAAGGGGAGGCATTTAGCACCTGCACCTTCAAGGTGCCACAAACACTTTTGCTGGTGCGAATGTCATTCAGCAATTATAAAACAATTAGGGAGAGCTTCCCCAGCGACGTGGGAACACCCAGTGTAAAAGCCTCAAGTAGACTTTTAAGGGGGTTTCCAAAAGAAACCCCACCAACTATGGAGGTCGAACCACCCGACCGCGGGCGGTAAGTAAACCTTTCCTCACTCTCGTTTAGCCTACCACCATGGCCATATTAAGAGTAGGAAGTTTAAATGTTCGAGGCCTGGGGTCGCCCTGGAAGCAGGGTCACCTGCTCAATGACCTCAGGTCTCTAGAAATGGATGTGATTGCCGTCAGCGAGACCAGGATTTCCGACACGCGTGCACTAGCCCCCATTTTCGATGACAAAATCATAATATATTGTGTCCCATCGTCTAAAACTGAAACCTACCCCATTACTGCTTCTCTCACTTCCAGCATCATAAAATTATTGGAAACAGTTGTTAACAGTTACTTCTTATATCACTTTCAGTTTCTCTCTCTTCTTTCACACTGATCTTAAATATAGCTTTTCGTAGAACCAGCTCTCCCAGTCAGAGACCTACTACAGCGTCCCGAACCAATGGTTCTTAGTCTTCGAAAACTTAAGCAGAAACCATGTTCTTGTACTAGGTATCAACACAATTTTCTGCCGGGTCTAACAAGGCAATCTCGTAGCTAAGTTTTTCCCCCATCAGTTCCATTCGTCTTTTATCTCTTTGATCGGACACTTCTTGTAATACCTCACAGCTACAACCCATAGTACACTCTATCAACTCTTAGACAACAGTACTTGCTTACTTTGATTTAGATCTTCACACGTTTGGTAGCATATTGGGCCATCGACTTTCTCCAACACACTTGATCCCCTGCTGCTTTTTTTGGCATCAATTCCAAGTGGTATTGACGGCCTGTCAGATCGCTTTGGAATGTCCGCCGTCGGGTGATCTTCAGTTTTCCCCTTTTATCCGTTTGAATCCTGCAGGAGTCCACGTCATTGCTGTTTTCCAGTGCTTGTGATCTGGTAGACGGAGAATGTAGCCCACCAGACTGAGTCGTCGTCCCGTAATTACTTCTTGCAGCCGTCGTGAATTTGCTCTGCTCAAGATCTTTTCATTTATAATCTAGTCTTGCCAAGTGACCTTAAACTTTCTGAGGCATATTATTTGATGGGATACATTCAGTTTTCTGTTGATCTTCCAAGTCTCGCTGGCATATATCGCTGTAGAGAGAACGACGATGTTGTACAGAGGCAGCTTGACAGCTGTGCCAATAGTTGAGGTTGGTCAGACAAAGTGCAACTGGTCTACACAAAGGTTCAATTATATCATCCACCTTTTTTCCTTCCTTCTGTATATCAATGATTTACTTGCTTGTCACTTCTAATAAAACACATACTCCTATGATGCCACCTTCCACCTCGCCGTAACGTTCCATACACAGACTTCACGCCCAATGAACACAAGCCACCATTGAGACGACCAGTTATTGGAGACGATGCAACCGTATCTATTTCAGCAATAGAAAGACACACAAACACTGCTATTAACAAAGAAACACTATACACCACATGAACAAACACACAAGTAAACCCCTTCAAAGTCGCTACACACGATAGACTTACTGCTTTTCTTGTATCTAAAGAGGTTCATGGTTATAATCAAGGCACACGGCTCCTGTTTTGTGTTCGTCTCCTTTGTAAATATTTGGTTTTGGTGACTGCATTTGAAAATAGTTTTAACTTCCTATGGGAGTGTGTCTATATTACAGATTATTGTTGTTATATGAGATGTTGCGGGGCTTTCGTTTAGTTGACGTTACTAATCACTTTATACAATGCTTGGCTGCCTGTTTTTCTGGTTTATATGGGATACAAGTGTTCGACATTTTTCTGCTGTTTTCCAGTTCTTTTCTTTTCTTATTATTTAGTTTCTTTAGGGTGGTGGATTGGCAGTAATTGGTAGAGCGTCAAATAATATGCCTTGCGGAGGTTAGCTTTCTCTTTCATCCTTATGGGGTCGATAAAATAGAGTACCAGTAACGTACTTTCTCCTCTCCAAACATTGTTGGTCTTGTACCAAAAGTGGAAACAATTATTTAGTTATGTTAAGACTGTATCTTATTTATGTTTGATATTGTTCCTTACTTTTTATTTATTCTATTGTGTAATTTTCTGGGGGTTTTATGGCTTAGTGGGGTAATATATTTTGGAAACATCTACAATTATATTGTTGCGGGGAATGTGCTGCAAAGTCGATGTTTATGTCTGTTGTGTTGTGAGGTATGTAATATACTTTAATATCAATATTGATGGCTGTTGTGTTGTGAGGTATGTACTCTACTTTAGTATAAACGTCGTGTTGTGAGCTGTATACTGCACTGTAGTCTCAATGTTGCGTTGTGAGGTGTATACTGTACTGTAGTATCAACGTCGTGTTGTGAGATATTTACTGTATTGCAACATCAATAACAACGACTATTGTGTTGCTAAATTCTTTAAGTTGTAGCTTTCTCCCTTGGTAGGAATAGTTCCACCTGGAGATTTTATTTATTCGTTCATGCATGGGTTGTTTCGTATTTACCATCTCTCTCTCTCTTTATATATATATATATATATATATATATATATATAGAGAGAGAGAGAGAGAGAGAGAGAGAGAGAGAGAGAGAGAGAGAGAGAGAGAGAGAGAGAAAGAGAGTGTGTGTGTGTGTGTGTGGTAGTCCACCTTGACCAGTTTTGCTCAATGACCGAAAGAATTAAAATAATTATTTAATCAGAGCTATTTATCAAAATATGAATACGAGGAAATAATAGACGAAAATATACCTATCTTTTCTTCAAAGTCCCGACTGCAGTTTCGCCAACTGGATTGCAACAACCCTGCAATCAACAGACCCCTCAATTTAGTGGAATATTATTTGACTGCACTCGGGACTTTGAAGAAAAAATAGGTATATTTTTGTCTATCATTTTCTAGTATTTGTATTTTGATATACATATATATATGTGAAGGCACGTAGCTGAATGTTTAGAGGATTGGATTCGCAATTGTGAGATTGTGAGTTTGATTCCTGGACCGGACGATGCGTTGTGTCCTTGAGCAAGACACTTTATTTCACGTTGGGACCGAGAGATAGAATTATCAATTGGAAAGACCATTGGAAACATTGTTACCTCGGTCCCATTTGACAAGCTCCACCCCACTCGTTAAACGAATGATGTCTGGGATCTTATCGATCGACTGTCGATATATATATATATATTATTAGTTCAGATTAAAGTTTAAGCAAAGATTTTCTGCTTTCACATTTAACGATCTTTGTATTTACTATTACTATATAAGGGCAATAGAGCGCCGGACACCATACTTTGCAGCATATATAAATTCATAAGGACATATATGTATATATTTAGACATAGTCACAGAGACATATATGAGTGTTGGCTACCTTCTACGGTGTGGCTCGGTGGATGAATGAATTAAGTAAATAATTATTAATCAGAGCTATATAAAATTATAAGTTTGAAGAATTGTCAGTCAAAAAGTCAAAATATATCCAATTCTTTTCCTCCTTAGTCCGTAGAAATCAACCAGATAAATAATCATTTAAACGGAGCTAAGTTTAAAATGTAACTTTGAAGAAATAACAGATAAATGTCACAGTCGGATTAAATTTACCTAGTCTTTCCTCTTAGTCCGTAAAAATTAACTAGATAAAATAATCAATTAAACGGAACTAAGTCTAAAATGTAAGTTTGAAGAAAAAATTATAGATAAACTTTACCAAAAATTCTTCCAGTCCCGACATTCGTGTATTTATATGTAGGTATGTGTGTGCGCTTGTTATATACGTATTTATTTATTTATATACGTTTATATAATTATTTATTTATTTGTATACACGCATACACACACACACATATTTATATGTGCGTGGTTTTGTATACCTATGGTAAGGGTTTTGCGTATGCTTGTGTATGTACGTATTTGTTTGCGCGTATTTATTTATTTCTATTACTTCTGTATTGTATTTATTTACTTTGTTCTTAACTCTGTAGCGGAGATTCATTCGGTTTCCTAGTTAGAATTTTAGTCTACGACTTCTGCTATACCATTTACGTGGTTTTGTCTTTGCGTGCTATTGTTCTCCATGCTCCACATATGACATATTATCTTCGTTTTTTTCGTTCATTGCCAGAGAACGTCTCTATGAACCACCTAAGAGAACATTAGTCTACGACTTCTTTTATACCATTAACGTGGTTCTGTCTTTTCGCGTAATTGTTTTTCACCGCTCCTATTAATGACGTATTATTCGTTTTTTCCCGTTCTTTGCCAGGGAACGTTTTCACGAACCAAAGTACCGTCTTCCTGTCTTCCTCCGGTTGCAACGTCTTTTGAAATATCCACTTCTGCGTTTACAGATTGACTTTGTTAGTTTCAGAAGATCCCGTTAAGGGTGAAAGCAGCGATTCTTTGCTTAAACTTTAATCTGTTATTTTAATATATATATATATATATATATATATATATATATATATATATATATATATATATATATATATATATATATATATATATATATATATATATATACACACACACAAATGTTCGCTCTACATGGCTGAATACAATAAATGTAATCTGAGTTTTTAGATTATTAATAATAAAATTCGATTCGTTTGCAATTATGCAAACAAGCCTATTTTTAAAGCCATGTCGTGTATGTGTCTTGTGTGTGGTCCATGTGTGTACATGTGTGAGTATGTTTATATGTTGTTTGTGAGTAGTGTGTCTGAGTGTATGTGTGAGTCTGTGAGTGTCGTCTGCGTGTCGTGTGTGTCTGTATGTGTGTCGTGTGTGAATGTCGTCTGCGTGGCGTGTGTGTGTGTGTCGTGTGAATGTCGTGTGTGTGTGTGTGCATGTTGTGTGTGAGTGTCGTCTGCGTGCCGTGTGTGTGTGTGTGCATGTCGTGTGAGTGTCGTCTGCATGCCGTGTGTGTGTGTGTGTGTGTGTGTGTGTGTGTGTGTGTGCATGTCGTGTGTGTGTGTCGTCTGCGTGCCGTGTGTGTGTATGTGTCGTGTGAATGTCTTGTGTGTGTGTGTGTGTGTCGCATTTTGTGTTTGTGTCGTGTGTGTGTCGTATGTGTGTGTCGTGTGTGTCGTGTGTGTGTGTGTGTCGTGTGTATGTGTCGTGTGTGTGTGTCGTGTGTGTCATGTGTGTCGTGTGTGTCATGTGTGTGTGTGTCGTGTGTGTGTGTCGTGTGTGTCATGTGTGTGTGTCGTATGTGTGTGTCGTGTGTGTCATGTGTGTGTGTCGTGTGTGTCATGTGTGTGTGTGTCGTGTGTGTCATGTGTGTGTCTCGTGTGTGTGTGTGTCGTGTGTGTGTGTGTCGTGTGTGTGTGTCGTGTGTGTCATGTGTGTGTGTCGTGTGTGTCATGTGTGTGTGTCATGTGTGTGTGTGTCGTGTGTGTCATGTGTGTCGTGTGTGTGTCGTGTGTGTCGTGTGTGTGTCGTGTGTGTGCATGTGTCGTGTGTGTGTCTGTGTATGTCGTTATCGCTCTACATTGTAAAATAGGCAAAGAGTAAGGTGTAGAGTGATAGCTAGATCGACGGATAGACAGGAGGGGGGAGAAAGAGAGAAAGAAGGACGGAGAGAAGGACACTTAAAGTGGCAGACAGTCAGACAGACAGATAGACAGAAAGTGAGAAAGAAAGGAAGAGAGAAAGAGTGTGTGTATGTCGTCTGCATGTGTGTGTGTGTGTGTGTGAGAGAGAGTATGTCGTCTGCATGGGTGTGCGTATGTGTGTGTGTGTGAGTATGTGTGTGTGTATGTGTGTGTGTATGTCGTCTGCATGTGTGTATGTGTGTGTGTGTGTGCGCGCGTGTGTGTGTATCGTCTGCATGTGTGTGTGTAAGGGTGTGTGTGTATGTCATCTGCATGTGTGTGTGTGTGTGTGTGTGTGTGTGTTGCTATCGCTCTACATTGTAGAATAAACATGATTGAACACAACAATTCAATTTGTTTGATAATTTCCATTATAATAGATTGATTGTGGTGATGGTAGGTAGTGGTGGTGTGGTGGGTAGTGGTGGGTAGTGGTGGGTAGTGGTGGTGTGGTGGGTAGTGGTGGGTAGTGGTGGGTAGTGGTGGTGTGGTGGGTAGTGGTGGGTAGTGGTGGGTAGTGGTGGTGTGTTGGGTAGTGGTGGGTAGTGGTGGTGTGGTGGGTAGTGGTGGTGTGGTGGGTAATGGTGGTTTGGTGGGTAGTGGTGGTGTGGTGGGTAATGGTGGTTTGGTGGGTAGTGGTGGTGTGGTGGGTTAGTAGATACGGGTAGCAGAAGGGGGGTGAGAATGGGATACTGATGGATAGACAAGGAGATAGAGAGAGTGAAAGTGAGATAGAGTGAAAGAGGGAGAGGGGAAGAAAAGAATTATACAACCACACAACCACACAACACAGCAACACAACCACACTACCACACAACACAACCATACAACCACACAACAACACAACACTACCACACAACACAACCATACAACCACACAACAACACAACAACACTACCACACAACAACACAGCAGCACAACCACACAACACAACAACACAACACAACACAACAACATACAACCATACAACCACACAACAACACAACACAACAAGCACAGCACACAACCACCACAACACCCACACTCACACAACAGTCACACAACCACACAATTTCACAACCAAACGATCACACAATAACACAATCACACAACATCACACAACCACACAATAACAACAGCCACAACATCGCACAACTACACAACCTCACCACCACACAACAACCGCCACCACCACACAGCTATCACACAACAACCACACCACAACCAACATCACCGCCTCTAAACCACTATAAAACCACACAACTACACATCAACAGAACAAGCACACAACAATGCAGCCACACAACAACCATACAGTCACAAATAGAACAAACATCACAACCACACAACCACCACACAACCACACAACCACACAACCACCACACAACCACACAACAATCACAACACCACAACACCGCACAATCACTACACAACTACACAACCACCACAACCACAACACAATCACCACCATAACACTATAACCACCACACCATCACCGCCACCACACCATCACCGCCACCACACCACCACTACCACCACACAACCACCACACTACCACCACCACCACCACAACCACCATCACACCACACCACCACTACACCACCACACCATCACACCACCACACGGCAACACACAACCACCACCACCATACCACCACTACCACCACACAACCACCACCACCACACCACCACTACCACCACACAACCACCACACTACCACCACAACCACCACACAACCACCACTACCACCACACAACCACCACACTACCACCACAACCACCACCACAACCACCATCACTACACCACCACACCATCAAACCACCACACGGCAACACACAACCACCATTACCACCACCACCACCACCACACCACACCACTACCACCACAACAGCACCACATCACCATCACACCATCAATACACCACCACCACTATACAACCATAGAAGCCACTTCTCACTACCATTAACCATTAGACAAAGCTACAATCTCCACCACCTTTAAATACAACTAACCTATTCAAATTGAAGATGATCGTATGCAAATGAGAACACTATCTTCTTCTTCTTCTTTTTCATCTTCTTCTTCTTCTTCTTCTTCTTCTTCTTCTTCTTCTTCATCATTATCATCATCATCAACAACAACAACAACAATATCCTCCTCTTCTTAGCATAACAGCCTAAGACATCTATCAGGACCGAAGATTCTTTAGCTAAAAGTAAGGAAAGATAACCAGATGGATTCCGCAAAAGATAAATAAACAAATGAATAAATAAATAAATAAATAACTTTCTTCATTACTGCTTTTGCCTTTGTTGTTGTTAATACATTTAACGTGTTGTTGCTGCTGTTGTTGTTGGTTGTGGTTATGGTGGTGGTGGTGGCGACGGTGGTTGTATGGAGGTGTGCTGGTGATGATGGTGGTGGTGGTGGTGGTGGTGGTGGTGGAGGTGGTGGCGACGGTGGTTGTATGGAGGTGTGCTGGTGATGGTGGTGGTGGTGGTGGTGGTGGTGGTGGTGGTGGTGGTGAGGGTTGACGCAGAGGGCGGGGATGTAAGTGATTATTTAATGCAGAAATCGTGTAGAAAGCTCTAGAAAGGACTCAGTGGGTCTGACTGATTGAATGGTTTTCTACGAATGTATAATTTCACTGAATCATATCAATAGAAGTATGTGGTGGAGGAGGGAGAGGCGTGGCTATGGGGGTGGTTATAGTGACGGCGATGGTGATGATGGTGGTGGTGGTAACGATGGTGATGGTAGTGACGGTGATGACGGTGGCTTGGTGGTAATGATGGCGGTAGTGGTCGTTTTAAACCTATAATCAAAGACACTGTATCTACTATTCTATTGATCCTCACATCCTCTCTCTCCCATTTATATATATATATATATATATATATATATATATATATATATATATATATATATATAAATATAATCTGAGATTTTCGAATATTAATAATAACATTCGATTCGTTTGCAATTATGCAAACAAACCTCATTTTTAAAGCCATGTCAGTAGAATGAACCCTTCATTCTTGCTCTTGTGTTGGCATGTAAACAGAACTTCAGACACTAATGTTTCTGTGTATCACCCTTCATCAGTGCAGCTCATTGTTCACCTGCCAACTCTCAGAGCTAGTGAAAATATATGCTATTTTCTAAAATATACAGTGACTGATCGGCCTGATTTGCATATTAGCAGACTGGCTGATCAGTCAGATCTGCATATTAGCAGATCCACTGATCAGCCAGATTTGCATATCAGCAGACTGGCCAGTCAGTTTCCTGTATACGAGCGATAAATGGCCGGCTTTGCCACATTCAAATAAAAATTAAAAAATTCGCTCTACATGACTGAATACAATAAATGTAATCTGAGTTTTTCGAATATTAATAACATTCGATTCGTTTGCAATTATGCAAAAAAGCCTCATTTTTAAAGCCATGTCAGTAGAATGAACGCTTCATTCTTGCTCTTGTAAACATTCTTGCTCATGTAAACAGAACTGCAGACACTAATGTTTCTGGGTATCACCCTTCATCAGTACAGTTCACTGTTCACCTGCCAACTGTTCAGTCGTTTCCTTCTGCCCTATCAAAAGAACAAGTTACAATTCATCTGAACTCACCAAACATTGTGGCAATTCACAACAACCGCCATCACCACAACCAGCAGCCCCACACCAGCCACCATCACTATCACCATCACCCCCCCCCCCCCCCCCACACACACACACGACAACCACCATCATCACTAGCCCGCCCTCAATACACTCCAACTTTCAGTCCCCAGTTCCAGTAGGTAATTTAATGTTTAAATTAAACAACGACAACAACAACAACAACAACAACAGCAACAACGACAACAGAAAGTGTTACAGTCTTCAATGTGCAGCAGCTGTCAACATCTGCTGCATAATTTTGCAATACTCTTCTTGGTACAAACGATTCTTGATGCAACCACTCCCTCACACACTCTCTCTCTCTCTCTCTCATTTTCTATTTCTTTTTCTCCCTCCCCTCTCCTTTTGTCTCAACATGTTTCCATTTTATCTTACGCGTGTGGTTATATATATATATATATATATATATATATATATATATATATATATATATATATATATATATATGTATATATATATATATATATATATGTATACATATAAATATATATATATATATATATATATGTATACATATAAATATATATATATATATATATATGTATATATATATATGTATATATATATATATATATATATATATATATATATATATATATATATATATATATATATATATATATGTATATATATATATATATATACACACACATACATATAGCAAATAATGAGTAGGTGGAAAGAATGGGTAAAGTATGCACACACAGGCACAAGCACATTTATACATGCACACATCCATACACGCACGTTCACATACCTGTACGTGCGTTTGCATGCATAGTCATGTGCAGACACATGCACACACACACACACACACACATACATATATATATATATATATATATATATATATATATATATATACGATATTAATAAATGGAAACTATATTTATAAAACCATATTTATTTCATTATACATATTTCAGGGATACCACATTAAATTATGGTATGCCTTCATCAGACAAAATACAATATATAATAGTTTTACAAATAGGTTTGACATACCCTTTAAATACAACCATTACTTTTGGAGGCTGTCTGGATAGTAATTTGTTCATATAATAAGTCATAGTATTAAGCACAATTAGAAAAAGACGGAGAGAAAAAAACGGAGAGAAAGAAAGAGAAAAGAACAAAGACAGAGAGAGAGAAAGAAAAGAGAAAGAAAACCTGGAGAAATATCGGAGAGAGAGAGAAAAGTATGGAGAAAAGAAAGAGATAGATAAAGAGAGGAGGAAATAAAAAAGAAAGAAAGGGAAGGAATAAGAAAAACAAAGGAATAAGAAAAACAAAGGAAAGCAACAGAGAGATATCAAGTCATCATACAGAAAGAGAAACTCAAGAGAGAGAAATATTATATAGAGAGAGGGGGACAGTGACAACTTTATGTCATGTCAAATACTAATCTATATACCAAGGGTACATTTTGAACTCAGTTTTTGGTATATTGATCTCAAGTTTCTAAACTAAACATATGGTCATTGTAGAGAGTCGGACACCATGCTTTGAAGCATAGAGTTACGTACCTTTATGATCTGAGTTCAAACCCCGCCGAGGTTAACTTTGCCTTTCATCCTTACGGGGTCGATAAAATAAAGTACCAGTAATGCACTGGGTAATTGCTGGCCTTGTGCCAAAAGTAGAAACAATTATTGAACAAAGTTTAATTTCTCATATTATATATCTATGTCCCATTCATGAATATTGATACTTATATTTATATTTTTATTATTCATTTCATATAAATTGTTAACTTAACTTAATATGACATGACATAAAATTGTCACTGTCCCCCTCTCTCTCTATATAATATTTCTCTCTCTTGAGTTTCTCTTTCTGTATGATGACTTGATATCTCTCTGTTGCTTTCCTTTGTTTTTCTTATTCCTTTGTTTTTCTTATTCCTTCCTTTTCTTTCTTTTTTATTTCCTCCTATCTTTATCTATCTCTTTCTTTTCTCCATACTTTTCTCTCTCTCTCCGATATTTCTCCAGGTTTTCTTTCTCTTTTCTTTCTCTCTCTCTGTCTTTGTTCTTTTCTCTTTCTTTCTCTCCGTCTTTTTCTATGAACAAATTACTATCCAGACAGCCTCCAAAAGTAATGGTTGTATTTAAAGGGTACGTCATACCTATTTGTAAAACTGTTATATATTGTATTTTGTCTGATGAAGGCATACCATAATTTAATGTGGTATCCCTGAAATATGTATAATGAAATAAATATGGTTTTATAAATATAGTTTGCATTTATTAATATCGTATATCTACTCCAAAAATTTGTCGAGTGCTTTATATCAGTTATAAAAATATTTACTTGTTGTATCCCAACAATTTTAAATAGAACTTTTGCATATATATATATATATATATATATATATATATATATATATATATATATATATATATATATATATAATATATTTATATATATATATATATTAGAGCAAACATCACGGACGCTCTATCTCAAAATTATTTTTGAAAAGCATTAGAAATGCGCAACCGGTAAAACTTAAAACCAAAAACTGAATACTAACCAATACTATTACTAATTCTCACTTATTCCTAATTAAACTATTTTTCACTGTGAACAATTTGTCAGCATTTTCTTTTCCGTTTACCAATATATATATATATATATATATATATATATATATATATATATATATATATATATATATATCAAAATGAAAATCCGAAGGCAAGGTAAAATTCCAATCATTTCATCACGACACATGTTTCAATAAGAGATAGATCGATTGTGAAGCCACGATCAATTATTACTGATCTCATCAGGTGAAAATGAATTGTCTTCAAATTTCTTGATATGAGGGAGAAAAAACGATGTTACCTTACATAATTCATTCCCTCATATGGAGACACACCAGTCAGTCAGAGACGAGGCGACTGCTATTAGCTTAAAATGAGGTCACAAAAGTTTTCAGACTTCCATCGCTGCAAAAGACGCTGGACATCGAAACAAATCCGTAGGGATGCAGTCAGTCACAATTAGAAGTAAGTGGATACACACACACTCCACACCCGCATACATCGGCTCGAGGTCAAAGAAAAATAAAAATAAACATAAAAATAAATACATATACACACAACAACGCAGTATTAAACCCGCAGAATTAGCGTGGGTGGGCACACATACACCCCAACACACACCGAAGCGATATTCGAGAAAAAGCATATATAAGAATGTACCAACACAGCAATCACCGAAAAGTTAGTTCGTAAAGCAACAGAAATTATGTCGGTCAAATCTCAATTTGACGATGCAAATCGGAAATGTTAAGTTAACCAACGCTACACACACATACACACAGACACAAGCGCGTGCGCGCAAGTAAGTTCAGTTCAGTGTTCTGTTGTACGTGTAAAGATCCAATTGTAACATCAATATCTTCAAGTGTGTGTTATGGCAAAAGGTATATACACATCGGAATCAGCCAAAAAAAATGGAAGTCTGGGTATATACACATCCATGTGAAGAGCTCAATTTGACGATGTAGATCTCTCCAACTCTCCTAGGTAGGGCCCTTAACTTTTCTAGCTTACACACAGACCTTACATCTGAGGAAATTAGCATTATCCTCCTAGCTAGAAAAACCTTAATTGAGTTCAACGGTGACCTGTGGACTAGGAGGGATTGGCCGGATAATTTCAACATCACCATGGGATCCTCGGACTCGGCCCAGGTGACTGATCTGGTGGGCCTTTACCTCCTTGACTGTCTCGGAGCTGAGATGCCCCACTTGGGAGGCAGCGCTTACCGCGACGACGTCTTGTTTACTGTGTCGTTCCATAGTAATAGTATGGTAGAGAGGGTGAGGAAAAAAACTTAGCAAATTCTTCAAGAGCATAGACCTAAGTATAGTATTTGAAGAGAATTTAAAAATAGTTAATTTTCTAGATGTTACACTTAACCTCAATTCAGGACTCTTCCAACCTTACCACAAACCTAACGAGAATCTAAACTATGTCAACGCAAAATCGAACCACCCTAGAATAGTCACTAACGGTATTACCAAAAGCGTCTCTAGTAGAATTTCAGGACTTTCTTCCAATGTTTAATAAGATCTCGAATTAATAAGATCTCGAATTACTATAATAGCGCCCTGGAACGCGCAGGACATAGCGAGGGAATCTCATTCAAACGTCCATTAAATAGTAGTAATAACTTTGTTCGCGATAGCTTAGGCCTTTATGGTGACACGCTAGTTAACAGCAGGCGGGATACGAGGGAGGTTTCACATAGTCTTCATGCTGTACTGCCGCCTAGTTCCAATGCTGTTGGTACTAATAGAAACAGCCACCCAGGTACTAACACTGGGTCTGAGCAACGTAACACCAGCGGAAACTCTAGTAGTAACCTTAATTGTGGAACCGATAGAACTACCGTTGAACGCAGTATGGAACGAGGGTTGAGTAGGGGGAATTGGGACAGGTGTAGCAGACGCATAGCTGATACAACCCTAGCTATCGAGGGTAACCCCAATAGCCGCACGGGGGTTACACCGCCCTGGAGACTTGGGACGATTCCGAACACAATCGTGACACCCCTGGACACCACCGACCCACAGGTAATTTCCAGTTATAATAGACTGGATACTACTAGGGTGAGTGGTAATTCTAATATAGTTAGTAGGAACAGGAGGCATCGGACCAGAAAAGTCCTGTGGTTTAATCCCCTTACTCCACTGGCCTGACCACTAGTATAGCTAAGCTTTTCTTTAGGGCCTTAGACAATTGCTTCCCCAGATAGCACAGATATTATAAAATATTCAATAGAAATACTATCAAGTTGTCTTACTCCACAACTAGTAACATAGCTCAGAATATAGCTAAGATGAATTTTAGTAGACTTAAGACAGCCAATGAGGGATTTAGGCATGGCAGGAACAATGGCAGCTCTATTGAGGAACTGACTCATACACGTGAGGCGAGTCGGGTCGCCCCTACCCCGGGGAATTTACCCATAGAGCAGACTGGAACTGAGACTCGACCCCAAAGGTACCGTGGTCCTTCCCGAACCACCCAGATCGATAGCAGAAAATGCAACTGCAGAAGTACCGCCACCTGCCCCTTGGCTGGGAAATGCCTTACCAAAAACATAGTCTACGACTGTAAGGTCTCCACTCCTGATAGAACTTTTAGGTATGTTGGGGCAACTGCCACTGAATTTAAGGATAGATGATATAATCACCGCCATACCTTTAATAGATTAGATAAGAAAAATAGCACGGCACTTTCGGAATTAGTCTGGAAGCTTAAACTTCAGAATATAGAGCACTCCTTATCCTGGTTCATAGTTTGTTCAGCCCAACCTTATAACGGCAGCACTGGCGTCTGCAATTTATGTATAGCTGAAACTTTCAATATTATTAGAGGCGGCCCCTTGTTAATTAATAGAAGAGCGGATTTTTTCAGCAACTGTCAACATAGAACCTCTAAAACCTTCCGCAGGATTTTTGGAAGGTAACCTACCAATAACTCCTCCCTCTCTACTTTAGCCATAGAGTCCTCTCAATAAACGGACAGTCACACACTTAGGTAGTTAGACGGCTAAGATTGTTTGCGCACTTGCAAAGATACTCGGCATGTTTCCACGGAATTCTCATAGCTGAGTGTTCTCATTTAGAATACCTAGTTAGTAAATAGTTAGATTGATTACACACTTAGTTAGGACCGATTACGCTCCCTATATATAGCTCTACACACAGTACCCGCTTCCTTTAGACATTGAGCTCCAACATTTACGAGTGTCACGTTCCTACCGACTGAACTCTACACCAGGTTTTGATGCGTGATCATCTAACCATGGAGAACTCATTGTTACGGATTGAACAATGATACTGACACACCATTAATGGGCCTTCACACATTCACTGTCCTGTATTTTCTTACTTCACCTTCTATGTTGAATAACACACTTCCACCACTCAAACAACTATCTTCAAAGCTCATTGGCCCATGTGGCGGGAGATCGCACTTGCGGACTCATTTACCCTATACCCAACCCTGCATAGAGCCCTTCGCCGGCCCACACTGCAGTTGCTTGCACGCACGAATTTGATTATTTAGATTCACAACTGGACAGCGGTACACAAGGAGTTCGACATGAGCTGATTGCTTGCTCTTCACATGGATGTGTATATACCCGGACCCCCCCCCCCCCTTTGGGGGGGGGGGGGGGCGATTCGGATGTGTATACCTTTTACCATAACACACACTTGAAGATATGGATGTTACAATTGGATCTATACGCGTATAGCAGAACATTGAACTGAACTTACTTGCGCGCACGCACGTGTGTGTGTGTATATGTGTGTAGCGTTGGTTAACCCAATATTTCCAATCTACATCGTCACATTGAGCTCTTCACATGGATGTGTATATACCCAGACATCCATTTTTTTTTTTTGGCTGATTCGGATGTGTATATACCTTTTGCCATAACACACACTTGAAGATATTGATGTTACAATTGGATCTTTACACGTACAGCAGAACACTGAACTGAACTTATTTGCGCGCACGCGCTTGTGTCTGTGTGTAAGTGTGTGTAGCTTTGGTTAACTTAACATTTCCGATTTACATCGTCAAATTGAGATTTGACCGACATAATTTCTGTTGCTTTACGAACTAACTTTTCGGTGATTGCTGTGTTGGTACATTCTTATATATGCTTTTTCTCGAATATCGCTTCGGTGTGTGTTGGGGTGTATGTGTGCCCACCCAGGCTAATTCTGCGGGTTTAATACTATGTTGTTGTGTGTATATGTATTTATTTTTATTTTTATTTTTATTTTTATTTTTATTTTTATTTTTATTTTTATTTTTATTTTTATTTTTATTTGACCTCGAGCCGATGTATGCGGGTGTGGAGTGTGTGTGTATCCACTTACTTCTAATTGTGACTGACTGCATCGGATTTGTTTCGATGTCCAGCGTCTTTTGCAGCAATGGAAGTCTGAAAACTTTTGTGACCTCATTTTAAGCTAATAGCAGTCGCCTCGTCTCCGACTGACTGGTGTGTCTCCATATGAGGGAATGAATTATGTGAGGTAACATCGTTTTTTCTCCCTCATATCAAGAAATTTGAAGACAATTCATTTTCACCTGATGAGGTCAGTGATAATTGATCGTGGCTTCACAATCGATCTATCTCTTACTGAAACATGTGTCGTGATTAAATGATTGGAATTTTACCTTGCCTTCGGATTTTCATTTTGATACTTATACTCCGTTTTACATCATCTAGCTGTTCCCTTGAATGGAATTGGAGATATACAAAAGCGTGAAGAACTTAATATTGCTAACATAAAGTTATTGGACATTTTTACACAACCAATATTGCACCTTACTATATAACAATTATATATATATATATATATATATATATATATATATATATATATATATATATATATATATATATATATATATATATATATATATATATATATATATATATATGAAGATTAGAGTTAAAACTCAATTGGAACCCTGTAACTATTAAGCTCCAAGTATAAAAATACTGAGCCGATTAATAATATATAGTAAGAAACACAGTAAACCGTGTGTCTAAAATTACAAGGGTTGAAAAACCACGTTTGTTTGAAATATTTAACCAAGAAGCAGACAGAATGATAAAATAAAAATATATTTTTATACAAACCGCCTCAATAACCATTATATCTCTCGGACAGATTATCCCTAATCTGTTTCGCCGAGTGTGTTTGTAACAGATAATCCTGGGCTTCATCAGCGAGAGAATCTGATTAAATGCAACAAACACTATTTGCCAACGTTCACACAGAAAGATGAATTTGTCACCTCGTGCTCCGCTAGCCAAACGTGATAAGCGTGTATTGAACAGAAACAACAGTCCAACACACGCAACTTAATAAGCTCAACTTGTGAGGGAGCAGAAATATATATGAAGATTAGAGTTAAAACTCAATTGGAACCCTGTAACTATTAAGCTCCAAGTATAAAAATACTGAGCCGATTAATAATATATATCTGTTCGAGAGATATAATGGTTATTGAGGCGGTTTGTATAAAAATATATTTTTATTTTATCATTCTGTCTGCTTCTTGGTTAAATATTTCAAACAAA
Source organism: Eledone cirrhosa (assembly GCA_964016885.1). Classification (NCBI taxonomy): domain Eukaryota; kingdom Metazoa; phylum Mollusca; class Cephalopoda; order Octopoda; family Eledonidae; genus Eledone; species Eledone cirrhosa. Next base: position 27,384,636 of record OZ024748.1, on the reverse strand, counting down.
TGTGGTTTTTCAACCCTTGTAATTTTAGACACACGGTTTACTGTGTTTCTTACTATATATATATATATATATATATATATAAATACTATCCGGGAGCTTCCAACAGCAATGGTTGCATTCTTTAAGGGTATGTCAATATTTATTTAGAAAACTGATCTATATTATATTTTAACTGATGAAAGCACACCATGATTTAACTTGAAATCCAATTTCAAAACTGGTTACAAAAGCGAGCTTATATATATATATATATATATATATATATGTGTGTGTGTGTGTGTGTGTGTGTGTGTGTGTATATATATAATGAGATACACTCATATATATGTTGTTTTTTTCACGTGTATGCGAGTGTGCGCAGTGTCAACCTTAACCAGTGTTGCTCGATGTTCAGGAGAGACAAAATAATCAAAATAATTAAATTAACTCGATAATCAGAGCTATATATCAAATTATAAAATAGAGGAGTAATAGACACAGATATATACCTATTTTTTCTTCAAAGTCCCGACTGTACAGTTTCGCTGGTCCGTATGCAACAATTGCACATTATAGATGTGCAATATTGTTGTGAAGCAAACCAGCTTCTCAAGGAACACCTCAGGGAAGAACATTTTCCAAACGTGTTTGTAGCAAGTGAGAAAATCTCTATAGGCGGAGTGAGGAATTAACACGTGATGTATTATTTTAAATATATATATATATATATATATATATATATATATATATATATATATGCATATAAAATAATACATCACGTGTTAATTCCTCACCCCTTCCACCACCCCTACACGCCTCACACCTTTCCACCACTTGTTTATCTTTATGTTTATTTTTATTTTTATTTGTACCCCTTCCACCGTTTTTCCTCCCTTTTCTCCCCCCCCCCCCCTTTTTTTCTAAAAAGTGTGCGGGGGAGTGGTGGAGAGCCACCATTCCTCCACACACCATCGGAACTCACTTCCTACCCACTTTTCTCCTGATAAAGGGCTTATGCCCGAAATGCCCCCCCCCCCCCCCCCCCACACACACACACACACTCTCAAGAGCGTGAACCTAATAAACTTTTATTTGTACTGCCTCTCTGTTTTTGTTCCCGTCCAAGTTTTCACTATATATATATATATATATATATATATATATATTGATTTTTTAGTTGATCTTATTGACTGATGAATAGCTCTTGTTAATTTTAACCCGTCTGTTGAGAACTCTAATTCGATATGTGATATTTTGTATTTTTACAAATTATACACTACTGAATTCATTCGCCTAATATAGGGGTTCCCTCCCTTGCTGGACCCCACGTGCGTTTAGTAACGGGTGCCTCTGTATTTTTGAACGAAATGCCTGCTGAGAAAGTGGTTTCCTCGTTCGTCTTTTTGCCAGAAGTCAGATATATTTTTTATGTAGGCTGACGGTAATTGATTAAGGAACCGCAGAAACCCAAAAAGCTAGAATTTAACATCCTTCTAGCGGGTCCGGGTAAGATTTTTCATTCATTTAATTTATTAATTTATTAATTTATTATTTGTATGACCCGAATTTTCCTGGTCGTTTTTTCGGCTGTGCGAATGATTTTAAGCATTGTCTCTATGTGTTGGTATTTAAACGATAGTTATAGCTCTGGTTTTTCCAAACTATTGAGCCCTTTGCCATGCATTTCGAAGATTGTGTTTCGTTATTTCGTGGGCCGAGATTCCGATTCTCGATAATTTATTTATATATATATATATATATATATATATATATATATATATATATTCCAGTTCCTCGGAGGAATAACAACACACCCAAGAGCTGGACATATCGATGTATTGACGGAGTGAAACACACTTCAACAACAAGTGTACCTGTCTTTTTCTCACCAATTCCGATTGCCTGAAGAGGTCATAGCCAATGATGGCTGTCACCGAAATATATATAGCAGTAAATTTATAATTTATAATAAACAAAGCCAAATTTTACATATTTGACTTACTTATTTTATATATATATATATATATATATATATATATTTATTTATACAAAACTAATTAAACTAAGATTTGATTGTTTTATATTTTGCATCTCGGCTCTGTAATACATTTGATAAATTACATTGAGCCTTTTCTCCTACCGGTAACCGGCTAGTACTATAATTATATATAAACGATATATAAGTATAAATATTAATATTATTACTATATATATATATATATATATATATATATAAGTTATCCCAGGTTCAATCGGGGGTAACCACAGTAAGTAACGTACTCAATACAAAGCAGAGTATAATATATATTTATATATATATATATATATAAGCAAGAGATATTTAATGTGTTGGTTATTCAACAAATTTATTTATAACAGATTCGAAGCACTCTACTGTTTTCTTCTGGAGTATAATATCAATGATATTAATAAATGGAAACTATCTTTATTTTATATTTATTTTATTATATATATTTATTTTATTATATATATTTATTTTTATTATATATATTTATTTTATTATATATATTTCAAGGGTACCAAAATACTCGTCAATTACCCCTAACTTACTTAATAAGGCACTTATTTATGCTTCAAAATATACCGACTTATCTAGTGAAGAAATAAATATCATTTTAACCGCACGTAAAACCTAATTGAATTTAATAACTATCTCTGGACAAGGGCTGACAGACAGAACAATTTCGATATCACAATGGGATCATCTGACTCAGCCCAAGTAACAGACCTCGTTGGAATATTTATTCTTAATGTATTACATAGAAAAATGCCAGAGATGGCCGGAGGTTTATATCGCGAAGATATGTTATTTATAGTCGACAACCATAGCAATAGCGAACTTAATAGGAAAAAGAAAAGTTTCATTGAATTTTTAAATAATTACAACCTTAAATTAAAAATTTGTCACTTTAAACCTTAGCTCAGGTCTATATTACCCTTTCCATAAGATTAATGAAAACCTAAACTATGTAAGCTTCCATTCTAACCATCCTAGAAATGTAAAAAATACTATTGTCAATAGTGTCCAACAATGAATTTCACGCATTTCAGCTAATAAAAATAGTTTTGAAAATAAGGCAGAATATTACAATGACGCTCTACATAGAGCTGGTTACAGGAATAAAATTAAATACTTAGATAACAATAACATGCAAAATCATCCTAAAATTTGCTATAATAATAATAAAAAGCAATTTAACATAAATAGTAAATCAAACAAAAGAACTAGAACTAGAAATATTATTTAGTACTCTCCCCCATTCTCATTAAGAGTTAAAACACATGTAGCAAACATATTTTTCAAAGCATTAGATAAATGTTTTCCTAAATCCCATAGATACCATTCTATTTTTAACAGACATATTATAAAATTATCTTACTCTACTACTATGAACATAGCACAAAATATTAATAGAATTAATAATAGAAACTTAAATTTAAACCCAAACAAAATAAACCAAAATAACAATATTAATATTACTAATATTGAGTTCAAATCCCGACGAGGTTGACTTTGCCTTTCATCCTTACGGGGTCGATAAAATAAAGTACCAGTAATGCACTGGGTAATTGCTGGCCTTGTGCCTAAAGTAGAAACAATTAATATTACTAATAACAATATTAATACTAATAATAATTGTACCGTTCCTATTGACAACAACTCTGGAAAATGTAACTGTAGAAACGAATTAAATTGCCCTTTACAGAATAATTGTCTAGATAAAAACTTAGTATATAAATCCATAATAAAAACTAGAGATAAAATATATAACTATATAGGAGCCACTTCTACAAAATTTAAGGAACGCTGGTATAATCATAAACATACATTTAATAGATCAGACAAAAAATGTTCAACATCACTTTCACATCTAATTTGGTACTTAAAAGACAATAATATTGACTAGTCAATCTCTTGGGGAACGATTTCGAAAGCGCCCGTATACCGAAATATGGCTCTCTCAAGAATTTGTCATTTGTGTATTGAGAAAATTTTTCATATACTTACCTGCCAAAACTCTATTAACAAAAAGAAAGAATTATTCAGTTCTTGTAGACATCGCCAAACCAAAACATTCAGAAGCATCTATAATCTATAGAAAATACTATCTATACCTCACTTGTTTACATTTTATATGTCTTCACTATGTTTTGTTGATGTTTTGCGGCGATTATTGGATGATGTTTTTCTTTTTAAGTGATATTTTTCAAATGATACTCTTTTCAAATGATTTTTTAAATGATAATTTGAAATATATCTTTCTTGTGATAGTTTTAATGATGTTTCTGAATATACTTTGGATGCCTCTAATATTTCTTCATAATTGACTATACAGACATTAACATTTGCAGCGATGTAGATAATGCTATATAAATACATATATAAAAGAATTTTTATCTTTGAAAATATGTACTATAGGATACTTTGAAATCATATACAAAATAATATATAACATTTTTCTACATATATTTTGCAAATATCCTAATTGAATATTCTTTTAAAGTAAATTCTAGTATAAACGACAAATGTAACCTAACTATTTTAACTAAGAAATATTGGAGTTATCTTTCCTTTATAATGTAACACGCTTAAACATTTCTTCTAAGTAACAACTAAACTTTACATAAATATTAAATTTTCTGTATAACTTCGTTAACTTACTAAACTTTGTAAATGTATTCCTATCATGATTGAACTATAGAATGTACAAAATAATCTTCTCTAATAAAACTAGAACTACTTCCTTTTTCTTATCTATATATTGTAAATGTAAACACAAAATTTATCGGAACCCTTAACATATATAAACATATTTAAATTATCTATCTATTGAAAAAAACATATATACTCACCAAAATTATTTATATAAATATTTATATAAATAACCTGTTGTAATATAATTGCTTCTACATTTGGCACAATGCCAGCAATTATCCCAGTGTATTACTGGTACTTTATTTTATCGACCCCGTTAGGATGAAAGGCAAAGTTAACCTTGGCGGGATTTGAACTGTCCGTAAAGGGACGTAACTGTGCTGCAAAGCATGGCGTCCGACTCTCTACCGATACTGCCAAAAGTAAAATATACTTACAACCTTAATTCTTCATAAAATATACTTATAAATATTATCTATATAATATTATAACTCACGATTAGAAAAGATCCAATAATTAGTAGTATATCTCAATTTTAAAATTGGTATTCAACCATTTCAACACATTTATGGTTCTCATATTATTTTATGGATACTACCAGGGTGTATAATTATAATTAAATAAATAAATATAATTGTATCACTCTCATTACACCATCACAGATATGATCCATACAATTATATTTTAATAATAATAGTGTATTTCTAACTATAATATAATTTTTTTCTTATACTCATTCATTAAATTTTCTTACACCCTAATATTAATATTAACCTCTCGCTCTCTTCTTCCCTTAAATATTTAAATTTACCTAGCGTCTAAATATAAAGATCTTTTTCAACTGTACATTTAGGCTCATTTACATATTCATCCTAAGATTTGAAATTTCTTTCACTATCCAAACTGAACCTGAACCGATAAGGTCTGGTTTCTTGGGTATGTCACCATTTATAAAACAAATTTAGTATTTTATCTGATAAGAGCCTTACCAAAATCTTGTTACCCTTGAAATATATATAATAAAATAAATATGGTTTTATAAATATAGTTTCCATTTATTAATATCATTGATATATATATGTGTGTGTATATATATATATATATATATATATATATATATATATATATATATATATATATAGTTTTAATATAGATGAGATTCTACAGGACTAGAACTGTTTCATTCATTAGAAATCATCAGGAATCTGGGTATCAAAAAATAAATATGGTATTTATAGGTCTCTTACTGTGGTTACCTCCGATTCAACCCGGAATAACGTATATATATATATATATATATATATATATATATATATATATATAGATAGATAGATAAATATACACGGGTGTGTATGATTGTGTATAGAAGATTATATTAATAAGAGGAATTCCACCTTTGTCTGATTTACTCGTTTTATTTACAATCCTTTAAAATTTATATAATATGGTATTATAATGAAATAGTATGATAGAATATTAAATTCTAAGTGTTAATTGAACAAGTACTTTCCTGCTTTCGCAATCTTCAGGTTCATAATATGTGGTGACAGTCAAGTTTGCAATTTTCAACTGTAGGGAAGAATGACAGTTGAAAATTGCAAACTTGACTGTCACCACATATTATGAACCTGAAGATTGCGAAAGCATGAAAGTACTTGTTCAATTAACACTTAGAATTTAATATTCTATCATACTATTTCATTATAATACCATTATAAATTTTAAAGGATTGTAAATAAAACGAGTAAATCAGACAAAGGTGGAATTCCTCTTATTAATATATATATATATATATATATATATATATTGTTATGAAATTGCCAGAAATAATAAAACAAACTCACTATTTGGTTTGGATTGGTTTTCGCTTCTGTATATTTTATATCTCTACATTACAATTATACATTTTGTTAGCACTTTGAGAATGCTTGACTCACGTATACATTCAAACTATTTATTATTGAGTGAGTAACTGAGAGCAACTGAGATTATAGAAAAATGTTTTTCCTGAACATTTGAGGGACATACGTCTCGGTATGGATACTCCCGTCGCTCGTCATTTCCGTTCCTCAGGTCATTCATCCTTACATGTCTCAGTTTTTGGTGTCCTTTTACATCACGGATCACAGACCTGGCGCACCAGAACAGAGCAGAGTTTGATTTTCCGCCTCGGGTCCAGTTTCCCTAATAGACTCCAATTCCTTTAATATTACACACATACGTTCGTGCTTACTTCTCTACCCCTTGCCACCGTCATGTTTACCCTGTCCGTTGTCACACACGCGCGTGTAATTTCACTCCTATGGCTCTGTTATGGTCAGAAACTTATACTCTACCGGCAGATACAGACTAAGAAAATACGCACACACACCTCTACTTTTACTTTCACAACTCTGTACGTACACACACACTCGTTTACTTACATATACACACACATGTTCTCTTAGCTTCGTACGGACGTATAATAACACACACACACACACACACACACACACACACACACACACACACACACACACACACACACACACACACACACACACACACACACACACACACACACACACACACACACACACACACACACACACACACGTATACACGCGTGCACACGTATAGCTCTATTCTATATACAAAACGGTTTTTTCTCCTTTCAGATAGAAGTGCTGCGTTGTCCACTTTTCTGAAAAAATAAATCATACACAAAACGCCAGCATCAACAGTTTTCCATGAGATGTCAACATGAATAATCCTGTTATTTTCTCTAAAAAATGTTTTTTCCGATTCCGCCCTGCCCGTCCCCTCAAGCTTTCTAATTGTTCATTCTTTCTTCTGATTAAGAAACGTCCGAAACGTTAAGACCCATTTGCTGCTATTTCAAGCGTTAAACTAATATATTCCTTCCATATACTGTACCGTTTTGATTTGTTTTTTCTGTTTACCTTTTACACGCACATACACACACACACACACGAACGCACGCGCGCGCACGCACTCACACACAAACACACACACACACAAACAAACACACACAAACACACACACACACACACTTATATATATATATATATATGGATGAATTCCTGCTGGTTATCAAGAGGTGACTAAAATTAAAAATGCTATTCAATACGTTAGTAGAGTTTAAGCATCTATATTGATAAATATATGTAAATAAATGTAAATCTGAGTTTTTCGAATATTAGTAATAATATTTGATTCGTTTGAAATCTTGTAAACCAAGTCAGAAGAATGATCCCGTCATTCTTGTTCTTGTGTTGGCGTATAAACAGAACGGCAAACATTAATGTTTCTGGGTGATTACCTTTCATCAGTACAGTATACTGTTTACCTGCCAACTGTCAGAACAAGTGAAAATATATGATATTTTCTGGAATATACAGTGACTGATCGGCCTGATTTGTATATTAACAGACTGCCTGGTCAGTCAGATCTGCATATTAGCAGACCCACTGATCAGCCAGATGTGCATATTAGCAGACTGCCTGGTCAGTCAGATCTGCATATTAGCAGATCCACTGATCAGCCAGATGTGCATATTAGCAGACTGCCTGGTCAGTCAGATCTGCATATTAGCAGACCCACTGATCAGCCAGATGTGCATATTAGCAGACCCATTGATCAGCCAGATGTGCATATTAGCAGACCCACTGATCAGCCAGATGTGCATATTAGCAGACCCACTGATCAGCCAGATGTGCATATCAGCAGACTGGCCAGTCAATTTTATGTATACGAGCGATTAATGACTGGCTTTGCTATAGTCAAATAGCTAACAAATAGCCATTATTAATAATAATATTCGATTTGTTTGCAATGATGCAAACAACCTCTTAAGTCAGTAGAATGGCTCCGTTATTCTTGCTCTTGTGTTGGCATATAAACAGATATGGCTGATCAGACAGTCTGCTAATATTGGTTTCTTATATAGGCACAAGGCCAGGGATTTTGGGCGAGGGGAAAGTCGATTAAATCGACCCCAGTGCGTGACTGGTACTTTATTTTATCGACTCCGTGAGGATGAAAGGCAAAGTTAACCTCGGCGGGATTTGAACTCAGATCATAAAGGGCCTTAACTCTTTGCTGCAAAGTATGGCGTCCGACTCTCTACCGATACTGCCAATCCACCGCCCTCAGACAGTCTGCTAATATTGTTGGCACGGTACTGATGAAGGGTAATAACCCAGAAACATTAGTGTTTGGCGTTCTGTTTATATGCGAACATAAGAGCAAGAATGATGGGGTCATTCTACTGACAGAGCTTAAGAGGCTGTTAGAATAATTGCAAGCGAATCGAATATTATTATTAATATTCGAAAAGCTTAGATTTTCATTTCTTGTATTCCATAATTTCATATAGAGCGATAAAACTATTTGTTAGTTATATGTAAATATATATATGTGTGTGTGTCTCTCTCTCTATCTATCTATGTGTTTGTCTGTCAGTGTATTTGTCTGTGTGTATGTATGTGTGTGTGTTTGTGTGTGTGTATGTGTGTCTGTCTTTGTGTGTGCGTGTGTATGTATGTGTGATGAGCCGATTTTTTAATTTATGAGAAAGTTATTAACTTCATCGAATATTTGTTTTTTTTACTATAGAAAAATAGTGTTTAAATAATAGGGTATTTAAGCTCCCTTAACGGAGAAACAGTGGACATTAGCACCTGCGGAACTCGAACGCATACCTTCGTGCAGGGCCTCCAAGAGAAATTTTGCAAGGTGGTACAAAACACTTTTGGGGCCCGAAGCAGGCAAAAAAAATTCTCAAAATGGATGTTACATGGTTACTGTGGGACCTTCTTAGCCCTTAAGCCCCGAAACAAAGTACCGGATGGAACCCCTTCTCATGGGCGCTGCCTTCTTGTTTGCCTGGCAGAAATGCTATCAATACTTCTGCTGATGCTAGCAAATATCAACTTAATTTAGGTCATAAAAAAATAATCAAGGGAGATAAACAAAAATGCAATAGTCATGCAGAGTTGTTTACCTTTACAAAAAATATTAACTATAAATATATAAATAAATGCATACAACATTGAAAAGAAGACCAAAGACTTAATTATGTGGATTGCCAGTATCGGTAGAGAGTCGGACACCATGCTTTGAAGCATAGAGTTACTTCCCTTTATGATCTGAGTTCAAATGCCGCCGAGGTTAACTTTGCCTTTCATCCTTACGGCGTCGATAAAATAAAGTACCAGTAATGTACTGGGTAATTGCTGGCCTTGTGCCTAAAATAGAAACAATTATATTATATCTTGGATTGGCAATATCGGTAGAGGGTCGGACGCCATGCTTTGCAGCAAAAAAGAGTTGCGTCCTTTTATGGTCTGAGTTCAAATCCCGCCGAGGTTAACTTTGCCTTTCGTCCTTACGGGGTCGATAAAATAAAGTACCAGTAATACACTGGGATAATTGCTGGCCTTGTGCAAAAAGTAGAAACAATGATATTATATCTATCTAAAAAAACAAAAATAAAAAATAAAGAAATATATATTATATTATATTTTAATTAACGCATGTGTCTTCCATTCATAAAACATATAATTAAATATTAGTTAATTAATCATATAAACAAATTATTGCATTTATCAGAATTAATTCTAAAAAATACAAGAAACATTTTTACCTCTTTGTATAAAACCTTACACTCACAGGCTGCATACAAAATGACTCAAAGAGGTCAAAATTGTTTCTTGTTTACTCAGTAGTTTACTATAATAGATCTCATATTTTGAGCTGTAATAACGTCTTCACCTACACTTAGCTGTTTTCTTATTCGAAAAATGTTATTCTAAACTATGTGTGTGCGTGTCTGTGTATGTGTGTGCGCGCGCGCGCAAGTGTACTATATGTATATGAGAATTTCGTATATCTACAGATAGTTGTCCCCTGCTACTTCTGATGGTATCCGCTAGACGTATATCTTTAGATATATGAAATTTACATACATGTATGTATACAGCTATGCCGAAGCTAAATTTGAATTATATATACTCTACTCTGAGTATTGAAACTGCAGTAGGAATATTAAAGTAAGTAAAAATTTTTTTCTTATCTTTTTTGCTTTTTCCAGATATGATTATATTAAGCTCTGAATCTTTTGATTTTATTAATTTCTTCATAGATCCAAATTTAGTATCAGTTTGACGCTTTACATGTATCTATACTCTTGTAGAGATATATATACTTCTTCGTTTTATATATATATATATAAATATAATCTGAGTTTGCAATTATGCAAACAACCTCTTTTAACCCATGTCAGTAGAATGAGTCCCTCATCCTTGCTCTTGTGTTGGCATATATATATATATATATATATATATATATATATATATATATATATATAGTAATAATAATAAAATTGAAGACTAAAATCCAAAGAGCGCTCGATAAGGAAAATATATATCAAATACATAAAAACCGTAGAGCAAATATTTATTAAAATAACAGATTAAAGTTTAAGCAAAGAATCGCTGCTTTCACCCTTAACGGAATCTTCTGAAACTAACAAAGTCAATTAGTGCTCTTTGCCAGCGAACGTTCCCACGAACCAAAGTATCGTCTTCCTGTCTTCCTCCGGTTGCAACGTTTTTTGAAATATCCAGTTCTGCGTTTACAGATTGACTTTGTTAGTTTCAGAAGATCCCGTTAAGGGTGAAAGCAGCGATTCTTTGCTTAAACTTTAATCTGTTATTGTAATAAATATATATATATATATATATATATATATATATATATATATATATATATATATATATATATATATATATATATATATATATATATATATATATAATATTTACAGTATTAACAATTGATCAGGTGAGTCTAAAGGTCGCTAATCACTCGAAGTTGCGTCACTCGACCTTAAATACAGTGTGTCTCTGATCAAATCATCGGAATACTGGAGGGTGTAACACATGGCATTGGTATTTATAGATACATCGGAGAATCAAGTGAATGAAAATAATAATATCAATAATAAAAGATAATAATAAAGAAGTTAGAATGAAAATGATAAGGATGTAAAAAATAAGCAAATAATAAGTACAGAATGTGATTGCTGATAATAGTAATGATGTTGGTGGTAGTTGAAGTTATAGTGGTGAGTGGATGTGTAAAATAGTGACGACGGTAAAGATAACAATAACCTGAAAATAAATACTAAATACATGATATGTAGTATAAATACAAGATGTATAATCAATACATGATATGTAGTATAAATCAATACATGATATGTAGTATAAATACAAGATGTATAATCAATCTCAGAGGTTTAAAGTTAAAAAATTAAAAAATTAAAAATAACAGATAAAAATTTTTAAAAAAATAAGTAAGAAAGGAAGAGATAAGAGACATGAGACAGTGTGAGGATAAGGATTCGAGGATGAGACATAAGGGGTAGGGTTAAGGACGGAGAAGGAGTAGATTGAGAATAAAAAGTGAAAGGGGTAGTGATGATATATGGGTGATTAAGGTCTGGCAGACTGTTTGTTTTATCTTAATGGAGGTGATGCGGCTATAGCGAGAGTGAAAGAAATGTTGGGAGATTCATGATGTTGATTTAATGATCGGTTGGTCAGTTGACTGCTAATAACAGTGGGGTGGTGTGGAGCTAGTACATTAAAACCCGGGTGGTTCTGCTTGAATTCTGAGATTGCTGGATCGAATCATGCCGGTTTGAAGTTAGAGAACTTGGTGGCTGCTTTGTGCCTACAGAAAATTGATCGTTTTATTTTGTTGTTAAGCAGCATTTTATCATACTTTAAAATATGGAGCAGCTCCATATTGCAAAATCCGCAGTGGGACATTCCATTATTGTAGGCCCTTGCACTCAATAACTTCAACCAGCTAATCCCATATTCCTGGTTGGTGTCCTTAAGCTGCCAGATTTTATTGGCCAGCGTCGTTGAGTTCTCTAGTCTACGGTTTTTTGTAGAATGTCTATGTACATACCATCTTTTTTTTAATTCCCCAGCAGTAGAACCTATGTAGTGCCATGCTAAGTTGCCTGACTTGATAGTACACAGGTACACTATACTTGATTCCAGGCATCTATTTTGTAGTGGGCATTTATCCGGCAGGTGGCAGTTACACTTGGAGGTCTTCCTGTGTGCAGTTCTCCGTTGCGATTGTGTACGTTGTTAGGGATGGGCTGAGATTTAGGTTTGTTGATGTTTTGTTGCGATGTGCCCTGACGTGTGGGTGGTTCTGATGTTGTTATGTGTTTGTGTTTTGTATTTGGTGCTATGGTGTATGTTGGTAGGTTATTTTCCTTAGAAATTCTTCTATAGTTGATTCTATGTTGGCTGTAGTAGAGTAAGAGAGCTTGAAAATAAAAATTATAAAAAAGTGAGAGGGGTGTATGGATCCGGGAGGGCTCGGGTGTGGTGGTGCATGAGGGGTGGATGGAGGCGGAGAGAGAGGGGGAGAAAAAATGGAATCCGAACGGGGATGGCGGAAGGTGAGGTGTGTGTGTGTAGATGTACGTATTTGTGTATGCGTGGATGTAAGTGTGAGAGTCGGGTGAGAGCGGGTGTACGTGCTTGTGGGTTCTAAAAAACCATTGCGTGTTGGAGTGGAGTGTATGTCTGTGTGTGTATAGTCCCTGTATGCGTGTAGGTGTGTGTGTGGATGGAAAAGGGTCAGCTGTGGTGGGGGAGATCTTGCGGGATCCGGAGGCAGTGTGGGATGGAGTGTGAGTGTATGTGAAAATGTGCACGTGTGTGTGTGTTTGTGTGGTTAAGAGAGGATGATGTGGGTTCGTGTGAAATGTATGGTTGCGTGTGTGCAAAAATGGTGCAAGTGTCTGTGTGTGTCAAAGTTTCTGAATGGATGTTGGTGTGTGTGTGAAAGTGGATGGTAAAGTTCCAAGGTAGAATCACGTCGATATCCGAGTAGTGTAGGTCCTTGTGGTAGGGTTTGTATGAAATGGTGAGGAGGAAGTGAAATGTTATGGGGCGCGTGGTGCAACAGGAAGTGGTAAGATGGTCACGTTAAACGGGTAGGGGAGAGGATGGCGAGAGTGGAGATGGCAGGGCAATGTGTGAGAGGGAGGGAGGGGAAGAGGTGGAGCCGGCAGAACAGACTGGTGAGCGAGAGGCAGTAGTATTGCTGTCTGTGTGGGATGAAGTAGCAGTGTAGACAGGCAGGTGTGTGTGGGTCAGAGTGGCATGTGTGTATATGTGTGTGTATGTGTGTGCTGAAGATGTGGTGGACATGAGAGGAGATGAGGTGGTGTGTGAAGAGAGGTAACGTTAAAGGAGAGGGTGGTGTGTGAGGGGGGGGGGTTATTAGTATAGATGTTTGTAGGATGTGGGTGTGTGGGTGGAGGTTAGTGTTGGTAGTATGGAGGGAGGGAGAGAGAGAGGGGATGTGCTATTTACATATGTATGAGTGAGTGTATATATATATACTTATGTGTGTGTGTGGTGAAGGGGAAGGAGGTTGGGGGTGTTAGTATTATTAGTGGTGAAGTGGTCAATATGTATGTGTGGGTGGGGTTAGTGTGGCTGGAAGGTGAGGGGACTGTTAATGTTGGGAGTGTTTTTAGTCGTGTTAGTATGGAGGGGAGAAAGACGGGTAGGGGGAGAGGAGGGTGGAGAACGGTCGAAGGCTAAAGGAAGAGGGTTGAGGAGTTCAAACCGAGGGGGGGTGCAGGTCTGTAATAGGAAGTTGGTGTGTTGTTCAGCCCCAAGTCGAGAATCGGGGGTTCCAGGGCGCTCAATCAGGCAGCAGACGGTTAAGTCCGGCGGAGCATAAGTGTCGGGCGATGGGGGAACACCCGCCGAGACGAATGTGGCAGAAGTACTCGGCGAACCGATCGGCCAGACGGCGTCCGGTTTGTCCGACGGACTGCATGGGCACGAGTGAGGGCGGCGTGGACGAGAGAGGGGTTACCTCTCCGGGTGAAATGACAAACCAGAGAAAGGGCCTGGGTCTCGAAGTTTGCATCTCAGCTATAAAGGCGGCGGATCCGGAGGAGTTGGGAATAAGGAATGGAGTGTTTGGTGTGTGTAAGGTGGGAGGAGGTGAAGTCGAGGTAGGAATGGGAGTCTGTGGGTTTTAAAGAAAGCGGAGGTGATGAGTGATCGGTGGGAGGGGTCGATGGCGATATATATATATGTGTATGTGTCTGTGTGTGTGTGTGTGTGTGTGTGTGTGTGTGTGTGGTCGCAGTTTAACTTCATGTACGAAAATTGTAGAAAACATGATCTCAAATATGTCGTCCGTCACTTGGTCTCAGGAAAGAGGATGGAGAAGACATTGCTCGGGAGGACGGCGAGGGAGACGCGCTGGAACTGTTCTCCATCTCGCAGGTCTCGCACGTGCCGGCAGTCATCTCCACTCCGATAGCAGTGAGTAGGAATGTGGTCCTGAGGCTGTGTCTCTACTGCTATAGGCTCTAACGCAAGCTATCAGAGAGCGGCCGACACTTGAACAAAGCTTGTGTTAAATAATATGAATATATATATAATAAAAAAACAGAACGATAATGAAAATGTATATATCTAACCAGAGCTCTGTTAGATACCATTAATAAAAAAAAAACAAATCCTCCATTCCCATTATGCCAAACCCATGACTTCCAAACATCTGATCCACCGAAACTCAGCTGTTTCGGACCATACCAAAATCAACATACTGATTGCGGATTTGGTACGGGTGATGAGAAACGTGTCCCGCATGTGCAACCCCGAAGAACTAGAGAGACACATACAACACTTCATCCACCGTATGCAGTTCTCTGGTTACAATCAGAGAGATAAAATCAGAGTGTATAGAGGAGCCAGAACCAAATGGGAAAAAATGGTAAATAATGACACAAATGGGACCTGCCCCTTGTATAGGAGCAAATTTTGGAATAGAATAGAAAGAACTAGGAATAAGGCTAATAGAATAAACTCATGGTATGATAGCAATAAATACCAGAGTGTAATGTTCATCGATACAACCCCTAGAGGTGAATTAGCTTACAAATTTAGAAGGGCCCTAGATAAACATAAACTCAATATTAAGATAGTAGAAAGACCAGGTACCTCCGTAAAAACACTTATTAGCAAGACATACCCTTTTCAAAGACCCCCCCCCCCCCCCACACACACACACACACACACTCTATAGATAAGAAATGTATAACCTCTAAATTAAGCCCCCATATTAACTGTAAAACTAGAAATGTAGTATATAGCATAAGATGTACTGAAGGACAATGTAGAGACAAAAATATAGTGTACATAGGTGAGACAGCTCGTAGTGTAGGGGAACGGATAAATGAACACTGGCGAGACCTTCAAGATAGTAAAGAATCATCTGTACTCTACCAACATGCTAAAATAGAACATAAGGGTAAATTAGAGAACATAGAAATAAAAATAGAATCTACACACAGAAAAGACGCAATGTTTAGACAAATTACAGAGGCAATAAACATAAAAGAATTACAACCAAAATTAAATAGAAAATATGAGTGGAACAGCAACATCACAACTTACAATTAAGGACAAAATGAAAACACACACACACATAGAACAAACAACCAACCAGTAACATGTAAATAAACAAATAAATAAACGAATATAAACACACACAGACACCCGGATGTGGCGCATGCGCAGACTGAGCACACAACACACACACAGAAACAAAATGGCGTAGGACAGAACAAAAGAGAGGCACAAAAACAAAGAAAAGAATCCCCAGTCACTGAAGAGGTCACAGAATGTGTGACGAAAGAACTTTGACAATATATAAACAACTATCTGGTTGTGGAACCAACCAACCAACTGGAAATTTATAAATTCCTAAATTTATAAATTTATTATAATAAATTGAAGTGAAAGCAACTGGTGCGTGTGTTTCTTATTGGCAACATGACCCTCCCAAAGTATAACAATATCGGTTTCAACACACGTTTTCAGATAAAGAATCTTGCTAAACAAATTCAGAAACGAAATAATTATATATTCATATACAGATATTTTTGCATACACAATAACAAAATATAAACAAACGTATTTATTTCACGAGGCTCGATAAGGATAAATATATATCAAATATATAAGAACCCTAGAGCAAATCCCGAGCAACGCTGGGCCATTCTGCTAGTAACTGATATCAAGCTACGTCTTTAAAGGGAAACTACTCAGCTTTAGTCACTATTATCTCCCTTTGACTAAGATAAACCCGTTTGATTAGTTTTTCTTGAAGGGGTGATAAAGTTGAGAGGTCTTTTTGTCATGTCACGGACCCTTCGCTCTTGATGGAATCGTAGGGACGCCATCTTTACATACAGAGGGCCATGGGCATTTAGACCTAGAGGAGCCCATCCTTCCCCTAATGTGAACACAGCCGATTTTTTGTTGAAAAGAGGGGGAGAATGAGAGATATTAGGGAGAGAGAGAATCCACCCCAGTATTGAACTGGTTATTTATTGATTATTATAATTCTATCGAGTGGTTCGATGAGAAAATGGTGGAGAAAGAGTTTGAAAGAGAAGAGAGAGAGGTAAAGAAAGAGATGTAGGATCAAATATAGAACTACACACACACACCCACACCCACACTCTCATACACACACACATACACACACACCCCACATACCCCTCCCACACACACACACACAAATATATATATATATATATATATATATATATATATATATATATATATATATATATATAATTAGTGTTGGATGCTTAAAGCGTCCGTATGCGGTAGGCCGTATGCGGTAGGCCGTATCAGCACTCGATGCTCTCATAGAGCAGAGTATGATATCACAGAAAAAAAGAGAATCAGTTTTGCGACGAATGAAATTTATTGGACATATTACAATCGTTTCTCTGGCGACCAACTCGAGTCACGATCGATGTGATGATCGAACCTGACTCTGAAAATCGCGAGGTCCTCAGATACGTCTTGATTCTACGAAGCAGATTTTCCTATGTCCTTTTACATCGATATCCTTCGCCTCTCGGCTTAGATCCTGTTGTTGTCATTCTATAAGTGGTCAAGAATTGTACACGTCATCGATATTTCTAGCCACTCATGGTTTTCCACTATTTGGTTATTTTCATTCTCCACCTGTCAATCAAATTTGTTTCTTAGGTCGGAATTACTACTGTAGTAGGTAAGGGGTTGTATGCTTGAACTGCTGGCGGCCCTTCGACATCTTCACTGTCTTTAGGGGCCCTCGTCTACACCGATCGCATATACACCCGTAACTGTATTGTATGCGACGATCACCGTAAATAATGCTTGGAAGGATTTTTAAAACAAATTAGAAAAATATTAGAAAACATTAGAAAAATATTTAGCATAACGTTTCAAGAACACAGCCTCAGAATACCTTAAAACATACATATTTCAAAAAGAAAAAAACTCTGTACAAAGAACGTTTTTAAATGAATGCTTGGAACAGCCTTTTAAAAAAAGTTATTTCGAAGGTATTTTTGATAAATGCTGTTCCAAGCATTCATTTAAAAACGTTCTTTGTACAGAGTTTTTTTCTTTTTGAAATATGTATGTTTTAAGGTATTCTGAGGCTGTGTTCTTGAAACGTTATGCTAAATATTTTTCTAATGTTTTCTAATATTTTTCTAATTTGTTTTAAAAATCCTTCCAAGCAGTATTTACGGTGATCGTCGCATACAATACAGTTACGGGTGTATATGCGATCGGTGTAGACGAGGGCGCCTAAAGACAGTGAAGATGTCGAAGGGCCGCCAGCAGTTCAAGCATACAACCCTTACCTAGAAATATTTATTTATTTATTATCAAAACCATATTTACTATATGGTGCTCTGAAATCTTATAGAAATTTTTACTTATATTATAATAACAATTAGAATTAATTATTAGGTTAAACATTAGATAAAACAATATATTTTAAAATATCAATAGTATACATTCCTTAAATTACTAAATATTAGAGTTATCTTCCTTTTAAAAAATGTATTTTGTTTACAACTCACATATACGATACATTCCAACTTACATAAATGTTTAATTATTATATTACTAACCATATACGATAATAGATTATACATAATACTATACATCTTTACTTAAAAAAATATAATTACTTTCACATTCTTAAAGTATAAAATGCATAAATATTATTGCTTGATCTATCTTACACTCATTTATAATTGTGTCTATATCTATACAGGCGGTGGATTGGCAGTATCGGTAGAGGGTCGGACGCCATTCTTTCCAGCATAGTTACGTCCCTTTACGATCTGAGTTCAAATCCCACCGAGGTTGACTTTGCCTTTCATCCTTACGGGGTCGATAAAATAAAGTATCAGTAATGAACTGGGTAATTGCTGGCCTTGTGCCTAAAGTAGAAACATATATATATACTTAAATAAGATCTATATTCACGTATAATCATTTATGTACTAAATAATTATTTTTTTAAAATAACGATATACAATATTGTCTTATACTACAATATTTATAACTGCACTCATCATAATATTAAAATATATGGGAAAAAATATATCCAATCATATATCTAAATACAGGGTATCTTTCACATATTATATAGTTGTAATTGCTTTAATAAATTAATAGTTCATAATTTAATACAATACTTTATAATTCTCATCTAAATATTATAAATACTTCCATATTCTTAAAATATATTAAAAAATTAAATAAATAAATAAGTATAATTATATCATTCTTTCTAAACCCATATATATATATATATATATATATATATTTGGGTGTATATATGCATATTTCTATAAATAATTCTAAAATAACTCTACAATAATTCTTTCAAATTTAATAGCAAACTCTTTAAAAAAAATTTTAAATAAAATATTTAAAATTTATCTAGCGTCTAAACTTAACGGATTTTTTCAGTTTTAACGTTATCCTCATTAGCATATTTCCCTTGAGGTTTGAACAATTCTATTGACTATCCTCACTGAACTTATAACATGAAGTTCACATGAAGATATGTCACTATCCTTACACCAATTATCATATCTTATCTGACGAAAGCGTACTTAAATATTAGTACCCTTGAAATACGTATAATAAAATAAATATGGTTTTATAAAGATATTTTCCATTTATTAATATTATTTATATATATATATATATATATATATATATATATATATATATATATATATATATATATATATATATTTATATAAAGTAAGAATATTTTCGAAACAGTGAGCGAGTTTGAAATTATAAATAAATATAAGCTATCGCCGTATTTTGACTAAAGAAATTAAATAAATTATTTAGCCTGATAGTGGGGTTAAGAACCCTCAGAGAAATGGAAAAATATGAGTATTGACTCCCATGTAGGTCAATATACATCTTTTTCCATTTCTCCGAGGGTTCTTAACCCCACTATCATGCTAAATAATTTCTTTAATTTCATTAGTCATATATATATATGATGTTAATAATGATAATAAATGCAAAATATCACTATAGCATCATATTTATTTTATTAAACATATTTCAAGGATACTAAATTATAGTATCATCAGATAAAATACAATATTTGATGTATAAGATAGTGATATACCCAAAGTATAAACTTCCATACACCAGAGCATAACAGTAACTATCGACTACCCTTCCAAACACCCTAACAATTGACTATCAGTATTAGACACTGAACTCTGGTTAAACATTATAAACGAGAAAACTCAAATTCTCCACTCACATTATGCTAAACCCATGGCCTCCAAATACCTTATACTCAAAAGCTCAGCGATGTCCAATAGAGCTAAGTATAATTTTCTGATCGCAAACTAGGTAAAAGTAATGAAGAATGTGTCCCGCATATGCGATCCAACTGGAATGGTTTGACACTACAACACTTCATCAATTGCATGCAGTTCTCTGGCTACAACCAAAGAGACAGAATCAGAGTGTACAAAGGATCCACGGAGAAATATAAGGCCCTCATAATGATGGACAAATCATGGAATAGCATAGATAGGACTAAAAATAAGGTAGGGAAAGCAACTTCATGGTACGACAACCAGATATACCAGAGTCTCTTATTCGTGGATGCAAACCAGGGAGGGAAATTAGCTAATCAATTTAGAAAGGCCCTAAGAAAGATGCATCTAAAGATTAAAGTGGTAGAAAAGCCAGGAACTACCATAAAATCCACAGTACTAATAAGAAATGTGCTATTTGTAGAATAAATCCACAAATAAATTGTAAAACTAGAAATCTAGTCTATAGTATAAGATGTACAGAGGGTACTTGCAGAAACATGACAACGACATACATAAGAGAGACAGCTCGAAGCATGCGGGCGGGGGGGGGGGGGGGGGATAGACCAACACTGGGGTGAACTAAAAGGACAAAAAGACGGTTTGGTACTATATTAACACGCCAGACGAAGACATGATGGTAATATAGACAACATAGAAATTAAAATAATATCCAAACATAGAAATGACTCAACAGGTAGACAAATCAGAGAAGCAACTGAGATAGAACTAAGAAGACCGAAGTTGAACAGAAAGAACGAATGGAATAACAACAATAACAACCACACAATACTGACCTAAGATAAATATAAATAAATATACACAGGTCCAATAACAACAAACACACATAAACACACACTAATGAACAAAGATAGAATACAAACACACACATACTCAGAAACGAACGCACACCAAACAGAAAACACACACACAAACGCATACGCATACGCAAACAGAGTCAAGAATAAATAGATAAACAAAACAAAATGGAGTAGACATTACGATACAACATAATAGTACCACTGATGATGTCACAGATGTGTGATGAAAGAACTTTGATAGACTATATATATATATTTGTATCTGTATTTTTAATCGTTGGTCAATCAATGATAAACATTGATTGCCAGTTAAATTAACTATGGTGATACAACCGCAACATCATCAGCAACAGTAGCAACAATGACAGCCGTTGTTTTCCCCGAGATAATATACATGGGAGAATTTTCATGTGATGTTTGGCTTTCAACATGAAAACATATAATAATTTTTCGAATTTAAGCCCAATACCAGTAATTTGGTAGAGCAGAAAGTCGATTATATTGATCCCAGTCCTTCACTGGTACTTTATAGTATAGACCCCGTAAGGATGAAAAGCAAGGTTGACCTCGCGGGCTTTGAAGTCAGAACGGAAAGGGCTGTAACTCTGCTGCCAAGCATATTGTCCGATACTGCCGATCCGCCGCCCTCATTAGAAAAATAATAATGGTTTCTGATTTAGGCACAAGGCCAACAATTCTGGTGGAAGGGAAAGTCGATTAAATATATATGTTCATATATAATGAATATACATAAATAGTCTCGCTGTGAGTATTTTAAATTGTGATCATATCACGACTACATAAATAACCGTGTGAGAACGCCAAATATTAGTATTTCAGGATCGTTAATCCATCATACGTTACGTTTACTCTCTCGTTACTGACATAGAAAATTAATGCTTCTTGTATATGGATTTTGCAGATATTTGATGATGTTTCTGTGTATATGATAGCAGCTTCAAATACACAACGAGTTTGCATGTTCGTTATATTATACATTGTATAATATAATACATTGTATTCTTCTATATTTTATTCTTGTTTATGTGTTTGCCTGAGATATCAAATCGTTTCAACAGCAACCAGATATAAAAACAAGGAAAAGATGGTTTATATTATTAGATTCTTGTATGTTGCGTGCGCCATCAAGAAGCAGGCATTACAATGGGACTACAACTGTCGTTATGTCTGATCGATAATTGCATGTAATAATAATACTTTCCAAGTGACGACACGGATAGCTTCCTTCCCCCTCTCCCCTCTCTTTATAATTTACATAAGCTTTATCTCGGCATATTGTCTCTCTCTCAAACTCCACCTCTCTTTCTCAATTGCACTCACTTTTTTCTGCTCAATTTAAATAAATTGCAAATAAATATATATGTATGTATATCTATCTATATATTATTAAAACTGCGATTGCTTGCTTGTCTGTAATGTAATACAGCCCAAGGGGCGCATAATGGGAAAATACTTTGAAAGTAAGTTGACACTGAAATGGGAATACAAATGGAATAAAACAAGTTTCGCGTAAATCGGTACACGGGTTCCGGAGATACGGAGTTTTTCTGAGTACCTTCATGAATAGAGAGAGAGAACGATAGAGAGAAATAGATAGTGGTTGTGAGAGAGTAGATTGAAATAGAGACATAGAGAGAGGGAGAGCAGAGAGAGAAGGAGAATGGAAGAGAGAGAGAGAGATGGTGGTGTTGTTGTGTGTATATATACTGTTTATAAAAAAAACACCAGAGAATCAATACATTTTCAAACTAACATATTTCAGCCAACAAAACTTCATCCCAGGTTTTTAAATCTAAAAAAAATGTTTAATTAAAAAAAAAAAACATTTTCCAAAATTTGTTTATGGGTTTATACTAAGACCTTCAAGAATTTGTTTAAGATCGGAATCATCAGAGTTTATTTTAGCATATCAATATTTCACATAGGTTTATAACTCATATATATCAATCACAATGATGACGACAACTAGAGGTAGCAAGAACACCAAAGAAAGTACAAAATTCGAGAAAGCTTAAAAATCCCTCACAAAACACATCAGACCTGCGCAGACACCATAATCTAAATATAATTAAACTGACTATTGAAAACAATGTCTCTTATTTGAAAAAGACTTTTAGGGGAACCCTATAGTTCTTCTAGTGAGGTAAATCTATAGTGGTTGGAGATTTCTCGTGATTTTGTACTTTCTTTGATGTCCTTGCTTTTTTCCAAAATTTATTTATGGTTTTATACTAAGGCCACCAGGAATTGATTTAAGATCGGAATTATCAGAATTTATTTTCGCATATCAATATTTCACATAGGTTTATAACTCATTGTGATTGTTGCTGTCCTCATCAATCACAATGATGAGGACAGCAACAATCACCTATGTGAAATATTGATATGCGAAAATAAACTCTGATAATTCCGATCTTAAATCAATTCCTGGTGGCCTTAGTATAAAACCATAAATAAATTTTTGAAAAAATCTTTTTTTTAATTTAAAAAATTTTAAAATATGTATCTATGCGACCTCGGGATGATGTTTTATCGGCTGAAACATGTGTTAGTTTGAAAATGCATTGTTGCCATCGCCATGCTATCGCCATGGGACGTGGAGACTAGAGCTGAATGCTACTATTCTACTGTGCAAAGATGTGGAATTGCTTTTTCTAATAACCAACTTTTCACTATCTTATCAATGTGTGTTTGAGACACGTTGGCTGAGAACTTTTGACGGGAACGAAAATATTTATTTCCTAATCTCCTGCCACCACGTAAGTTTGTAAATCGGTGGCTGATCGGGGGGACGGAGTTGTATTAGATTCCAGTTGCTAATCACTTTACTCTGTCGGTCGATTGGTTATTGATTAGGCGATACCCGCTGATGAACCCACATGCGCCGATTATGCATTGTTGCATAATATATGCAGACAGAGGGTGCAGGGCACCCTATTGCTGCATTAAGTGTGGCCGAAACTCGAGTCCGGGAACTAATATAGACATCCGTTTAAGTGTGTTGTGTTGAAGCGAATAACTATGCGCATATTCTGGAATATTGAGTACGCTGAAATGCAACCGGTCCTGACATTGTTAAATACGCCAGGTCCGTCAACTTCTTATGTTTGGTGGAAGTAATTGAAATAACGACCGGAAAGGACCTTCTAAATTCCCAGCACGATAGGATATTTAGTTGCAAATACAAGGTTCTAAAACCCCTCGCTAAATACAAACTGGACTAGAACAAAATTCGATCCCTAATACCTAGGTTTTACTATATCCTATTTGGTACATGTCTTGTGGCATTTGAACTTTTCACACCCAATGGATTCAGTAATATTCATATATATATATATGTATGTGTATATATATATATATATATATATATATATATAAGCAAGTATTGCACCAAGAACAATAAAACAGCGGAGTGAAGAGATAATGAATTTATTAGCTTTGACATTTGTTTCTGTGTCTATTATAAATTGTCTACATATGCTGACTACAATATATATTGTTCAATCATATGCAATACTTAATTATTTATTACACTTCATCAGAAAGCCTATAGTAGTGGAATTCAACTATTCACTATGAGGTAAAATTCAGTAATGAGATTTTCGTTTAAGAAAATGTAAATAAGTTTAAAATAGCATGAAATAGAGTAAGTTAGTGGGGGTAAAGAGTTTCATGCTACCAACACGTGGAAAGGAATTAAGAAAATGGGATTGTTTTGAATATTACTGAATCCATTGGGTGTGAAAAGTTCAAATGCCACAAGACATGTACCAAATAGGATATAGTAAAACCTAGGTATTAGGGATCGAATTTTGTTCTAGTCCAGTTTGTATTTAGCGATGGGTTTTAGAATCTTGTATTTGCAACTAAATATCCTATCGTGCTGGGAATTTAGAAGGTCCTTTCCGGTCGTTATTTCTATTACTTCCACCAAACATAGTTCACAGGGGTGTCTTTCATTCCGGTATGGACGGGCGAATTTTAGCACGGACCATTGTAATGTTTATTCAATATTAGCGCGTTTCAGATCGCAGATTTTTTTTGCCGGGGCCGTATATCTAGCTAAACTGGAGTTTTTAAATATGTGGGTGTGCACATACCATCTTTTCTTGAAAATATTCGAAGTGGAACCCACATATTTATATATCCCCAGTTTATATTTTACCACACATTAATAAATGGTATTTTTACCCGATAGAGGACAATTTCTGGGATTTCTGCAGTTGCAGTTTGTCCGCGTATAGCGTGTGGTTTCCTCCTTGGTTCCAGTGTTGGGGGTATTTTGTTGTTCCGGATATGCGCGTAAAGTGGAAGAGACGTTGGTATTTGCGGGTGCCGGTCTGCTCGGTGTTGAAGGCTGCGGATGTTGCTTAGGGTTCGGATTATGTCCGGGTTTCCGTTGGCTGTTGGTATTGCCATACCTGCGGAGGCATTTGTTATTCAATTTCATGAAGAAATTACCCAGGTTAGCTGTGGTAGAATAGGATAGTCGGATCGTGTCTCTATTTAGTATTTTATGGAATTTGTGTGTTGGAGGAAAGTGTTCGTCTATAAGATTGAAGAAGAGATAGGATAGCTTAGTAGTTACCAAATCGTTATGCGGGGGATTATACCATAGGTATGAATTTGTGCGAGACCTCCTTGGTGCTTTCTTATTTGCGGTATTATTATTTGTCCCGCCACACTGGAAAAATATATGGAAAAATTAAACAGAAAGAACAAAGCAGTACAATACAGTACAATGAAAAAAACATTAGTCTAACACACATTAGTCACACACGCACGCACACACACGCACACACACACACATATATATAGTGAGAGAGGGGGAAGAGA
>OZ024748.1:27353514-27356014 GCA_964016885.1 Eledone cirrhosa | reverse complement strand
TATGTCCATTATCACATTCTTTTTCACACAGTCCTATCCTCCCCCACTGCCACCACCCTGTTCACTCTATCGGTGGCGCTGTTGAGAAAAGACCCGAACCAGGGGGAGTTTAGAAACAACTTCATGCCCATAACTCTGCTAAATGCAGAATTCAAGATTTTGGCCAAAGTGTTAGCAACGAGATTGGCGCTAGTCGTCGGTGAACTGGTGGGAGAGGTACAGACATGCGCCATTCCAGACAGATCCATCCACGACAACCTCCACCTCATGTGATACATAACAGAGAGGGTGGTTAAGGAACCTGGCACGGGTAGGGCCCTGATCAACTTGGATCAATCTAGGGCATTTGATAGGGTCGGCCATCAGTACCTGGCAGTGGTCCTCGAGGTGGCCGGCTCTGGGCCCGTTTTCAAGGTTTGGATCGCTGCGATGCACAGTGACATCTGCTCAGTTGTGAGGGTGAACGGTCACCTGTCGCAGCCGTTCAACATCAAGCGCTCGGTCCGCCATGGTTGTCCCCTCTCGTCCCTCTTGTACGTATTGGCCCTCGAGCCGTTACTGCACAAATTTGAAGCGATGAGAGGCGTCCCATGCGAATTGGGCTGTGGGAGATCCGTATCGGCTTATGCCAATGACATTACCGTTGTGGTGTCAAGTACCGGACATGTCCAGATGCTCGTGACCGCTCTCAAGGAATATGAAGCAGTGACAGGAGCAATGTTAAACCAGGAAAAGTCGGTGGGCTTGCAGTTCGGCACCTGGAGTGGCAAGTCCATGCCGTCCGACAGCGTCGTGGGGAGGGGGGCTGGACGGAAGGGCCGGTTAAATTGCTCGGGGTCTGGTTCGGTCCGGACTTCCAGATGAAGAAAAACTGGAGCGAGATGACGAGCAGGGTGACCTCTCTTTCTTCTATTTTGTCGACAATTATCACAGCGCCGGAAGATGTAACTGCTAATGTACTAAAATGTACAGTCATTTATAAATGTGTAAATCTCCGCAGTAAACGCCGAGAGCGACCCCCTATTATGGAAGCTCGACGTGTCTTAAAGGAGATGTGGACAAAAAAAAACCTTTGTCTCGAGAGGAAGAGAGTTCAGAGCGATAAAAGTAAGATTTGCATCGGAAATGAAAGCGAAGGCCCACTCTATCAACCACTTCAAGAGCGAGAATTTCTTGCTAATCCCAACTTACATGGGGAAATATGTAACAAAGATTAGAGTAAAAAATGTTCCGCCAGAGACAAAACTCCCCTGGCTAGTAGCAGCCATCCTGAAGGACGAAGAGGATAATGAAAATGTCCACCAAATTCAAACGTCATATCAGGAGAGTTGCAACGATTTGGGGATGGAGCTTTTGCTCCAAATAAATCAGGAAAAGCTACAAAATATTCCTGATATCATCGAACTGCCAAATGGCACTCAACTGTTTATAGCGGTGAAAGGGATGCGGCCCCGATGTTATACCTGAGGTGCAAACACCCATCTTAGTGCTTTCTGCCCTAAACAAGGAATAAAAGAACGTAAATCCGCACTATTACCAACACCCAATCTGCAGCAACAACACCAACAATAGAAAAAATATCTACAATGACACCAAGAAAAAGAGGCAGGAAAAACAGCAACAGTAACAAGCAGGACAGAGACAGAAACTGCAGCTTCACCACCAACATCAACATCTATGCGCCTGGAAAACATACCCCTACCCGACGTCACACAATTGGATACAAATTGTGACGAAGGTGAGAAGTAGAAAACCGTCTTTCACAATAACAAAAAGAGAAAAAGCTCTCCGATTTCACCCTAAAAAAAAAAGAAAGGGAAAAAAGCTAAAGCCTTGAGGCAACTATTACCAACACCTACACCAAAGTCACCAGCACCACCACTTCCCCACCACCACCACCATCATCAACACCAACAAGCCCGTAATAACCACCATTAAACACCACAACAGAGTCCGCAGACACCAACAACATCCCAAACTCAACCAAATCCACAACAACAAAAGCAAATCCAACAGAAAGATACAACCAACCTTCACTCATTATAAAGCATTAAACAGAAACAACCAAAACTTACTCGACTACATACAACATAACACAAGCATTTCAGAAATACATCACATAACACCCTCAAAATGTGTGTGTGTGTGTGTGTGTGTGTGTGTGTGTGTGTGTGTGTGTGTGTGTGTGTGTGTGTGTGTGTGCGCGCGCATGTATCTAAGTATGTATGTGTGTATGTGTGTATGTATCTATATATACGTTGGTAGAAATCCGTAGATAAAAGTGGTGGCGAGAATTGGTCCCCAAAACCATTGGTAGCACATACATGTATAAAAATTTGTTTACACGATCTCTTTCTATATAAAATTCTTTGTCTCTTTTTCTGTCTGTCTGACTTTTCCTTATGCACTCTCAAACGGCTCGACCAAATTAAATCAAATTTTACAAGGTAATTGTATTAGACCCCGGGATTAATAACATTTTTATTTTCATTTGGATTAA
>OZ024748.1:27348514-27351014 GCA_964016885.1 Eledone cirrhosa | reverse complement strand
ATATTGGCAGAACTGTTAGTTGCCAATTGATTACTTAATTAGCACTATCATACACCGCTCTTATGAATGGGGACATAGCTTAATGGTTAACGTGTTCCACTAAACCTTCATTAAGACGTCAGTTCGATTATCAACACAACTGTTAATTGGAAATTACATACTTAATTAGCAATATCATACACCGCTGTTGTGAACGGCATAGCTTAGTGGTTACGGTGTTCCGCTCCTTTTCATTAAGACGTCAGTTCGATTACCCGGGGTGTGTTGTGTCCTTGAGCAAACCACTCGGTTGGCAAACATAGGCTGTACCTGTAATTTAAAGAGACAGACTTATCATGCACTCCCTGTTATGCTGGGTCTCTATAATATATACCTTATGGAACAATCAACCACTAGCACAGTGATTTCCCGAACAGGGGTGTTCTTTGATAGAAAAAGCGGAACGTTCGTCGTCGAAACCGACGGAGGTCCAACAACAACAACAACAACAACAACAACAACAACAACACTTAGGTTTCGAACTAGAAGAAAAGTGTTTGGTCAGAGGAGATTGACGTGAAATGTTTAAGAC
This sequence comes from Eledone cirrhosa, assembly GCA_964016885.1. NCBI lineage: Eukaryota > Metazoa > Mollusca > Cephalopoda > Octopoda > Eledonidae > Eledone > Eledone cirrhosa. The sequence continues at coordinate 27,350,443 of OZ024748.1, read as the reverse complement.
GCTCAAAACTTTGATAGATCGAGAACTACTTTATAGCGGAAATTACTAGCGTGTATGAATGTAACAAGGAGACATGGTTTGTGTGTATAATATTTAATCAACAATTTAACAGTATAGTTGACATGTCAATGAATAAACGAAAGAATGAAGCAAAGTTAGTAGTTACCGTTTTGATTGCCAGGCAAACGCAGGCTGGCAGAAGACGCCTGGCTAAGGCCAGGCGCCGTAAGGGCAAATGAGAGGGTGAGAACTTAAAGTTATTAGTTTTATAGGGTTCTGACCGGAAGTTACAGAAAGGGTTCTACTTCCCGTCTAGATGTTGTTAATCTATTGGGGTTGTGAGTCACAACAAGGGAGGCAACTGCTACAACTTTAAGGAACTGATGTCGATTCTGTTGACTATATGTGACATAGAAGTTATATTGTAAAGAAAAAAATGGAAGACAAAAAAACATAAGATAACATTGTAAAGTTAGACACAATAATTGTTTCTGATATACGCACAAAGCCAACAATTCTGCGGAGGGGAATGTTGATTAAATCGACCCCAGTGCGTTACTGGTACTTTATTTTACCGAGCCCGTAAGGATGAAAGGCAAAGCTAACCTCGGCGAGATTTGAAATCAGAAAGTAAAGGGCAGCAACTATATGCCGCAAAGGATGTTGTCCGATGCTCTACCGATATTTCCTATCCACGTTATACAAAATAATAATATTTAAATGAAACTAAATAAAGGAAAGGGAAAGAAGAAAAAAAAATGGTGTAAAGCAATGAAGGAAAGAGGGACAGACTCTACACCCTTGTCTGAGTGTGATTTAGCTGTGCCCCGCAGACAGAATGGCGAAGACATGTCACGGAAAATGGTCAGCGACACCCACTACAACAGCCACCACACCTCACGGGGCTCCTTCCTCGGGCGGGTCACTGTCTTTCCGATTTTACAGGGGAAATTAGCAGTGCGGGGACTAAGGACACAAGAGGTCATGTATTTCTGGTCTGGAAAATAAATTCTTCCATGTATGGTCCCTTAATTCCTGGGGGAGTCGTAGGGGCGCCGCATTGACATACGACGTTTATAGGGCCTTTTTTAAAAGCTGGTGGAGCCCATCTCCTTTCCAGGTCTGCATACAGCAGATTTCTATTAGTGAAGGATAGAGAGTGAGAGAATGGAAGTGAGAAAGTGATATAGAGGAAGTATCGACCCCAGTACTAGACTGGTACTTTTTTTATCGACTTTGAATGGATGAAAGGCAAAGTTGACCTTGGCGGGATTTGAACAATTCGCCACCTATGTATTCGTGAGAGCTAGTGAATCGGCTGTTGGTCCAACATAGACTAATCTAGCTATCTCTGTCACTTTCACTTTTAAGCTTTCTGAGAACTTAACCACGTGATCTTCAGCTGATTTTAACACGTTTTTCTTTTATCTGCTGATCCATTGAAGTAGAGTTATGCGACTTCCCTAGGTATTTATCTTTTAAGATAGCCTAACTTTTAACTCTTGTATAGAAGAGGGGTATAGGCAGCGAATTGGCAGAGTTGTTAGGACATCAGATAGAATGGCAGAGTTGTTAGGATATCAGATAGAATGGCAGAGTTGTTAGGATATCAGATAGAATGGCAGAGTTGTTAGGATATCAGATAGAATGGCAGAGTTGTTAGGGTTTCAGATAGAATGGCAGTTGTTAGGATATCAGATAGAATGGCAGAGTTATTAGGATATCAGATAGAATGGCAGAGTTGTTAGGATATCAGATAGAATGGCAGTTGTTAGGACATCAGATAGAATGGCAGAGTTGTTAGGATATCAGATAGAATGGCAGAGTTGTTAGGATATCAGATAGAATGGCAGAGTTGTTAGGACATCAGATAGAATGGCAGAGTTGTTAGGACATCAGATAGAATGACAGAGTTGTTAGGATATCAGA
>OZ024748.1:27318514-27341014 GCA_964016885.1 Eledone cirrhosa | reverse complement strand
TCCAGCGGTCTCTGTCCCTCATTATCGCTGCCATGTCCTGCGTCTCCAACAGACCAGTGTCTATCCTTAGGGCATCAACATACGTTAACCTTGGTCTTCCTCTTCTAGTGTGTCCATTTATATATATACATACATACATATACATACATATATATGTAATATAATATATGATATGTATATGATATAATATATATGTATATGTTGGCCGGTATCCAATGAATGAAACTAGTAAAAGAATATTTGTGAAAGACTGGTTATCTATAGAGAGAGATACGGATTTCCCTGTCTTTCTAGAGTGGTGAGGACACCGGACTAAAGATGACTCGGTATTTGTTCCTCCTCACTTTGTTTCGAGTTCAAATCTCACCGAGGTTAGCTTTGCCATTCATCCTTACAGGGTCAATAAAATAAAGTACCAGTAACGAACTGGAGTCAATTTAATCGATTTTCCCGCTCCAATTGTTGACCTTGTACATAAATCAAAAATTATTATTCGACAAACTTCATTAAGAGGAACTTCTCATATGTTGACTGTGATGGCAAGGGAGACTAACATAGGGCCAGTTGGGGGTAGCCCCCACCTTCACTGTTCCTTTGTGTCTGGCACATGGCACACACACACACACACACACACACACACACACACACACACACACACACACACACACACACACACACACACACACACACAACAAAATTTAGTATAAGCTCTTCTAAAACAATACGCTAGTTCGCCTTTAGGAGTAGTATCGATGAAAATGACACTCTGGTATTTTTGGCTGTCATACCAGGAGTTGGCCTTCTCTATCTATCTATCTATATATACACACAAATTTATGTATTTGGAAAAAGATAGGGAAGGCCAACTCCTGGGATGACAGCCAAAAATACCAGAGTGTCATTTTCGTCGATGCTACCCCTAGAGGCGAACTAGTGTATTGTTTTAGAAGAGCTTTAGATAAATTGAACCTTAAGACTAAAGTAGTAGAAAAACCAGGAGCTACCATGAAATCCCGGATCATAGGACATACTCTTTTAAGAACCTCCCTGTGCTGATAGAAACTGTATAGCCTGTATGAAATGCCCACCGATAAACTGCAAAACTAGAAATGTAGTCTATATGATAAGATGTACAGAGGGATGATGCAAAAACAAGACAACGACATACATGGAAGAAACAGCCCATAGCATAGGAGAGAGAGATTAAAGGAACACTGGCGAGAATTTAAGGAGGAGAAAATCTCATCAGTGCTATACCAACATGTAAAACTAGAATCCAAGGGCTCAATAGATAACATAGAAATAAAGATCCTATCCACACATAGAACTAATGCAACACTCAGGCAAATTACTGAGGCCATCCACATAATAGAAAATAAACCCAGCCTGAACAGAAAATACGTGCGGAATAGTAACGGTCAACTAAAGACAGAATAAGAAACGGTCAACAGTAACGGCCAATTAAATACAGAATAAGAAACGGTCAACAGTAACGGTCAACTAAAGACAGAATAAGAAACGGTCAACAGTAACGGTCAACTAAAGACAGAATAAGAAACGGTCAACAGTAACGGTCAACTAAAGACAGAATAAGAAACGGTCGATAGTAACGGTCAACTAAAGACAGAATAAGAAACGGTCGATAGTAACGGTCAACTAAAGACAGAATAAGAAACGGTCAACAGTAACGGTCAACTAAAGACAGAATAAGAAACGGTCGACAGTAACGGTCAACTAAAGACAGAATAAGAAACGGTCGATAGCAACGGTCAACTAAAGACAGAATAAGAAACGGTCGATAGTAACGGTCAACTAAAGACAGAATAAGAAAAGAGAGAGAAGAGAAAAACACAAAAATGACACATTTATGACACTTTATTTCTATGTTATCTATTGAGCCCTCGTGTTCTAATGCGGCATATTGGTATAGCACTGATGAGATTTTCTCCTTCTTAAGTTCTCGCCAGTGTTCCTGTAATCTCTCTCTCCTATGCTATGGGCTGTTTCTTCCATGTATGCCGTTGTCTTGTTTTTGCATCGTCCCTCTGTACATTTTTTATCATATATATATATATATATATATATTTGAAAAAAAGGAAAAGAATTACTTCACTTGTAGTGTTAAATAATTTGATTTAATTTTATAATATTATAATATTATGAGTTGGTAGATCTAGTTCGAAGCTGGTTAAGTAATTGATTTCCTTTAGTGTGAGGTTGTTTTGGTACTTGGTCGTCAGTTTGCCTACTTTAATCATCGATTTTCTTTCTTCGTTTTTGCTGATTTTTCTGTAAAAGTCCTCGTTATTCAACTGTTAGTGGTTTTTGTCCATGATTGCTCCACCTTTGTCCGCTTCTTTTATGATTATTGAGGCGTCTTTTTGTAGTTTGTTTAGTGCTTGCAGTTGGTCTATAGGGATTTTGTGTTTGTGTTTCGTCTCAGCACTATTTGACTGTGCTGATCGTCGGAGGTAGGTTATGTAGTCCTCCAGGTGTTTGTCTCTATTTAATGGAGGCCTGAAGTTCTTTTTGTTTCTTACTAGTGATTCCTCCTTGTATTCTACACCCTTGAAGAATTCTCCTAGACGTAATTTTTGACAAAAATCTTCTGTCTTTTATAATAAGGTCGGCTTCATCTGCTTTTGGAGGGGGTGTGAATTTCAGTCCATTTTCTAGCAATTTTATTTCCTGTTGTGTTAGTTTTTTTGCCGATATGTTGATTATTTTTGGTTCCTTTGGAGTTTTTTCGTCGGGTGCCATTTGAAGGGTGGTATTTTTTTATTTTTTCCTTTCATTTGGTGGGAGGCACCTTGTTCTAAAGAATAATTCCCATTTGAGGTAGCGGTGTTTCTGTTGTGGTGAAATGTTCTGTTCCCTGGCATTTCATGTTGATAATTTTCTCTCTCTCTCTCTCTCTATATATATATATATATATATATATATATATATATATATATATATATATATATATATCACACTGAAGTATATTTATAACGTGTAATTTCTGCGACAATTGTTAAGTCCATGACATTGATCGATTCACGCTGCATGATATCAACGGATATAGAATTTGTCTGACTAAATATCCATTAATTGCTTCTGACTCTAACAAAGTCGAACGACATCCAATGATGTCGAACACACATACATATACACACATACATATACACACACACATATACACACATACATACACACACACACCCATACTCTTGACATCGTAGTCAGACACGTATATTCTAATGTTACCCATAAAGTAGCTATAATTTAGCGCAGTACGTATATACAATATATATTGTACACACATACAGGGAGAGAGAGAGAGAGAGATGTATACACACACACACACACACATACACACACACACACACACACACACACACACACATATATATATATATATATATATATATAGTGTGTGTGTGTGTGAGTCTGTATGTGTGAATGTGTGTATGTGTGTGTGTATGTACGTGTGTGAATATGTGGTTAGAACGACAGGCTTACAATCGTGAGGTTGTGAGTTCGATTCCCGGACTAGACTGTGTTGTGTTCTTAAGCAAGACACTTTATTTCACGTTGCTCCAGTTCACTCAGCTGTAGAAATGAGTTGTGACGTCACTGGTACCAAGTTGTATCGGCCATTGCCTTTCCCTTGGACAACATCAGTGGCGTGGAGAGGGGAGACTGGTATGCATGGGTGACTGCTGGTCTTCCACAAACAACCTTGCTCCAACTTGTGTCATGGGGGCAGGGGGAACTTTCTAGGTGCAAATCCCATGGTCATTCAACTGAAAAGTTTTGAGCCACCAAGAAACCTGTCCACATCATCTATGACGTCATCCTCTGTGGTATAGTGTTGTCCGGTCATATCCTTTTTATGTTTGGGAACTGGTAGAAGTCAGGAGGTACGAGGTCTGGCGTGTATAGTGAATGAGGGATGAGTTGGAACCCAGAGTAATGGATTGTTGCTATTGTCACTACCAGAGAGGGGACAGGAACATTGTCATGATGGAAAAAGATCCCTTTCGTCAGCAATCCTGGCCTCTTCTTCTTGATGTTCTCACACAGACGTTTAAGCAGTAGTATTGTCCGGCGATGGTGTGACCCTTTTGGAGATAATCCATCAACAACACTTCTTGTGTATATATATATATATATATACTTTAAAACAACAGAAGGCTCGACTGGAAATTTATTTTAGAATTTTAATTCCGCGAACGCACTATACATATTTCGACCATGATGCAAAACTAGACGACTTCATCAGGTGTTATTTGAGGAATTATATAACAGGGTAACGTTGAACATAAATAGAGAATAGAAAATAGAAAATAGAGGACCGATTCTATTCGAGGATAGCCTCTCAATTCAGTGTTATAGCGACGGCACGCGGTCACCGATTATATATATATTAAGAACTAAACTAGCAGCCGAAGTTATATCATAATTAATTACCATTATGAACGCTAATTATATGCAAATTAGTATCTCCATTTCGGAATGGTTTATTAGATAATATACACGCCTTCTGAAGAGGATCCAATTAGATCCGAAAATCAATTATAGGTGTTTTATCGTTATTTCAATTGACAAGGAAATTCATATTTTCTGGTATATTCATATACACATTGTTAAAGTCTCGATTAAACACTCTGTATTTACACACACACACACACACACACACACACACACACACACACACACACACACACACACACACACACACATATATATATATATATATATATATATATATATATATATATGCATACATTCAGATATACAAAAGGTTAACTGAAGAGATGTAAAGATTGTCAGTCGATTCAGTGTATGTTTGGCAGTATCGCTAGAGAGTCGGACACCATGCTTTGAAGCATAAAGTTACGTCCCTTTATGATCTGAGTTCAAATCCCGCCGAGGCTAACTTTGCCTTTCATCCTTACGGGATCGATAAAATAAAGTACCAGTAATGTACTGGATATTTGCTGGCCTTGTGCCAAAAGTAGAAAAAATTATATTCTTAGAGAGATGTATTGAAACAGTCGCAGAGCGTTAAATGATTTAAGAATTCGTATCTATCATCGGAATTATATATACATACATGCATATATATATATATATATATATATATATATATATATATATATATATATATATATATATACATACATGCATATATATATACATGCATATATATACATACATGCATATATATATATATATATATATATATATATATATATATATATATATATATATATATACATACATGCATATATATATATATATATATATACATACATGCATATATATATATATATATATATATATATATATATATATATATATATATATATACACAGATTTTACCTATCTCTATACCCACTCTGACTTTCCCCATGCATTGAGTACTTCCGTGATTAATGGACTCACACACACACATGCAGAAGCACTACATAAACACACACACATGCACATGTATGTGCATGTGTGTGTGTTTATGAATATATGTGTGTGTTTATGAATATACGTGTATGTGTGAAAACAACAGCTTGACAATAATATATTAGTTATGATGACGTTTGTAACCACACATACATACGCACACACATACACATACACACACACATACATGCACTTTTGTATGGATGTGTATATATATATATGTGTGTGTGCATGTGTCTGTATCTGTCTATTGGTCTGTCTGCGTGTGTTTCAGTGTGTGTGTATGTGTATGTTTATTGGGGCTCAACACAACAGCCACCACCACTACCACCACCACCACCTCTGTCTCTGTGAGTGTCGGTGTGTCTGTGTATGTGTGTGTATCTGAGTGTCTATATGTTTGTGTGTGTCACTGCGTGTGTCTCTAGAACTAAGAAAATATTGAATAGTTCATAATCTGCTGCAATGCAGTTCATAGCAGTCAACATAATGTGGTGGTGGTGGTGGTGGTGGTGGTGGTGGTGGTGGCGGCGGTAGTGGTGGTGGTGGTGGTGGTGGTGGTGGTGGTGGTGATTGGTGGTTGGTGGTGGTGGTGGTGGTGGTGGTGGTGGTGATTGGTGGTTGGTGGTGGTTGGTGGTGGTGGTGGTGGTGGTGGTGGTGGTGGTGGTGGTGATTGGTGGTTGATGGTGGTGGTGGTGGTGATTGGTGGTGGTGGTGGTGGTGGTGGTTGGTGGTGGTGGTGGTGGTGGTGGTGGTGGTGGTGGTGGTGGTGGTGGTGGTGGTGGTGGCGGTAGTGGTGGTGGTGGTGGTGGTGGTGGTGGTGGTGGTGGTGGTGATTGGTGGTTGGTGGTGGTGGTGGTGGTGGTGGTGGTGATTGGTGGTTGGTGGTGGTTGGTGGTGGTGGTTGGTGGTGGTGGTGGTGGTGATTGGTGGTTGGTGGTGGTGGTGGTGGTGGTGGTGGTGATTGGTGGTTGGTGGTGGTTGGTGGTGGTGGTGGTGGTGGTGGCGGTAGTGGTGGTGGTGGTGGTGGTGGTGGTGGTGGTGGTGGTGGTGGTGGTGGTGGTGGTGGTGATTGGTGGTTGGTGGTGGTGGTGGTGGTGATTGGTGGGTGGTGGTGGTTGTTGGTGGTGGTGGTGATTGGTGGTGGTTGGGGTGGTGGAGGTGGTGGTGGTGGTGCTGGTGCTGGTGATTGGTGGTGCTGGTGGTGGTGGTGGTGGTGGTGGTGATAGTGGTGGTGGTAGCAGTGGTGTTGAGCTGCAATAAATACTGAGGCCATATATATTCTATAGTCCAACGCCGTATCTGTTTCCTCACCACAATTCTAAGAAATCCACACTTCTAAGTTCCAGATAATATTAAATATTAAAGCCAATCAAGAATTTGAAGAGATTAACTAAAATAGCTACCTGATCAATTGATATTTTAAGCCAGACAGATAAAGGTTTTCACATGAAATTTATGATAGGATGTCTTCTTAATTTTTTATATGAACATGATCACAGCTTAAAATATTCATAGCGAGACGTATATATGTTTAATATACAGGGTATTTCAAAATATTATTTGAGATGTAAATATCCAAGAAACTACCAATATATATTGTGAATTAGTATTATAAAGTTGACAGATTTTGAGGAATAAATCTTATTATTGCTCAACATTAAACCAGCTCAGTCTTGTTGTCCTAGACTTTGTAGTCTCTGGAATATTTACATCTCAAATATCTAATTTGTTGAAACACCCTGGACATAAACATATCATATATGCCGCATTTAATACCTATAGCTCTACTATGAATAAGGTTATGTTTGTACTAATAAGAGGATTATTAAAGAGATGTATCGTAATACTAGGGACGGTTGCAGATGGGTTTGTATCAAAAGGGTTTATATATATATATATATATATACACGCATACACACACCCCTACGCGCACACACAAATACGCGCACACACATACGCACACACAAATACGCACACACACACACACGCGCGCGCTCGCGCACTGGAAACATTGTTTCCTCGGTCCGAGTTGACGATCGACTGTCGATATATATATATATATATATATATATACATATATATATATATATATATATATATATATATATATATATATATATATATAACGAAGGAAATGTGGTAAGGAACCAGTAAGACCCCGACAGCTGAGCTCAAGCCGTTTCGAGTCCAGAATTAGCCGTCGAAACGGCTTGAGCTCAGCTGTCGGGGTCTTACTGGTTCCTATATATATATATATATATATATATATATATATAATATATATATATATATATATATATATTATATTTTTAAGTTCTTGTGATATTCAATCAATAAATTCGTTTTATTTACGTGTTTTCTTTCGTTTTCTTTTCTTTCCAAATCCGCAGATCAATAACCCTGATCCAGAATGTCCAAGGAGGAGTTGATCCGTTCCCATTTGCGAGGTTTTGGAATGGCAGCTAATGTTATTCTCAACCAAAACATCAAGAAGCAAATCAAGGCTGGCAAAATAATTCATGCTTTTGGTTTTGGGCAGTCGCCATTCCCCGTCATGGAGGAAGCTGTCGAAGGTCTACGTGAATATGCAACAGAGAATGAATATGTCGCGGTGGCAGGTAAATGAGATGCATAGCTGAATATATGCTTATATATACAGATGTATACATACATACGCATAAACGCACGTGCATACAAAAAATGTAATGCCTATATATATATATATATATATATATATAGGCATTACATTTTATATATATATATATATATATATATATATATATATATATATATATATATATAGTAATAATAATAAATTTGAAGACTAAAATCCAAAGAGGGCTCGATAAGGATAAATATATATCAAATATATAAGAACCGTAGAGCAAATATTTATTAAAATAACAGATTAAAGTTTAAGCAAAGAATCGCTGCTTTCACCCTTAACGGGATCTTCTGAAACTAAAAAAATCAATCTGTGAACGCAGATTGATTTTTTTAGTTTCAGAAGATTCCGTTAAGGGTGAAAGCAGCGATTCTTTGCTTAAACTTTAATCTGTTATTTTAATTAATATATATATATATATATATATATATATATATATATATATATATATATATATATATATATATATATATATATATATATATATATATATATATATATACAAATATAAATTAGCGAGAATCGTATTTCAGCTCGAGATGTGTGGCAACCACTCGATGATTCATGTGAATCAGAGCTACAACATACGTTAAGGGCCAAACACACTGAGATGATGGTTAAACAGATCATCCGCACAGCCAAAACAAACGACCAAGTAATTCGGGTCAAACAATAAAAATATATGTGTTGATAATTTACCCGGACCCTGGACTGATGGTAAAATCCAGTATTGGTTTCTGCGACTCCAAAAACAGGTACTGTCCGCCTACATAAAGAATGTTGGGCTTCTGGTAAGATGATGAACAAGGAAGTCGTGTTATCAACGGGTTTTTGCTCCAAATGCTATACATAAGTGTGGCTATTACTGACCCCACGTGGAGTTCAGCAAGGGAGGCAACACTTATATTAGGCGAATGATTCAGTTGTGTATAATATTGCGAGAATGCAAAATATCACAAATCGAATAAAGCTCTCGACAGAATGGTTATATATATATATATATATATATATATATATATGTAAAAGGTAAACAGAAATAACAACACAATCGGTACAGTATATGGAAGAGATATATTAGGATAACACTTGATATAGCAGGAAGAGGGTCTTAACGTTTCGGACGCTAGTCCTTCATCAGAAGAAAGAATGAGAAATAAGATAGATTGAGGGGACGGGCGGGATGGAATTGAAAAAAATGTCTTTAGATAAAAATAACAGTCCATTCACGTTGACATCTCTTGCAAAACTGTTGGTGCTGGCGTTTTGTGTATGATTTATTTTTTAGAAAGGTGGATGATGGCGCGCGTCTACCTGAAATGGAAAAAAAAAACGAGCTATACTTGTGCACGTGCGTAAGCATGTGTTGTGTGTGTGTGTGTGTGTGTGTGTGTGTGTGTGTGTGTGTGTGTGTGTGTGTATTATATAAGGAAAAAGATAATAAAACGATGGTTCGTAAAGCACACCTGGTATATATAAAAAGGGATCTTTATAACATGTTCAAAAAGATTGATGTTTAGCGAAGCTTGCTTTCTCTTACGTTTTCAAATACATTTCTTAAATTGTTCTTTCGTTAAAAATCCTGCATGCTGTTTTTCGACCGCATGGTTTGGGTTGCTTCTGTCCTTGCTAATATTGGTTATATTGGATAGAAGCTTTATGCTAATCAGTATCCTTGGTCCAGCAGTAATCGAAAAAGTCTGAGGGAGTTATTAGCCGTAATAGATTTTACTATAGACTGTTAGAGCACGGGCTGCAGAGCTCAAAATTTTATAAATTGAGAGAGAATAACCAAATTACACTTACAACATAATTTTAATTCTACGGTCGTTACAATGTATATCAGCGGGCCATACCGCAATACACAATGGGTACTTGTCCGGTCTACATATCCTCAGGAATTTATATATTGCTATAAGTTTCAATATTAATACATGAAAAAGGTAACTTAATGCCATTGGGAAATTAATTGTTTTAATAACATACCTTTTTATTTATTTATTGAACTGTAGTCTAAGATAATTTAAATAAGATTAATACTATATTCTACCATCAAGATTTTTACTATACCGGTAAAAATTTCCTTAAAAAGAATTAAGTTTAAAATTAAATTAAGACATTATCTATCCTTTCCATTTTATGTTTCTTTGTATATTTGTATACACCTATTGCATGGTTGATTAAAACATTGTATTTTTCGTGTCAGATTGCTAAAAAATCTCTTGTAACTTAAATAATATATCTGCTCATGTATGGATGCACTGAAGTGCTAAATTTTATTATACTGTTTTTAACACCGCTTCTGTTTATGCCTTGCTGTTGCTTTTAAATGTACTCACTTTTTGCATGTTATTACATTATTTGATATGGTATGAGGTTACCTTTGGCATGTAATAATGTTGAAACTTATAGCAATATGTAGATCAACGGACAAGTACCCAATGCATATTGAGGCATGACTCGCCGTTATGCATTGAAATATATGTAGAATTAAAATTATGTTGTAAGTCTAACTTGATTATTCTCTCTCAGTTTATATATATATATATATATATATATATATATATATATATATATATATATATATATATATATATATATATATATATATATATATAGAGAGAGAGAGAGAGAGAGAGAGAGAGAGAGAGAGATAAAAGGCCTCGGGCGCGCTGCCGATCGATGCCTTGTTTAAAGCGCCGAAACATCTATGATCCGCAGTAAACAGCTGATGAAGGGCTACTTTTCTTCTCTTGTTTACGTCCCTATTACCATCTTACAATTTGTTTACAGTAACCACACAGCTTGCCTCTTTACCTGTAATTCTCTCTCTCTCTCTCTCTCTATATATATATATATATATAATGAACGAGTGAAGAATAACATGGATAAGCTATACAGTAGGGTTTATTCCAAGTATTAACACATGTTTCATTGGCTCGATGTGTCTAAAAATCGCTATCTGTAGTGCTGCTTTGGCATTCGATTTTAAATACTGTTGTCACCAGCCAAATTATCAAAATACTGGTTCGGGACTGGCAATACAACGCATTGTACAGATATTCGACATGAAAAATAACAAGATGAAAATACAGTGAAATGAGAAATAATAAGATGAAATAAAATAAAATAAAATAAGAATAAAAAATAAAATAATAATTAAAAAAAGTAATAAAAATAAAAGAAGATAAACATATAGATATATGTATACAGACGCTAGGATGAAAGAATAATAGGGTGATGGACAGTTTAGTATGATGGACAATATAATAAAAGACATAAATAAATTGAAAGATGAGATTAAAGCAGGGATATACATGGGTGATAAAGGTGGGGGTTAAGATCGTAGGGGTGTAGATTGAGGGTGACAATGGCAATAATTGTTTCTACTTTAGGCACAAAGCCAGCAATTACCCAGTGCATTACTGGTACTTTTATTTTATCGACCCCGTAAGGATGAAAGGCAAAGTCAACCTCGGCGGGATTTGAACTCAGATCGTAAAGGGACGTAACTATGCTGGAAAGCATGGCGTCCGACCCTCTACCGATACTGCCAAATGGATGATTGATACCATATGTGAGGGGAAGAGAGTTGAAGGGCTGTGTCTATAAAGAGAAAATACTTATTCACTGAGGGAGTGTTCTTAGAATGCCAGCTTCTCTTGCATCTGATTGGTTAGGAGTTTGTTCCTTGGATTTGATTGGTTAATGCATTTATATACTAAGTTTTTATCTAGACAATTATTCTGTAAAGGGCAATTTAATTCGTTTCTACAGTTACATTTTCCGGAGTTGTTGTCAATAGGAACGGTACGATTATTATTAGTATTAATATTGTTATTAGTAATATTAATTGTTTCTACTTTAGGCACAAGGCCAGCAATTACCCAGTACATTACTGGTATTTTATTTTATCGACCCCGTAAGGATGAAAGGCAAAGTTAGCCTCGTCGGGATTTGAACTCAGACTGTAAAGGGACGTAACTATGCTAGAAAGCATAGTTATAATGCGTATACACATAGTTAGGTTATTTGATCGAATCCTGTTTATTTTGGTTTGTAGTTTAAGAATTTGTTATTATATTGTAAGATATGGAGCAATTCCATATTACATAATCTGCATTGGGACATCCCGTGCGTGTAAGCCCTGGCATTAATATTGTAGACCAGCTTATTATATATTCAAATGCACAATCAAGAAAACCCAGTCATATAGGTAACTATTAAGGTAAAAAAAGACTCTTTTTCTCATGTGTTAAAATAACTGGAAGATGTAAAAAATCGGAAGAGTTTTACGTGTTCTGAAAAGAAAACACATGTTCGGGGTGTCTGTTGCAAATTGTGTTTTAGTAAATATAATTCTATAGCTTTCAATAGAACTTAGTTGACAAGATTTTTGTTTTACTCATACAAGATTTGACCAAAATAAGGATTTTTCATATTGGGTGTTTTGGGCATTTAACCTCCACAGTAACCTGGATTATGAAGTACCATTGGTTCTATTTTAGTTGCGGAATGGGTGGATATGCTGACGAAATCTAAATTTATGTGTGTGTGTATACACACACACATATATACATATATATAACTTCCAGCATCATATTTGTCTTTTTAGGTATTCCTCAACTACGGCAAGCAATCAGTGATTTCCACTTCCGTTACGACAAGATCCGATTCTCTCCAGACAACATCGTTGTAGGGCCAGGAAGTAAGGAATTGATATTCTCGTTAGTTAACGTTTTCAACGGAGGTAAGTAAAGGCTTTAGTACACACACACGCACGCACACACACACACACACACACACACACACACACACACACACACACACACACACACACACATATATATATATATATATATATATATATATATATATATATATATATATATATATATATATATATATATATATACATAAGCACATGCCCACGCACATACATACATATACTGGTCCCCCAAGAACAAAGGCACCCATTAGGCAAAAAACCACCAACCCATTGCAAGCCAGAACCTAATGTATAAGATGTATACAGCCTGCCTGAACCTATTTCTCAAAGATCACTGTGAAAATAATAACCTCATCACAGATGAACAAGCAGCTGGAAAGAAAGGTGTTTGGGGTGTACTGAACAACTCCTAATCAACAAAACTGCAATGTCGGAGGTGCGGCAACTTAGGAGGAATATGGCTACAGTCTTGCTGGACTACAGGAAAGCATTTCATTCTGTTCCCGACTTTTGGATGACAGAGGCCTTCCGACTTGCTAAAGTCCCAGGCATTATTATCAGAGCCGTAGAGAGGCTGTCTTCTTGGGCTACTATCCTAAAGTTAAAAACAGAGAAGGAGGACTCTATTTTCAGTGATAAATTAGAATATCGCAGGGGTATATTTCAAGGCGACAGTCTCTCTGTGCTACTATTTATCCTGCCATTAAACCACATGTCCTTTCTGCTCAAGAAATGTGAAGGATACATCATTGGCTCACAGGAGGGCAGAAATACGAACTTAACCCATACTTTCTTTGTGGGTGACCTGAAACTCTATGCCAAGAACATAGATGGGATGAAGAAAACTCTTGATCTGGTTACAACATTCTCAAAGGATATAAGAATAGAGTTTGGCCAAGATAAATGTTCATATATGATTGTAAAGTGGGGAAAAACTACAACCCAATCTAGCAACATTTTTGTCAATGGCCTAACTGTTTCACTGATATCTGACGAGGACTGCTACAGATACCTGGGGATAGATGAGAATATATCCTATGATGGTATCTGTAACAAGGAACGTGTAACCAAGAAATATTACACCCGTTTAAGAAAAATATGGTCATCTGAAATCTCTGTGCACAATAAAACAGTGGCTCACAATGTGTTTGCTGTGCCTGTCATAACACCAACGTTTGGAATACTCGACTGGATGATAGAAGAAATCCGAGCAATTGATGTTAAAACCCGGAAAATCCTAAACACCGGAAACTTCCACATCAACAGTGATATAGAACGCTTCTACCTGAAGCGTAAGCAGGGAGGAAATAGCCGAACATCAGTCCCGACAGCATTTGAGTATCGCCTCATATCCCTCCGACAACATCTACGAACCTCCACGGAACACCTTGAAAGATACTCCCTGCATGATAATCAAAAACACACACGTAGGGAAAATACTGAAATGAGTCCATGGATGAAAAACTGAATTCTTATCAGCAAAAAATCATGCATGGATATATTGCCAGGAAGCTCCAGAGTGAGAGCATTATAGATAAGTAAAGTAGTCTATCTTGGACCAAGAACCGCTATATTAGCTCCCACTTTGAAGGATACGCTTTTGCAATCCAAGAACAGGAAGTCAACATAAAATACTTGATTCACAAAAGAAGTAGGGATGCAGGCAACACACCAAAAACAGAAAGAACACGATTAGTTAGGAAATTACGAGTACAATCCATTAATGGAACAGTAACAATATGTAAAACATTCCAAAAATTCTGCATCTAATAACTGCATATACACATGTACAGATACAAAACATATGCACATGCACACATACAACTCAAAACATCCACATACACACATAGAATAACATCCATACCTACACACTCATGCATGCTTGCAGACATGCAGACATATCTACCTAGTTGATGTGTAAATTCTAATGAGAGAATCTTGTAGATATGTTAGAAACCTCTCTCTCTCTCTATTGGCAAAAATTTGTGAAATTATAAAACCAGAAGAACATATATACATACATACATGATGGCTGCCCCCTCGTTATCGAGTATGGCCATTGCACGAGGAGAACAAAAAAAATAATAATAATAATAAATAAATAAAAAAGAAAAGAAAAGAAAAAAAAAGAAATATATATATATACACACACACATACATACACATATATATATATACATACACACATATACATTAATAACAATAATAATAATAATAATAATAACAACAATAATAATAACGACAACAACAACAATAATAATATACATATACATATATACACACACACACACACACACACACACACACAATAACAACTAACAGCACTGCGATCGAATGTGGCTTTTTAGCCCAGCCAATGATCTAAAATGTCTTGCACAGAGTCGGCAACCAAAACATTCACTGGGAATAGCCGGCTGTGGTTGGAGTTCGTGTACTTTTGCATGTCGCTTGCGCCCTCCTGCTGATCTACATTCTGTACCACATGTTTGGCAAGCATGATGAGTAGCATCTCCAACAGCAGCCTGGTAGTCAACCACTGGTCTTACTTTATGACTGTGAAGATGACTTTCGAGTCCAGCTTTGTTTAGGCAGAGTGTCGCACAGACGCTGCATGTCAGCACCATAGGAGGACCCTCGCCGTCTGGAAGTGCAACAGCAATGCCCTTCCTCACATCCCACTTTACTTTCTCGAATGCGATTCGAGATGCCTCAAAGGCAACTTTTCCCTCATATACAGTCTTTCTCCATTTATTACGATCAGCAGCAATATTTTCCCATGTATCAGCAGAGATGTTAGCGTCTTTCAGAGAGGCTTTCAAGGATACATACATACATACATACATACATACATACATACATACATACATACATACATACATACATACATACATACATACATACAAATGGCAGGATTTGTGTCTATACATCGATCTAAAATTTCATGTTGCTTATGTTTTGCCCTTTAGCTATTCGACAAATAAAGATCGGTAAAATACGTACCAAACTGAAACAAGTACAGGGTTCGATACGATCTGATTGAGTAAAACCATAAAAAGCAATGCTCCAGCATAGACGCAGCCTAATGACTGAAACCATTAAAAGAACGAAAGTATAAAGAATGTATATATTCAAGACCTACAACTGTACCTTGTAGTGACGATCAGTACATCTGTAGAAGCGACTGGATTCTTTGTCACCTTTGTCGCACATTCAGGTTTCTAAATGTTTGAGAAGCTTCGACAAAGCAATATCATGGAACTCGTTATAATAATTAGAGGAATATACATGTTTTAATGGGAGCGTTTTAATTATGTTTTAATTGGATATTTTAAACTAAGCTATTGATTATAATCTTGTTGACTTGGTATCAACAAAGATTTAATCCCTATGGGATTCAACTGTCTTAGCGCACAATGTGCTCTGCTTGAACACTCGCTCACCTATAAATATTGGTGTGCCACAAGGTTCCATATGACATCCCACACTTTTCTCCTGAATATTAACGACTCACAACAGTTGCTCTTTAATCCTTCCTCGATCTTTCACACTACAGATGTCATCACACCACACCCTACCTAGTCCCCTCCTACGCCAAACCTTACGTCGCTTCCATCAACAGATTTCTGAAAAAAAAAATACATTTTACGTGTGTCGTGACAATCCAGTATATTTCAATATAATCAGTGAACAGACCAAAGAAATATTAGTTTATATTTTATTTAAGTGTTTGTATATGTGAACGTGTGTCTGTGTATGTGTGTATATGTGTGTGTGTGCATGTGTGTGTTTATGTGTGCGTGTATGTGTGTGAAAAGTAATATATAATTGTTTCTACTTTTGGCACAAGGCCAGCAATTACACACACACACACACACACACACACACACACACACACACACACACACACACACACACACACACACATTTGTTGTGAAAGAGTCATTTCTCAATCTTGGCGCAAAACCAATTTTTTATTCACATGACCTCTACCGACCAATCAAAATTGTTTTGACCACAAGAATTTTTGCAAACACCAAGTAGCGCTGGAGCCACTTTTTTAACATAAAAACAGTCTTGGCGCAAAATCAATTTTTTACATTCACATGACCTCTACCGACCAATCAAAATTGTTTTGACCACAAGAATTTTTGCAACACCAAAATAACGCTGGAGCCACTTTTTTAACATAAAAACAGGTAGAATTCCCAAAACTAATCAGATCAGAGCAAACAACACGGACACTCTATTTCAAAATTATTTTTGAAAAGCATTTAGAAATGCGCAACCGGTAAAAACTTAAAAACTTAAAACCACAACTGAATACTAACCCATACAATCACTAATACTCTTTTATTCCTAATTAAACCATTTTTCAACTGTGAACAATTTGTCAGCATTTTCTATTCCGTTTACCAATATATAATAATTTGTGTGTTACACCTCTATTCTTTTAACTATATATATATATATATATATATATATATATATATATATATATATATACAATATATTAATAAATGGAAACTATATTTATAAAACCATATTTATTTTATTATATATATATATATATATATATATATATATATATATATTCTCTTTCTTTCTCTCAATTTCCATCTCTCTTTCTTTCGTTCTTTCTTCTGGTTCAAAACTCGATTACTATCTTCTCACCAATTGTAACTCCCTCCTCGCCTCCGCCTCTACTCTTTTCCAGACATATTGTTAATATCTCCGTCCTGGACCACATACAAGCCTCAGACCCAGCTGGCCAACCAAAGAAGCGTGATTCTACACACCACCGCCGATGACGAGTGGAGGCTCACACCAGAAATTTTGGAAGTGGTGAGAGAAACAATAATGGTCTCCAATTTAGGCACAATGCCAACAAATTTTTTTTTTTGGGGGGGGGGGGGGGGGGGGGGGTAAATCGACCCAAGTGCATTACTGGTACTATTATCGATCCCTTACGGATGAAAGGTGGGATTTGAACACAGAACGTAAAGGGACGTAACTACATGCCGCAAAGCACTTATATGACGCCATAGTGAGACAGACTGATGCTGTTCTTTGTTCTGTCTTGGTGCTTAGAATTAGACCAGATCAGATGTGATGGCCAGATGTGTTAGTTGGCATAGTAACACGATTTTGAAGAAGAAGCAACGTTTTTATGGGAACCAGATTTGTTGGCCCACATTTTACATCTAGCCTGGGCGGGGTGGTGGTTGCATCTTACACCTGGCTTGGACTTATTATCAGTTTTCCACGAGTTTCCCCATGATATTTGATGTTATCATTAAAGTCTCCATTGTTAATTCATAATCATTAAACGTGAACTGTCTGCATTTGTGTCTGTGATTTTATCCTGTAACAGAGATTTCACGATAGAGATCAATAACGTAAATACTGCGATCGATATGATCTACTAAATGGTACGAGTGGGAACTTTCTATATGCACACACACACACTCACACACACACACACATATATATATATAAGTTAAAACAATGAAATAAAAAATCAAGTTATTAGAGATATACTTCACTGCTTTACGATCGTTTTTAGATGGTGATAATACATTGTATCTATACTCAGTTATTGATCTATGTAAGTTTACAAACTATCAGATAGAGAGAATATTTACTTACATGCATATCACCAGCTGTTTTCAAAAGCATTGCTTTTGAAAACAGCTGGTGATATGCATGTAAGTAAATATTCTCTCTATCTACAATGTATTATCACCATCTAAAAACGATCGTAAAGCAGTGAAGTATATCTCTAATAACTTGATTTTTTATTTCATTGTTTTAACTTATATCATGACTGTTTTCCTTTTAATGTTTTATTGTTTTCTAAGATTTATCTTAACCTACAACATTTTCAACATATGGATTACATTGAGTTCTTCATACAGAATATACCCCACAACTTACAGTGGATACCTCTGTGTGTGTGTGTATATATATATATATATATATATATATATATATATATATATATATATATATATATATATATATAGTAAGTCCCCACCTTACGAACTTCTGTAGATACGAACAGTCTTACGAAGAAAAAGAATTTGTCTGAATTTGAAATTCGCGGGACGAGGTTTGCGTGTTCCTTTTCTTTGCTGCATAAGAAAGAGGTTCCTTCTTTCGCATCATAAAAACCAGCTGAGATTGTACCTATTGTATGGGATACCATTCTACTTTCACAAAATTGAAAAAGTACATTTTTTCTTTAACAATTTATTGTCATTAGCTTTACAGTATTTAAATTCATTATTACAAATTATATATACCTCTATATACTGTGTATATATATCACCCATATTCGCGGTATCAATGTAACATATATGGGCTTACTGGTACGTACTGTGTTAGACGTTCAACTTATGAACAAACCAACTAACGAACGACCTTTTGAAGCGTAACTCGTTCGTAAGTTGCGGACTTGCTGTATATATATATATATATATATATATATATATATATATATATATTCGTAGGAAAATGGAAAAACTCTGCGTAAGGAATTTGTTAAAACACCAAAATGCCGTCGGTGTTGGATAAAACATTACCTCGAAGGATAGAAATCGGCGGCTAGAAGTGAGTTGGCTCGATGAATTGATAGGAAAGAAGGAATAGAATGGATGAGAGATCACAAACATTTAAATAAACTCATCAGCTTTCAGACCACCTGCAGTTTCAATGATTTGACTGAAAGGACTGCGAAGAATAGATGACTCGTAACAACGGAGAAATAGATATCTCCGTTGGTATAATGTTTGTGTTGGGACAGGTCAGAGAGAGAGAGAAAGTGCGTCCACTCGACCTCAAGTCGTCGCAAGAAAGAAACATGTGTAAAGTATTAAAAATGATATATGTAGATAAATTGAAATCATTTATATATATGTGTGTGTGTGTGTAGAGCAATATGACCACCATGAGGGCCTTTTTACAACCCCTTCCAAACCAACAACAACAACATACTGCTCTCTCAACAA
This sequence comes from Eledone cirrhosa, assembly GCA_964016885.1. NCBI lineage: Eukaryota > Metazoa > Mollusca > Cephalopoda > Octopoda > Eledonidae > Eledone > Eledone cirrhosa. The sequence goes on along the minus strand of OZ024748.1, from coordinate 27,321,167 downwards.
AAATTGAAACACTCATTAACTTTGTTTTAAACTTTGATTTTTATCTTATTTCTTCACCAAAGACATTTTAGGCAGTAAATCTGACCATCCGTCTCCCTCACCCCAACACCTCCCAACTCCATTCTTAATCAAGCATCTTTATTTTGCTCTTTTTTTTTATTCCTTTACTTTTGTTTTCATCAACACTCCTTTACCCTTATTCTCATTAACACTTCCCAGACACACCCAAATTCCTTATATATACACCAACACATTGCAATGTTAGATCAATTTGGCAATCACCACCGACGAATGCGAGAAAGTTCTTCAGAAAGTTAACCAGGATTTTTAAGACACGCCCAAATTCCTTATATATACACCAACACATTGCAATGTTAGATCAGTTTGACAATCACCACCGACGACTGCGAGAAAGTTCTTCAGAAAGTTAACCAGGATTTTTAAGAAAAACTCTCCACCGAAGTTAACAAAGGACTAGAAAAATTATAAAATTAAATTGTAATAGAATACCAATACCGAAGTATTGTTTAAATATTCGTTTTATCAAGGATAAACAGTGAGTCTTGTTATTCTGGAGTTTCCCATACTTCTCATATATATTTAAAAACATATGCATATATATATATATATATAGTTCTGGTCTGATGACCCTGTGAAAAACAGATGAAATTCCAGAGTAACAAGACTCACTATTTAGCCTTAATAAAATGAATATTACTATTGTTTCTTTCTAGGCAATGAAAGATGAGACCCTCTCCAAATATAAACTGCTGATACTGTGCAATCCTGACAACCCAAGTAAGTAAAACAGTTTCACATATTCAAAATGGCGTATTACTTTCATTTTATCTGAAGCTGTTTCAATTCATATGCGTTCTAATACAAGCTCAGAAATCAGAAAGCAAGGAAACAGTTGATTATATGGACACCAATACGTTACTGGTAATCTTTAATAACTTAAAATAGAAAGAAATATTCATACATCTCTCTCTCTCTCTCTCTATATATATATATATATATATATATATATATATACACGTATGTATAGTATATTTGGCAATATACCGTATGTTTAATTAAAACCCTTTAGAAGACCATTCGCTATCAGTTTTAAAGCAGTGATTATGTCACTTACTTATTTTCGGCAAAGGAAGGGAGAGTGGTTGACAGTATGTTTCTTGCTGTCTGGCGTTTATCAAAACCACGCACTCCCCTGCCTCTGCCGAAAATTATAGAAGCTGGATTCTTATAGAATTCCAGTTGTGTAATCAGTTCCTGATTATTACTGGAATTCTATAAGAATCCAGCTTCTATAATTTTCGGCAGAGGCAGGGGAGTGCGTGGTTTTCATAAACGCCAAACAGCGAGAAACAGACTGTCAGCCACTCTCCTTTCCTTTGCCGAAAATAAGTAAGTAACATAGTCACTACTTTAAAACTGATAGCGAATGGTCTTTTAAATGTTTTAATTAAACATACGGTATATTGCCAAATATACTATACATACATTCATGTGTACATCGCTATTTCAGAGCACCAATACTAATATATATATATATATATATATATGTGTGTGTGTGTGTGTGTGTGTGTGTGTGTGTGTGTGTGTGTGTGTGTGTGTGTGTGTGTGTGTGTATCTATGTATGTATTAAAAGGTTATTTGTCTCTAATGCTTAGACATCTCAATGAATGGATGAAATATACAGATAAGATATCACTCAGAAAAGCAATTTTACATATTAAACTTATGCCAAAATAAACTCTATTTAGAGGAGTGTGAGTCAGACAGACCAAAATAAGAAAGTCTCACTCATATAAACGTCTCCCTACCATGGTTTCAAAAACAAAAGAAAAAGTACCTGGCATTTCAAATCATTGGAATAACGAATATTGGAAGAATTCGTTTTTTGGCCAGGGGAGTATTCTTTGGAAAAAGAGATATTGATCATAAAGTACACAGACTACTTCGTTACCGAAACAGTATATACGTTAAATTCTATACGAATGTAAATATTAATTTTATTTAAATAGCAGTTGAGTACTGGATTTTAAGGAAAAAGAGATGATAGCATTCCATGGTGCAAAGATTGCAGAAGTCCTGTTCTCCGCAAATGATCTATATTTCAGTGAGGCTTATTTTAAAAATTGTCGGTACACCTACATTATAAATGTCAGATTTTCCTATATGCACGGTGTTGTGATGAAACTAATTTATCATGATTATTGCCATTATTATTGTTGTTGTTACTATTACCCTTATTATTTATTTTTTTGTTATTGTTATTATTAATATTATTATTATTATTCTTTGAGTCTCAGTCATTGATGTTAGTTAACTGGAAAGTTTGTTGAAATTAATATCAAGCCACTACCTGCAGCCTCAGATATTCAGGACGTATCGGAGATTTCTCGCTGTTCCCAGCAAACATGCCTTTTGAAGTGTTCCAAAAAGCGGGGCGGGGCCAATTTTCTTTAACCATCCCTGGAAACTTTTTGAGATAGTACCTAGTGCGCCTATGACAATCGGGACCACTCTGACTTCATGGCAGTTCCAAATCCTTTTTACCTCCCACTTTAAGTCCTGGTATCGGTTAATTTTCTCCCTCTCCTTCTCTTGCACTCTCGTGTCGAATGAGCAGGCTACATCCACAATC
>OZ024748.1:27311014-27313514 GCA_964016885.1 Eledone cirrhosa | reverse complement strand
TCACACTGCAACCAACGAACACGCAGACATGCAACCTCTTATATCTCAGATCTCAAAATTGGTGAAGCCTAATAAAGATACAAATTTCGAGTGAATATGCATGTTTATATATATGCATATATAAACACGTGTGTGTGTGTGTGTGTGTGTGTGTGTGTGTGTGTGTGTGTGTGTGTGTGTGTGTGTGTGTGTGTGTGTGTGTGTCTGTGTGTGTGTGTGTGTGTGTGTGTGTGTGTGTGTGTGTGTGTGTGTGTGTGTGTGTGTGTGTGTGTGTGTGTGTGCGTGTGTGTGTGTGTGTGCATATATGCGTATGTATGTACGTGTATGTACATGCATTGTGTCTGTGTATATATGTATGCATGTATGCATATACAGCTACCCGTAAAATTGTGTGCAAAATTATACATGTGCTAGCGCACGTATGCGCGCAAATGTTTGTCTATTATATTTTTAAATCTTTATCATTCATCACCTGTCACCTTTCCGTGTGTGTGTGGGGGGGGGGGGTACATACAATAGATTAACTGCCTGATAACCCTTGTGTTATTTTCTTTTAACTATTTTCCACTTGACAAAATAACCCTGGATAAATTCGTATACAGTTTCCAGCCCAGAATTACCTCCTCTACTTCAAATATACATCTCTAGTTTTAGGAGAGAGATTTAACCAAGAGACAACAACTTCCCATTCTCATATTTTCCTCCACGTGCCTGAATGTAGGGCGCTTTTAAAAGTGTCTCCTTCATTATTCAATCGCATCGTAGCCATGACTGGACCCCGAAACCATTGCTAGCACATGCATGTTAAGTGGATGAAACCTTGTTTAAACTATATATAAATATATATATATAGGAGAAAGTATGACCCCCGACGGCAGAGCTCAAGCCGTTTCGACGGCTATTTCTGGACGTCCAGCTCTGCTGTCGGCGTCATACTTTCTCCTATTACCTACTCTACTACCCTAAGTATTGAGTACTCTTGTGCGTTATTGTTCATCTGGTTCCCTACCACAACTACTTCGTTATATATATATATATATATATATATATATATATATATATATATATATATATATATATATATATATATATATATATATATATGCATAGGTAAAATATAACGTCCGGGAAAGTGAGACTAATTTTTATGACAAGTGAATGTGTTTGTTTTTTACTATCCCCTCAGAATATCTTCTCAATGTGCACGCCTCATTGCAGAGAGGACAAATCACACTGTTCGCCAACAGACGCCGACTCGCAAACCACTCTAACATACATAACGTGTCACCGTGTATCGCCGGACACAGCGTATATATTGTTTCGAAGCGCTCAACAATAGCATTAGTATCCAAAATATCTTCAACTAACTTAACGCGACCAACCACTCGTCCAGCCATATTTGATGTGATACTGTATTAGAATCCAGCCCTTCGGTGCTTCGTTTAAAAAAAAAAAAAATTTCCCAGCCCTTCTGACGCCTATCTGCCTTTCTGACCCCAAGCTGCCCCTCTGACCCAAATCCTTTATCATTCTCTGTCCTTCTTATGACCCGGCCTTAATTTCTTTGGGGGACAGAAAGTTGGTGCCAACTTTGGCAAGATATTATAAAAACATCTAAACGATGATGATGACACAAACACATATATATATGCAAACACACATATATATATATACATCAGACACACATATATATATACACACATATACACACCCACACATATATATATAAGAGAAAATAATCACACACGCAATACTAATTAACACCATATCACTATAGAGACCTGTTGTAAATAAACAAACTGTATCGTAATTTTCAGTGTAAAAAAATAAAAAAAAACACATTCACTTGTCATAAAAATTAGTTTCACTTTCCCGGACGTTATATTTTACCTATGCCATATATATATATAACGAAAGAGGTGTGGTAAGGAACCAGATGGACCATAACGCACCAGAGTACTCAATACTTAGGGTAGTAGAGTAGGTAATAGGAAAATGTTTAACCCCGACGGCAGAGCTCAGGCCGTTTCGACAGCTATTTCTGGACTGAGTCCAGAAATAGCTGTCGAAACGGCTTGAGCTCTGCCGTCGAGGTTAAACATTTTCCTATATATATATATATATGTGTGTGTGTGTGTGTGTGTGTGTGTGTGTGTGTGTGTGTGTGTGTGTGTGTGTGTGTGTGTGTGTGTGTGTGTGTGTGTGTGTGTAAAGAGAGAAATATGTTGTGTAGCGCTGATTAAACCTGATCGTGCAGACTGGTTAAGCTCGGAAATCTGAAACACGTGGCCGCAAACTACTTCTCTATGGCCTCCGGCCACCACAATGTTTATTGATTCAATTAACTTCTCTTATAGATCGGGTACCATCTCTATCCTGACGAACTTATAGCATTAAAGAATATTCTGGAATGCGCAGGGAGTAACACTGTATCTTGTGCCTGTACACCGGTCCAGTATGCCTTAGCTAAAGTAAGTGACTCAACTCTCCCTTCTCCCAA
>OZ024748.1:27303514-27308514 GCA_964016885.1 Eledone cirrhosa | reverse complement strand
TAATAATAATAATAATAATAATAATAATAATAATAATAATAATAATAATAATAATGTATGTGTGGCATAACCCAGACGATTCCATATCTATAACATTTCTATAACCTGATCTTATTCTTTGTCCACAGTGAACTAAAAGCGGTCGGAGTTAAAGCTGTGAAACCCTATGGGGGTTACTATCTCTTTCCAGATTTTGAAATTGTGAAACCTTCTTTAGCAAAACGCGGAATCAACACAGGCAACCAAATGTGTAAAGCTATGTTCAACGAGAAATCTATTGTAGTATGTTGACTTCATTTATTGAATACATGTATTCTATATTAAGATATTATTTCTACAATATTGTATTGTGCTCTATTGTGCTCAGCATGTAGCGTTTATATACACAGCATATATTTGATAATTAGGGTAAACTTGAGGTAGATATAACGACGATGTTTAATTAGTAGCCTTAACAGTGAAAAGAATGAACTATGAAGTGTAAATACTTTCAACTATTCCTCCCTACACATAATGAAATATTTCAACGTAGTTATTTCCATTAGAAAATTTCACAAATTATCCAATGGACTTATACATGAATTGCGTATGTGCTGACATAACACCCTTTTACAGCTGTATTAAATATACTGTAACTGAACGAATATAGATATTTAAATGTAGGTGAAATATTACAAAACATTTTTAAAAGTTAACACTGGCACCTGGATATTTAACATCTTAAGCGAATATGAAAGCACACACAAAAACTATCGGTATGGAAATATATACGCAAAAGATATTTAAATAAATATAAGCGCCGAATTCGTATAGATATAAGTGTAAATGAAAGGCATAATTCATAGAATATGAATAAATATTAATAGACACAAATGCAAATTGTATATAAGGTACATAGGATTTAGTGTTGTGTAAAAGAAACCAGTTCGGGATTTAGTCATTTACGCTGGATACGATTCTGCAGCACATAGCAAGCATGATTTTCTTATTGTTTTCTTATGTTTTGTGGGATGCTAGAAGATTAAAAAAGTATGTAAGCGAAAAGAATTCAGTAGTTTCATTGTTTGAATTATTGAAAGTGTTTATATTAGGTAAATCGAGGATTAAAAGAATTAGCAGTTGATCTTATACATGGAAAGCAAGATGAATTTTGGGGTTGGTATAAAACATTTATCGATTGAACACAATTGAGCGGCAAACAGAATCGTTTGCATGACGTTTCATCGATCGGGGCTAGCCAAGAAATAGACGAAAATGGAAGGATGTGGTGGACAGCAGTCTTCATGCCTTTCTCAAATTACTGCCTACCATAAACAATAACAGTCTTAATGAATGTTTAGGAAAATATAATTGATCATTCTCTGTCGTCATATTATTCAGTTAATGGCTGGTGGTCCAGAATTCCTTCGTCCAGAGACAGAACTAACTACCAGACTATGTTTCGTCAACTTTGATGGGAAAAAGGCCTTAGAAAAAAGTCGTGAAATTGGTTTGAAACAACCTCTACCAGAAGACTTTATTAAAGAAATGTGTAGTCCTTTATATGACGGAATACAGGTGAGCTACCTGAAAAGGTCCTTTTCTGTTTAATTAATGATTTATATGATTTATGCCTTATAGGTGCATAGCGGAGATTTATGTTACAGTGACAGACTTAGCTATATGTCAGACGCCTGAAGAGTATATATATATATATATATATATATATATATATATACATGATGGCTGCCTCTTCGTTATCGAGTATGACCATTGCACGATGTAACATTATTGATAATTATCAATTATTGCTATCGTGCAATGCCTGTGCGTGAAGATTTATTTTAAAGTGTGGAAAGACTGTGCACTGAGCCAATCCCACTCTCTGAGCGACAGTAGCTATAACCCGAAAAGAAGAAAAGATCAACATCATCGGTAACTACTGAACCGCAGGTTTTATATTGGAGTTTTCCCAGTTTCCTGAGTTGCCCTCTCCTAGAAGACTGCCCTGACAAAGGCTAGGGGGTCCTTCACTCCCAGTGGTTTAACCGCGCGATCAGGTATCCAGTCCGATTATTTCTATGTCTCCGCACATATAAATACACATACATGTATATACATATATATATATATATATATATATATATATATATATATATATACATACATGCATACACATGCATACATGTATATACATATTTACACATTTTTGGATAGCTGTTGACTCTTATGAGTTCTTCCGCCCTTTGTCAGGTTTTGTTTTTTGTCCCGCAGGCTGTCTAAAATCACTCTCCCAACCAAGTAAACTTGGTGGGGTTGCCGGTTTAGTCGCCGATGAACCGACCATGCGACAGGTTGTACTGGGTTACATACCCATCATTATTGGAGCTACAGGTTATATACCAACCCGCTTGAACCAAAGTATGACTGAACTTGGATTTGTGGACAGAGAGTGCAGCTCCCTAATTTTTAGACTACAAATGGCCGTGATATCTGGCACCTTCAAAATATGCAAAACATTCTTGCAATTCAAGGGATGGCAGTTTCTTTTCTTTTATTACCTTGCCACCAGGAAGGTGGCCGGTCAAAAAAGTACTCGAAATTAAGAGAAAGAGAAACATGCATACATACATACATACATACATACATACATACATACATACATGGTGGCTGCCAACTCGTTTTCGAGTACGGCCACTACTTTATATCCATGTAGGAGAACCCCTACCGATGCGCTGAACGAGTGTGACTTTTCAGTCCGGCCAGCGACTTGAAAACTTTGGTACAAACACTACACTTGTGACAATTATTGACACATAGTGCTGGGCCCATGGTACCATGTGACGACAAGTGCAGAGAGATCTCCAGATATAAAGCAATGCCTGTGCCGTGAAGCTTTTATAGTGAGCAAAGGCACTGCACAAAGCCATTCCCACTCTCTTAACCAAGATGATATTTACCAAAAAGAAGAACAAGTCAACATCATTGGATACCATCAGGGTTGCAGGTGTTATATCAGAGTTTTCCTTCTCCTAGAATTCTGCCTTGACAAAGGCTAAGGGGTCATCTCTCCCGAGATACATACATACATACATACATACATCTGTATGTATGCGCACGTGTGTGTGTGTGTGTGTACTTACATATTAATTGTTATTACACTACACAGAGTGGGTGGATAATTTTACATGTGGTGTTATTGTAAAGTTGATGAAATTTTTGTTGATAACTACAAAGCTCCGGATTGAATAACAACCACATTCTAATTTTCTAATCAACTCGAACAATTTATTCCGGACATTTGCAGTTATCTCCCTTACACCTTTCGCTCGTGGTTTTGTATCGCTTGGGTGAAGTGACCGATTCTGCGCATGCGCGTTCATACAGTTGTTCTTCCTGTTCCGTATAACCATTACCAGTCCGAGCTGACGACCCGAATAAGGTGAAACAATTGTTCTCGGTATGGTGAACTAACTGTTATATTACTACTTCTACCAAACTCGTCCCATGGACTGAGTGCTCTACCGCTACGGATATTACCTTCCTTTATATATATATGTGTGTGCGTGTGTGTATATATCCACTTTGTGTGTATATATCCACTTTTGTTATTACCTGTCCTCTTCCCCTCGGACCCCAATCATCCTCTCAGACATCAAGCATCTCATTTAATATAATTTATATATATATATATATATATATATATATATATATATATATATATATATATATATATATATATTAAAAAGTGAGGGTTTTTTTACAAAATGAAAAATAACCGAGGTGTCCTACACGAGTGAAAGTATAAGGAAAAAAGATGTGGTTTTTCTCACATCTCGTGAGAAAAACCACAGACCCTCCATCTCAACTCTACTTTTGAAAAGCAGAAGAACTGCGAAACCGATAAAGGAACCAAATAAATATATATATTTAAAAAAAAAAAGACTGCAGTTGCATTTTCGATTTCATCTTTTTTCCATATATATATATATACTAGCAGAGGTACCCGGCGTTGCTCGGATATTAAATAGCAATTGTGTATACCATTTATGTCAATACTTCAGTGCTGCTTTGAAAACTATACTTTTACAAAATCATCGGCTTTTTCCAAAAGGGGGTTCCTGCCCCAAGGAGTCTCCTACCCAATATGTGCCAATTCTGAGAGTTCACATTCATCTGTAGGACAAACGTAGCCCATGTGTCAAGTTTTGTGAAAATCGGTTGCGAACTCCAGAAGTTATGACGTTTTGTTGCATTGCACTGCAGTGCTTCAGTCGACTCCAAGGAAGTGGTTAAAGGGGGTTATCTGCCGGGAGGCCCTATAATCAATATCTGGAAAAATGAAAGTGCCCATGACCATCCGGAGTACATAAGTAACCTATGTCTTAAGTTTGGTGAAAATACTGTAGAAATGCATAAGGTTTATACATACGCGCGCGCGTTCGTGTGTGTGCGTGTGTAAGGGAGGGGGGTATGTATTTGTGTGTGCGTATGTATGTGTATGTCCGTCGGGGCATACGTATGTACTGGCCTAAATCTTCACTATTTACTTTTACTATTTTAATAACCTCTGTCATTTTCGTTTTCAATTTTATTTACATCATTCTTAATGTGTGTGTGTGTGTGTGTGTGTGTGTAATATTTTCTTCATCGATTCATATTTCAATATGCTTTTCTTTTTCACTTGTTTTGGCAGGCAATTGTGTCTTGGGTATTGGAACAGAAAGATCAGTGAAAACTTATTTACCATGACAACAACAACAACAACAATTTAGCGGCAATAATAACGGTAATGAGAAATGAATGACAATCTATTTATTTACACGATATACAGACACCACGCAAACATTCACCTCGTAGATGTATGTGTATATATATATTATACACACACACACGTATATACATGTGTATACATATATATTTATACCTGTATATATGTATATACAGGTATATATATATATATATGTATATATATATATATATATATATATATATATATATATATATATATATATATATAT
>OZ024748.1:27263514-27296014 GCA_964016885.1 Eledone cirrhosa | reverse complement strand
TGGCAGTATCGGTAGAGGGTCGGACGCCAAGCTTTGACGCATAGAGTTACGGCCCTTTCATCCTTACAGGGTCGATAAAATAAAGTGCCAGTAATGCACTAGGTAATTGCTGGCCTTGTGTCAAACTTAGAAACAATTATATTACTGGTAATTACGTCAAGCTCTTTAATATCTTTTGTTGTTTTCGTCGTCGTTATGGCTTTACTAGTGCACAGTATAGGCGCTACTACTCAGCTGCTACCTAGGTTACACACCTCATAGAGGCACACAACTAACGCTTAAAGGATAAGTTTCATAGAAATGTGTATATTTAAATATATATGTGAACTATGTGGTAAAGATTGCATGCCTAGTAATGTTCTTAGTGTTGTCAGAGCAAAACGTGTCAAAAACTAGGTTTATCAGCTTAGTAAACTATAAGTTGAAATTATTTTAGTTGGGAAGGGGCATCACATGGTAGGCCTAGACAACAGCAATAAAAACCCAGGCACCAGCCCCCCCCCCCCCCCCCATGTCACTGGTGGTCTCATATTAATTAGAACAGTCAGTCTCATATTAATTAGGCGGTTGATTGGCAGTATCGGTAGAGGGTCGGACGTCATGCTTTGACGCATAGAGTTACGGCCCTTTCCATTTTGAGTTCAAATCCCGCCAAGGTCAACTTTGCCTTTCATCCTTACGGGGTCGATAAAATAAAGTACCAGTAATGTACTGGATAATTGCTGGCCTTGTGCCAAAAGTAGAAACAATTAATTAGGACAGTCAATTAGTAGTATTGTCCAGAGGATTTCGTAGGGGTGATGTCATCCTGATGGGAATGTAGGAGTGCCATTATAATATAAGGGTTATCATGGGCCTTTAACTTTTGATAGAGTCCTGGCGTCACGCAGTAATACAGAAGACCCAACTTCCCACGGGTACAACCCGAAGCTGAAGCATATTGACAATAGTGGTCGTGGAGGTGCCGCGGCAAAAAAGCTCCCAGCACTCGCTGTAAATGAGGTTGGTGTTAGGAAGGGCATCCAGCTGTAGAAATCAAGCCAGATTCAGTTCCCATATGAGCAAGACAAGGTCAGCTGACTGGACACTGCCCACAACGGGACAACCCGTCTAACCCATGCTAGTGTAGAAGAACGGACGTAAAACGGTGATGATGAGAGTCATGAGAGTACGATCGTCCTGATTGAGTTGTAGGGGTGCTGTTATCCTGAAGGAGTTGTAGAGTGCCATTACAACATACAGAATATCTGGGCCATTAACTCCTCATAAAGTTGTAGGGATGCCATTGTCCTGAGGAGACAGAGTGCTATCATCTTGATGTAATTTTACACATTCTGATTGTGTCAAAAAAAAGAAAGGAAAAAGAAAGAAAAAAAAGGAAAGAGAGAAGAGAAAAAGAAAAGGGAGGGAAAAAAAAAACTCCACACTGTAATGTGGTCGTGTAGGTCAGTGCTACTCAAAGTGGTGATCTGCGGACCGGTGCCGGAACGCGAGCCATCAGTTACCGGTACGCGGCCAGTGTCCAGGCCATGCTAAGGAATCATTTGAGGAATTTTTTTTATTACTTTTTTATATGTTTTGATATTGTATTATTTGTTTACAAAATAGATAGAAGATAAAAAAAATGGTCAACTATTATTATATTCATTATATACATCGTTTCCGGTATAAATTAATATTACTACGAAATATTAGCGGTACGTGGCACATTGAAAAAAAAAATGCCGGTCCGCCACATCAGATAGTTTGAGAAGCACTGGTGTAGGTAACATGGTAAAAAGCTCCCAGTCCACACTGTAAATGTGGTTGATGTTAGGAAGGGTATCCAGCCGTAGAAAACCTGACAAATAGTCCTATACAAGCGAGACAGTCACCCAACCAATCTTACCTCAAATGGGACAATTCCCATCTAACCCATGCTAACATGGAAGATAGACGTTAAACAATGATGGTGAGTGCCCTCATTCTGATGGAGTCATAGGGATGCTATTGAAACATGAGGAATATCCTGGGTATTTAAACTTGGCAGAGCCAATCCCACTCAGGGTCTGACCATAGCTGATTTCTTCCAAAGAGATAGTGGGTGGAGGGAAGCAAGAAGAATCAACCCAATACAGGACTGATACAAAGTTGACCATGATGAAGATTGAACTCAGAGTACAGACAGCCAAAACAAATACCTCACAACATTCTATCCTATGCTGTAATCCCTCTGCCAATTTACCACATTATTTCATAAGTACAAATGGCGCTGGATTGGCAGTATCGGTAGAGGGTCGGACGCCATGCTTTCCAACATAGTTACGTCCCTTTACGATCTGAGTTCAAATCCCGCCGAGGTTGACTAAAGTCAATTTTATCAACCCCGTAAGGATGAAAGGCAAAGTACCAGTATTGCACTGAGTAATTGCTGGCCTTGTGCCTAAAGTAGAAACAATTATTTCATAAGTACAAAGCCACAAATTTTGCCAGCCATGTCACTTGACATGATGAATCCGCTGGAAGATTACTCCTCAGGACTCCAGGTGCAAAGAGATGAGTTGGGTGGCCATATATCACCTTAAAATCAATCATCAAGATGAACACAGGCCTCAAAGGAGTAGATCTGCACACTGTGATGGTTGACCGAGGACTTTGGAGCTCAAACATTGTCAATGCCTCAGGGCATTGGATGACTCAAGAAGAACAATTGTTTTAATGCCCATGAGACAAGGATAAGCCCCAAGCTTTATTAAATCGATGCAAGCATAGTTTACCCTTTTGTTACCATATTTCTAATGAAGGACACTGCCTCCTACGATTTTCAATTAATTTTCAAAATAATCAAAATAACTTTTTTATTATTTAATTGGTGTTTGGAACAAGCTGTAATAAAGGTTCTTACATAAAATTATGATGGAAGCTTTTTTGTTTTTAGACAAATATAAACACCAGTGGTAGTTTCCAACAATTTGGTATCAAAAGAGTTCAACAAATATAAAAATGATAACTACAACTCTTAATATTATTCCTAATTTTATTATTATCATTGTTGTTAATCATTGTCCTCCATTGTTTTTCAAAAACATCCTAAATCCTCCAACATTTAAAATATACCATAAAAAAAATAGCAGCAGCAAAGTCATTTTTTCTTTTGGTTTTTTATTGATTTTTTTTTTGTTAAATTTAAAAGAAAATTTACAAGTCTGGTTGTCTGGCAGGTTACTGGGAGGGGTGATTAGATGGTCAAGGTTTGGTTTTTCGTATGGTATAGTTGAGTTTGGTATGCTATAGCTCAGTTTCGTTTGGGTTGCTTTTCTTCAATGTTTTTTATTTCACTTCGGTAAAAGTTTTCCAAATAAACAGAAAAGATAACATTTGTTAAAAATGCAGTATTATTATTATTATTGTTGTTTTTTTAAAGTTATTTTTATGTATTTTCACCTTGTTTGTCCAAGAGAGTGTTTGTTGGTTTGTTGTTTGTGGTGGTGGTGGTTATTTCCCTTCTAGACATGTTCGGGGTGGTTTTTAAGGCAGCTGATGAACTTGTCAACAGCAATTTCACCTTTACACATCCGATGGATTGTTGTGAACAGTGGGAATCTAGCAAAAGAAAGAATTATGTTAGTTAGTGAATGAGTGAGAGTAATGGAAAAAAAGCCTGCAAATTTGAAAATCAACTAAATCAACCCCAGTGTAGTAAACCAAATAATACAAAATGGGGTCATACCCAATGACTGGTGTAGCAGCATCATCGTCAATTACTACAAGGGAAAAAGAGATGCTCAAGACAGAGAAAACTATAGAGGCAGTAAGTTGGTTGACCAGGTCATGAAGGTCACCAAAAGAGTCATTGCACAGCTGATCAGAGACCGAAATAACCTTGACGAAATGCAGTTTGGATTTGTACAATGGATGCCATCTTCCTCGTGAGGCAACTGCAGGAGAAGTACCTAGCTAAAAGTAAACCCCTCTACATAGCCTTTGTTGACTTGGAGAAAGCCTTTGACAGAGTCCCTCGTTCCATTATTTGGTGGGCTCTTAGAAAACTAGGAGTAGATGAGTGGCTTGTGAAAGCTGTACAAGCCATCTATAGAGGAACAGTCAGCAAGGTTAGAAATAACATGACTATAGTGAAGAATTTAGCATACAGGTAGGTGTTCTCTCCTGTTTATTATTGCCTTACAAGCTATAACAGAAAAGTTTAAGACTTGCTGCCCCTGGGAACTTCTATATGCAGACGATCTAATTCTCGTAGCTGAATCTATGGCCGAATTAGAGAAGAAATTCCAAACCTGGAAGTATGGCCTAGAATCAAAAGGGCTTAAAGTTAACTTGTCAACGACTAAAGTCTTAACATGTAGAAAGGAAAACATCCCCTCTGGGAAATGGCCTTGCTCAGTGTGCAGGAAAGGAGTAGGTAGAAATTCCATTATATGTCCCAAATGCAAGCTATGGGTACATAAAAGATGTAGTGGGATCACAGGAAGGCTATCAAAGAACATAAGTTTTATATGCAGCTGATGCCCAGGTACAGTAAGTGGCAAGTTCTCACAGGACACTTGCTCCTTCAAATACCCAAATGGTTCTATAGAAATAGTCGACTCTTTCTGTTACCTTGGTGATGAAATCAGCAGTAGAGGAGGGTGCTCTGAAAGTACAGTAGCCAGAGTAAGAAAAGGATGGACAAAGTTGAGAGAGCTACTACCGCTACTAGCTACAAAAGGTTTTTCCCTTAAAATGAAGAGTAGATTGTATGATGCATGCACACGAACAGCAATGTTGCATGGTAGTGAGAACTGGGTACCGTGTGCAGAGGACATGCGAAGACTGGAAAGAAATGAAGCATGCATGCTCCAATGGATGTGTAATAGTAATATACATGAACGACAAAGTGTAAATGAACTGAGAGAGAAATTAGGCATAAGAGGAACCAGATGCAGTTTGCTGACGAGGAGATTGCGCTGATATGGTCATGTGCTGCACATGAAGGACGACAGCTGTATAAAAAGGTGTAGGGTGACCAAAATTGATGGAAGCCGTGAAGTAGGAAGACCCAGGAAAACCTGGGACGAGATGATAAAAGCTGACCTTGCGCAACTGAACCTCTCCAAGACACAGGATCGAGATTTTTGGCATTACGCAGTAATATAGAAGACACGCCTTCCCATATGCACATACTTAAACATATACCTAATAGGTACCTCTTAACCACTATACTCCCACCTACCCACTCCTGTCCACACCACCCTTACACTGTGAACAAAACATATCCAGCCTACACTGTAAAGTGGTCATGTAGGTGTCACGATAAAAAGCACCCAGCACACACTGTAAATGTGGTTGACATTAGGAAGAGCATCTAGCCATAGAAGCCTAGCCAGAAACAGTCCTATATGAGCAAGATATGGTCACCTGACCCAACTTACCTCAAATGGGATAACCTGTCTAACCCATGCTAGTGTGGAAAATGGACGTTAAACGATGATGATGATAATAAAATAATAATAATGAAATTATTATGTAAAGTGCGCAGGTGCACTACAACTCGTCAATATAGTACATAGAATAATACACAAATGTCAGGGAAGTACATGTGTGTATGTGTTAGCTGTAGTGTTGGCGGATCTCGGGAAGCATGGAGGCCTTAAAGGATGCAGTGTCTCGACAGCTAACAACTGATGCAGGTAGTTTGTTCCATGCTTCAGCAACTCTGAGCGTGAAAAAATGTTTCCGAAGATTATGTTTGGAATGTAAATTAAAGATTCTTACATAAAATTATAATGGAAGGTTTTTAGAAAAATATATACACTTTAACCCTTTTATTTCCATATTCTTAAGATATTGCCTATGATTTTCATTACACCAGCACTACTACTTTATAGAGTGTACTAGTTGCATTCTATTGTGGTACCAACACTTTACAGAATGTACTGGGTGCATCTTATTGTGATGTCAACACTACCACTTTACAGAGTGTACTGGATGTGTTTTATCACAGCACCACCATTATAGAGTGTACTGGGAGCATTTTATACACTAGGAAGGTTTTCATATAATCAACCAGACTGAAGGGTCTTTTCAACCCTACATTGCCTGTGTTCGATCACTAACACTATAGGCTCAGTCTCTCACCTCATTTATTTTCAGAGTCACTATGTCATGTTTCCATGGTAAAATATGTCATGCCTCCATGGTAACATAAATTCTTACCTTCCTTCCATATTCTTTGCCTTCAACATGATGTTAACTTCAGCTGCTGTGGGTGGACCCTGCAGTTTCTGACCATTCAACATCTCCTGTTCCAGCTGTTCTATTGACTGTTGATAGAGAAGAGTGGAAAGAGAGAGGAAAACATTGGAAGAGGTTAGTAGAGAAATACTGAGATGAGATAGAGAGAGGGAAAGAGAGAAAAAGAGAACATATGTATGTGAGTAGGTGAATGTGTAAGTGAATAAAGTAGCAGTCCAATGCAATGGGTTAGAGGAACTGTCAGCGATTTTACCAGAAGCCTTAGATGGCTCTTTGTGTTCTGAGTTCAAATCTTGCCATGACCTACCTGAAGAGTAGACTTAATCAGTCACCTGGTTTAAAACCAATCACCTGGTATAACACTACCACCTGGTACATAGTGAGTGGATTTAATCCATCACCCAGTTTAACACCACCACATCACTCATGGGTACCTTTAGCAATGACATCTTTGTTGCAAACATTCAAGCCAAGTTTCCAGTCTGAAGATATATCTCACCCTCCCTTCCTTTAGTCATGGAGGCCCTGAAAAGAGTCATGTGTACTAACTTTCTGTCCCTGACTAGACACTAAAAAAAGAAAAGACATCCCACTTCTGTATACTAAAAAAAAATGGAGGTAAAAGAACTAAACTAGGGTAGATAACAACAACAATAACATAAAGATAGAAACAGTTACCTTTCCTGTCTTGGCAAAAGCTTCTGCTACTCTGCGATTCCGGCCACCGTAACATGTAGTAATCAAATCAGCCACACCACAGCTCTCTAAGAATGTTGACATCATAGAACCTGCAGACAAATGAAATAGTGGTTTAGAGGTTTGGTAATTTTGATATAGTATATACACACACATATATATATATATACACTTATATATATATATATATTGAATAACTTATGCAAAGTCTCCAACAGGTAGAGTGTTAATAAAGCCAACTAATGCAAGAGAAGTTCACTCTTTGAAGACTTTGCGTAAGTTATTCTATATTTATATGCTTCTCTGATTTAAATAGTTTTAGTTATCTTGTCATTGAAATGTTCATTAGTAACAAATAATTTTCTGTGATATACATATATAACCAAAGATTAATATGTTTCGTTGATTACTCAATGAATACAATATTACAATAAATTAGAAGCACTCAACGGAAGATTTTCCTGGAGTGTTTAATATTATTCAAAATGTTAATAAATGAAAAATATTCTCATAATCAAAATATATATTTTATTATACATATATTTATATATTTATTATACATATATATTTTATTATACATATATATATATATAATAATAATAATAGTAAATTTTCAAAATATTTTCCATTGTCAGGAGATTCCTGTCATTCAGTATGAAAACATAGAAAACAACACTCATTTTGAACAGTGAAAAAAAATCACTAGAAGCTGGGGAAGTTGATATTAATTGTGGAATTTTTCAGGGTGAATCTTTATCATCGCTTTTATTCTGCATCGCACTTATACCATTAAGTAAAATGCTCAATGAAACAAAACATGGATATAAAGTCTATGACAAAGCCCTTAATCACTTGTTCTACATTGATGACCTGAAGCTATTTGCAAAAAATGATGAGCAATTGCAAGGGCTATTAACCCAATAGGGGGGAGGGGGGACATAGAAGTATATACACATTGGTGCAATCTAGGTCACACACACCGTATTTATACTGTTATAACTTTGCCATACATATATATATATATGTAAAGCGGACGTAAAATGATGATGACGATATGTAACAATATCCATAAATGTTAAAAGGAAAAAAGAAAACAGTGCTCAATTGGGAAGAGAGCAGAAATACCATATTATTTATTTATGTTCATAGAACATAAATAAATTATTTATGTTCATAGAACTATTTAGTAATGGTTGTACATCGGTAAAAATATCTGACCCCGATCATTTTTTATTTTTATTTTTTTTTTTATTACTGAATGCTGAAGCTGGCGCATGACTACACCAGCTCCTTCAGTTCTTGCACTTAATTCAGCCTCCTGCCTTCCATCACTCGTGAATTGGGCCCTGAACTACTTGAATTTTTCTACCTGCTTCAGTAGAACTCCATTCACATGTAGAGTGCAATGTGCAGGCTTCCATGAGAGAACGAATGTCTTAGATTTTGCAGCACTGATTTTCATTCAGCCATGCAGCACTCAGCATCAAACCTGTGCAAGTTGGAGCCCACCTTCTGTCGAGTTAAGTGACACCACATCATCTGCAAATTCCAGTCGACTGATTGGAAGTGGTATCACAACTGCCAAGTATAAAACACATATTTGTAATAAATAAATAATAAAAGAAACAAAATCATTAATATGTTGCTATAGTTACCTTCATAGAAGACCTTTGCAAACTGTATCATCTCCATGAGACCTAAACGAATCACAGCTGCCTTTGTGTTGTCTCCATAACCAAGACCATCAGCAATTCCGGCACCAACAGCAACTATGTTCTGAAATTAGGAAATGGAAACCAGTTCAGAACGATAATTTCTAATACAGGAACAGGGCCAGAAATTTAGTGGGGTCATGGTTAGTCAAATATATTGACCTCAGCAGTATTTCATTTGTATGTTATTTTATCAACTCTGGAAAAATGAAAAATAAAATGTCCTAGGTGGGATTTGAACTCATAACATGAAAGGGTTTTTCTCAGAGTAATGTTACTCAATAAAGTGTGTAGCTCAGAGATCAGGGCGTCACTTCAGATAGATCTATTACTTGATGGTTGGATAACATTTAAGATTTTAGTTGGTTTAATTTGGGAATCCAGCCAGATCATTTAGAGACAGTTGCTTCTGAAAGGACCCTCTGGAAGGCATGTCTGAGGATTCTGTCACCATGACTCTCCTAGGAATAAGTCAGCAAAGAAGAAGAAAAACAAATACTGCAAGACACTGTGTCTGCAGCTCTTATGATAACTTTTTCAAATGTAAGCACAAGGCCAGAAATTTGAAGGCAGATGATAGACAATTATATGAATACCCAGGATTTGACTAGCACTTTATTTTATCGAACCTAGAAGGATGAAAGGCAAAGTTGACCTCTGAGGGATTTGAACTCAGAACATGTGGCTGTCTATGAGATACAACTTCATAGAAAGCCAGCTAAACCTACATAGGTGTGAGTGATAACAACAACATGAAGATGATAGGAATGGCAGCCCTACAATTAAAACACCCAAGAAATCTCCAATGAAATACAACCTCGTATGAGGCCAGCTAAACCCACATAGGTGTGAGCAGTAACAACATGACAGGATTCGGGTCCTTATCATTGAAACACCTAAAAAATATCCTATGAAATACAACCTCATAAGAGGCCAGCTAAACCTACATCAATGTGAACTATAAATTTCATTGTGTTATTTTATTTCAACAAGAACATCAGAAAATAAAGAACAAATATACTCACTTTAAGGGCTCCGCATATTTCAACAGTTTCACAATCTGAGACACAGACAATCCGGAAATAGTCAGTTTGGAAACACTCCTTCAGAAGTAGACTCATCTTCTGGTCAGTACAACCTGTAACACACACATTTAGAAATTATTATAATCCCAGTTATAACAAGCTATAACACACACACACATTTAGAAATTATTATAATCCTAGTTATAACAAGCTATAACACACACACATTTAGAAATTATTATAATCCCAGTTATAACAAGCTATAACACACACACATTTAGAAATTATTATAATCCCAGTTATAACAAGCTATAACACACACACATTTAGAAATTATTATAATCCCAGTTATAACAAGCTATAACACAAACACATACACCAAGAATATGCCTGAAACTGCCTCTGGTTCAAGAAAACACTGCTATTTGTTTTAAAGTGTTTATATTTATCTAAAAACATTCCATCATAATTTTATGTAAAAAACTTTGTTTGCTTCTACATGATTATACTCTCCCTGCATGTTCACTTCCCCACATGTTCACTCACACATGTCCACTCCATCACGTTTACCTCCTTCCCATTTTTACTCTTGCATGTTCACTATCCCACAGGTCTGCTCTGTAACACATCTACTCCACCCACATATATGATGTATTCAACTGATCTATTGATGTTTACTTGAAATAAAGTATATTTATAGCATGTTGTCTTATTCCAGTAAAACAAAAGTGTGTAACCATCTTTAAAAGGTTTGAAAACCACTGTCCTAGACACACGATACCGCAAGTATTTTAATGTCATTAAGCAGAGTCTAGCCATGCAGCTATACCAGTCAGCTTCTTACTCATCATAACCATGAGCTGACATACCTTCACAATATGTAATGTTGGCCATGTGACATGTGACATCAATACCACCACTTATATTAACAATACCACCAACACCAGTATTAATAATACCATCTATACCACCAACACTAACAATACAATAAACACTACCAACAGCAGCAGCAGCACCACCACTCTAACCATCACCATCACCACTACAGCCACATCCCCACCACGCTAACCATTACCTACCAATGGTAGACTCGCAGTAATGCTCCTCAGCCACTTCATTAGCAATATTTGCCCCCATCAACACAGCACAGGGGATATTTAGAACAGAGGAGATTACTTCAGAAATTAATCTAATTCCACCTTCTGGCTTCACTTCAAAACCCTGAAAATATACACATGTATATGTTGTTACTCTTGTTGTTATAGTAGTAGTAAGTGTAGATGCTTTTGTTGTAGTAGTAGTTGTAGTAGATGTTGCAGCTGTAGTAGTACTTGTTGTAGTAATTGCAGTGCTATAGTTATTGTAGTTGTTTTTGTTGTACTGGTTGTGCTAGTAGTTATCATAGTAGTTCTTTTTGTTGTAGTAGTTGTAATAGTTTAGCTATTGTTGTTATGATAATAGTAGTTGTTATAGTAGTAGTAGTAGTTGTAGTAGTAGCTGTTTTACTCTAGGTCTGCTCCAATTGACCTGGTCAAAATTATAAAAATTCAATTTTAAGTGTGAAATAACTATTGACCTAGTTTGATGTATTGTTATGTAATACACTGTTTAATTCTGTTGTTACAGTGTGTTACATAATGTGGTATCTAAACTATAATAAAGTAAAGAGCGCAGGACTGAAAGTAAAGAGCGCAGGACTGTGTCCGTTTTATAATTTTTTATCCCATTAGTAAAATAAGTTGGATTACTTTGAATAAATAATTGTTTCTACTTTAGGCACAAGGCCAGCAATTATCCAGTGCATTACTGATACTTTATTTTATCGACCCCGTAAGGATGAAAGGCAAAGTAAACCTCGGCGGGATTTGAACTCAGACCATAAAGGGACGTAACTATGCTGGAAAGTATGGCGTCCGATTCTCTACCGATACTGCCAATCCACCGCCCTTGAATAAATAATGAATGAATATTACATAATTTATGTACTAAATTTTGTGGCTATTGATTAAATATATTTTGTTTGTTTAAAGATTCACTTCTTTAAAATTTCTGAAATGTCAACACTTCCGGTTGGCCATCGTTTAAATTAACATACTAATTTTCTCCTAATGCAGTTTATATATAATATCGTCTTTTTTAATGTATCATGGATTATGTTACTGATTACAGAAGACAGTCTTCGTTCAATTTCTATGTATTATATATTGTCAATTACGATTTTATTTGATGTATCATATCTACATGTATATATACTTGCATATAATATCAATATACACACTACACATGCTAGCATAAAACCACCCAAAGGGTGGTTTTTCTGCTAGTTTATCTAACTATGGCAACATCTAGGTCCCACCTGTCTTTACACAAACCCTCCAAAGCTCTCTGTCCCTCATTAATGCTCTCAGCTCTCCTACACTAGTGGAAACTATCTATCTATATCTATGCCATCTGCCAGGTCACCCAGATGTCTTTACACAGGCCCTCCAAAGCTCTCTATCCTTCATCAGTGTTCTAAGTTATCCTACACTATCCCCTTCGGTATCTTCCAGCAGGTTATCAATGTAATTTCTTTTCCTTCTACTCCTGTTTGAGTATCCATCTGATGGTTCCCACAACAAGACCACTTGCTATCTCCTCATGTTTCATATTATTAACTTTCATATTTGCTCTACCTTATATTTTCTGTTACTGATTAAATCAACAAAACAGCCTGTTAGTAAAAATAATGTATTGTAAGTGGCTGAGCATTGCACAGACACAAGCACCCATAATGCAGATCTCAGGGAGATTCAGTACAATGCGTGGCAAGGCTGGACCCTTGAAATTACAGGTACAACTCATTTTTTGTCAGATGAGTAGACTGAAGCAACATAAAATAAAGTGTCTTGCTCAAGGACACAGCACGCAGCTTGGACCAGGAATCAAACTTATAACCTTACGACCACTACTACCTAATAGAAAAAAAATAAAGATAGCATAGAGTTTGATTAACCCTTTAGCATTTAAACTGGCCATATCCAGCCAGAATTCTCTCACCTCTTTCTGTTCAAACTGGCTGTAACTAGCCGTTCATACTGATGTTAAGGTATTATTCTCAAAATATATAATATCAAAATCGCATAGATTCAATATTATGTGAGGTAAAGCCTTTAACACGAAAATACAATAGTAAATATAGAGTAAAGGGTTAATAAGATCCCAGACTTCATTCGCTTCCAAAGTTGGGTAGAACTCATCAAATCGAACAAAAAAAACAATGTTTCCTTGGTGCAATTTGACAAAGGAATAAAAGTTAATAAAAGATAATTAAAAAAATGATAAAAAGATAAAGATAATAAAAGTAAATAAATCTGACCTTGATTAAGGAGACAGCAATGGCATTGTTTCTTATGTTTCCCTTTAGTTCCAAACATAGTTTTCTAACAAACTGATGTGGGATGACAAATATCAGAATATCAGCATCAGAAGCAGCTTCTACTACATCTGGTATGGCAACCTGGAATTGTGGATATAGATGACAACTGATTGATTGGTGGTGGTGGTGGTTTTGGTGTTGTGGGTGGTGGTGGTGGTGTGGTGGTCGGTGATGGTGTGGTGGGTGGTGGGTGGTGGTGGTTTGGTGTGTGTGTGTGTGTGTGGGGGGGGTCATATAGACAATATGCCCCCACCCCCTACCACTGTAAAGTGGACGTGTAGGCACCACGGAAAAAAAGGCACTCAGCACTCACTGTAAATGAGGTTGGTGTTAGGAAGGGCATCCAGCTGTAGAAATCAAGCCAGAATCAGTTCCCGTATGAGCAAGACATGGTCAGCCGACCGGCTACTGCACACAACAGGACAACCCGTCTAACCCATGCTAGCATGGAAGAACGGACGAAAAACGCTGATGATGATGATGATGATGATATATATTTCCGTTCTGTCCACTGTGTCAATGACACAACAGTCCACACTGTAAGGTGGTTGTGTAGGAGACTCGGTAAAAAGGCTCCCAGTCCACATTGTAAATGTGGTTGGTGTTAGGAAGGGCATCCAGCTGAAAAAAAAACCTGCCAGAGGCACTTCCGTACGAGTGAGACACGCATCAAATGGAACAAAACCGTCTAACTCATGCTAGCGTGGAAGATGGATGTTAAACGAATTTGATAATGATGATGAATATATATATAAGGGAAAAATTAGAAATAAGAGGGATCAGATGTTGTTTACTCGAGAGAAGGCTACGTTGGTATGGTCACGTGATGCACATGAAAGACGACAGCTGTATAAAAAAGTGCAGGGCAATAAAAATAGACGGTAGCCACGGAGTAGGCAGACCCAGAAAAACCTGGGACGACTTGATAAATTCCGATCTCACACACTTACACCTCTCCAAGACAATATCACTGGACCGAGATTTTTGGCGGTACTCAGTAATAGAGAAGACCCGCCTTACCTAAATACAAAGTAAAACCTACTACAGTCAGTAGGCACCTCTAACAAAATACACCCCCACCCCATCCACACCGCCCCTTTCAATGTAAAGTTATGTTGGTACCACAACATCCAGGCTGAAACAAATGAGGTCGTGTAGGTGTCACGACAAAAAAACACAGTCCACGCTGTAATGTGGCCGTGTAGGTAACACGGTAAAAACCTCCCAGCCCCACACTGTAAATGTGGTTGGTGTTAGGAAGGGCATCCAGCCGTAGAAAACCCGCCAGACAGTCCTATGCGAGCAAGACAACCACTCTTGCCTCACGTGGGAAAACTCCCGTCCAAACCCATGCAAGCGTGGAATATGGCCGTTAAACGATGATGATGATGATGATGATATATAATAT
Organism: Eledone cirrhosa; assembly: GCA_964016885.1. Classification (NCBI taxonomy): domain Eukaryota; kingdom Metazoa; phylum Mollusca; class Cephalopoda; order Octopoda; family Eledonidae; genus Eledone; species Eledone cirrhosa. Next base: position 27,281,524 of record OZ024748.1, on the reverse strand, counting down.
ATAATATATATAATCTATATATAGATTATACAGTGTAAAAACCTCCTGTGAAGACCAACGTAAAGTTATAGACAAAACATAAGTGGACCTAATTTTAATACTAATGTTATATGGTTCGGATATCTAATATACAAGTATGCTGTTTATTAATGATATAGGTAGAAGAGGGTGATAATAATGTAAGGTTCATAGCTTAATTTTACATTCATATGAAGTTGTTTATTACGTAACATCACCTTTATATTAGTAAAAGGAATAGGAATTTCTATGTGGGCAGGTTGAGACTAATTCAGAATTCCTATTCAATAACTCTAGATTAGATTTAGTTATTAAGAGGCACTCAGTTTAAACACAAATTGCATTTTAGGCTACCAGGCTTGTAAAATTTTGCAGTTTTTAAATGAGACCTCAACAAGTGGCAGTGAAAGTAGTACCATAATTTAATATTATTCGACATCGCTTTACTGATTTGATAGATTAATTAATTAATCTGTAAATTATTATCTAATTAATTGATTTACAAACCATGCAGTGTCTCGTGCATTGAAGTTGAAACGAATGTAGAAGTTAATAAAATGGTTTGAAGAATTATCTCTGGTTTTCATTTAGATTAAAATTATTATGCTCTGTATTTTTTCCATAAGTGATTAATACATTGAGCTTTATCGCATTTGGTATTAAACAAGTGATATACCCACTGCCATATAAATTTAAATAAGTTTAAAAGCCCTACAATGCATAGAAGATTAAAGATGCCAAGGTAATAGGTGTTATAGAGGAAAGAATATATATAGATAGATAGAGAGATGAATAGATAGAGAGAGAAAACACATACACACCCACATGATCATCATCAGTGTTGTTTTACTTCTGCTCCTTCGTGTTGGGTGGGGTGGGTAGTACCTTTTGAAGCAGTGTTTAATGACTGAAAATCCATCCTAATGCCAACCATGTTAGTCGCTTCTTATAAAATCCAGGGATTCCCACACACACACACACACACACACACACACTATATATATATATTTCACTAACATGAGAAAAATTACTCAATGCATATTGTAGAGTGTAATTATTAATTGTAACAACCGGTACTTCTCTCCAGCATTACTCACAGTTTCACTTTCTTCATGTTCATTCAGGTGACAATTTTGAATGAAAACTTTCATGATGCCATTGGGACAATATCTCTGGTCATATGGTTCATGAATTTGAGAGAAGAGTTCCACCCTGGAGGAGATTAAAAAGTATCTCCATATCACTGTCACAATATATATGGAATCATAAAGACAGAAAAGTTTACAATACCACTGGAAAATGGAGTATCATTGAAAACATTAAACCATACAATGGCAATTACAACAGATGCCATCTGTGTATCATAGAGGAATATAAAATACTAAACCTACCAAACATGTATTTAACACTACAGACATCTTCCTTAAAAATAAAACACAGGTATCATATATAAATCATGAGTAATCTCCCCATGTGTGGAACTCTTCTATTAAACTCATGAACTACCAAAACCCTCATTACCTGAGGCAACCAATGGAATTGACAGGTGAAAATTGTTTTCTATATGAATATAAAGACTTGTCCAAAGTGAGAAGTACTTAAAACCTACACACACACATAATATATACATATACAGACACATACAGAGAGTTAATTGTTTATCTAGCAGTAAAAAGAAAACATAATAGTGCCAAGTACCACCAACACTATCACACACAACACTAACATAAATACTACCACCAATGTCGACACTACCACCAACACCACCACAACATACAACACCACCAACACCATTACAACATAAACCAACCACCAACAGCTCCACAACATACAACACTACCATCAGTCACTACCATCAACACCACCACAACATACAACACTACCACCAACACCAACACCACTACTATCACTACCACTACTAACACCACTACCACCAACACCACTGCTATCACTACCACCAACAACACCATCAACACCGCCGCTACCACCAACACCACTACCACCTACACCACAACTAGCAACACCACCACTACCACTAACACCACTACTACCAATACCACTACTACCACCAACACCACTACCACCAACACCACCACTACCACCTACACCACCACTACCACCTACACCACTACCACCACCTACACCACTACCACCAACACCCCCACCACCACCAACACTACCACCAACATCACTACCACCTACACCACCAACACCACTACCATCTACACCACCAACACCACTACCACCAACATCACTACCACCTACACCAGCAACACCACTACCACCAACACCCCCACCACCACCAACACTACCACCAACATCACTACCACCTACACCACCAACACCACTACCACCCCCACCCCCACCACCACCAACACTACCACCAACATCACTACCACCTACACCACCAACACCACTACCATCTACACCACCAACACCACTACCACCAACATCACTACCACCTACACCACCATCACCACTACCACCAACACCACCACTACCACCAACACCCCCACCACCATCACTACCACCTACACCACCAACACCACTACCACCAACACCTCCACTACCACCAACACCACTACCACCAACTACATTCCTCAGAGTTGTTCAACTAATTACAGAAATAAGGCCATGTTAACATAATATAAATAGCAATAAACTATATGAGGAGGAAGCTGATAGGGAAAGTAGTGGGGGGGATAATTCTGAAATTCACATCATGATTTAGTAGAAAATATCTTAAAACAGTTGTCTTAATTCAGATGTTTATGGACAGATTGTTGTGGAAATTTGCTGTATTAGAATTTTAAAAAGTTAATTTTTAATGTGATGCAATCCTAGTGCTGTTTTGCACTTTTAAAAAAATATCTTGTTCATGTGGTTTCACATGGTACAGGACGTTAAGGGTTAAATTCAAATTATGTATGTGATAAGAGAGATGAAAGTATTAACACAAAGATATAACAATAAGTAACTGATTAATTTCTGGCAATTAAAATATACTAACCACATTTGTTGGAAGTTTATATCCCGGCAGGTACTTAACATTTTCATGCTGTGTGTTGATGATTTCAGTCAGCTTCTTTTCACCTATCATTTCTTCATATACATACATGTTTACTGCTGACTGAAACTTGTCTGGCTTCTGCCGGCATGTCTCACCAACGATTTTGGCAATTGCGGAGCCCCTAAATAAAAAAGAAAGAGAGAGAGAGAGATATTGGTACCTGTGTGTGATATGCAATGTTGCATGAAAATACAGAGGATATGCAAAGGCTAGATAGAAACAAACTGAGCATGCTCCAATGGATATATAATATTTGTGTGCAAAGTATGGATGAGCTGAGAGAAAAACTGGAGATAAGAGGACTGAGATGTAGTATGCAAGAGAGAAGATTGTGTTGGTATGATTACATGATGTGACAAATACAACTCAAACCAGCTGAATGAACTGGAATGATAGCCACATTTAAACGGTGTGGTGAGATCAAAACAAGACAATAGAGTCAAGTGATAGAAAAGGAGAGATCGTGGTGAATGTAGTGAGTCAACAAAGGAGGAGGAGAAGCCACATGCATCACAAATAATCTTGCATATATAATTACACATATAATTTTTATATACTCACGTACATATAAATATATATTGTTGCAAATGTTGTATGTGTATATGTATATCATCATTCATCATCATTTCCATTTAGCATCAATTCTTCCATGCTTGCATGGGTTAGACAGCCGTCCATGCCGATACGCAAGTCTGGCCATGGTTGGCCATGTCCACCTTGCTCCGGTGAGGACTATAAATTTGGTTGGGTATTTTACAGCTGGATGCCCTGCCTAACACCAACCATATTTACAGTGTGGGACTGGATGGCTCTGTCATGAGGAGGGACAGGCCAGTTGGCTGTGCTGAACCTCTCTCACAAAGGAACCAGTTTTGGAGCCTGACCCATCTAACAAAGGAGCCATAGTTTAGGAACCCTATACTGGAAGGCATTGATACGAGGATCCTGACTCATCTTACAGCATAGCCACCATTTTGGGGGCCGGTACTGGATGAGGAGAGACAAGTGTGGCGCCACAGTTTGGGAGCCTGGCTTTGGATGACACCACTACGTGAAGAGGCCAGTTGGAGCCCAGTACTTGATGACACCAATACAAGGAGCCTAAACCCATCTCACAGTGTAGTCATAATGTCGTGGCCCAGTAACGGCTGGCACCAACAAGAGGAGAGACAGGCCAGTTGGCCACGCTGAACCCATCTCACAGTGTAACCATAGTTTAGGGGCCCGATACTGGATGACGTTGCTATGTGGAGGGTGCTGAACCATAGTATGAGAACCTGGCTCACAGCAGGAACAGTTTTGGGAGCCCAGCACTGGATGACACCACTGTGGGAAGGGACAGGCCAATTTGGCCACATCAAACTCTTCCCACAGCGGCACCCCAGTTTTGGGGCCTGGTACTCTCCACGCAACGAACCCTTCTCAGTATGAAACCACTTTTTGTATATATATATATATATATATACATTGGACGGATAGGTGTCCTCATCTTGTTTTGGTGTTAACAAAACAAGATGAGGCCACCTATCCGTCCAATGTATATAATGTAAATAATTCCTCGCCTCAAAATTATAGAACAGTATTATATATATATATATATATATATGCACTGACTTATTGTGTTCCCACACTATACCGTTTGTACCACTAAGTAATGTATTTACAAAATACAATTTCTGTAAAATCATGGAGTGAGTGGCAAACAGAGATCATGGATGAATTCTATTTGTCTGGTTCGTTAAAATTAATATTTACTTCTCCCCAGTAACGGATCTCCTTATGATCGTAAGTTGAATGTTATATATATATAATTCGATTTCTATGTCTTCTGCTTGTTTTTTTTTATAAAACATACTTGGTAGAGATCTACTGGAGTGATTTTCAAGTTTTTTTTAATTTAACCACCAAAAGTGAGATTAGTTCTATTGACTTGGTCTGACAGCCTTCCTCTTTAGGTCACATGATGCTGCCATTGTCTTGTGGTGCTACATTAAACTCACTGCTGCAGTCGCAAACAGACCTCCTCGATAGACTAAAACTCTGTTGAAAATTCACTCCACCTTTCCTAGCTTTGTGAATTCTCTGGATGTTTTCAGAAATAACACAGTTCTTGTGCATGCAGGGTGCAGTGATGAAACCACGTGGTCTGGGGCACTGATTTATTGTCTTCCCACACAACACCATTTGTACCACTAAGTAACAAACTGTGTCCACTCTCATATACAGATTTGTATTTACAAAATACAATTTCTGTAAAATCATGGAATGAGTGGCAAACAGCAATCTTGGACAAATTCTATTTGTCTGGTTTGCTAAAATTAATATATATATCATCATCATCATCATCATGACTGCTGTGCCAGTCATTGGGTATGATTCCATCCTGTATTACCCACTTTACTATGTAGGTTACTAGTTTGTCTCCTACTTCTCCTGATGCTTTTAGCATCTCAGCAACTATCTCTGATGGTTGCCGCAGCTTTACCATTCTTCATCTCTTTAATTGCTTCTTTGATTCTATAACTGTCAACTTGTACTTCAATAGCTTGTACTTCTGTTGGGTAAGTTGGGGGTAGGTTCTCTTTGTCCCATTCATTCCCTACATTCATCAATCTCTCATATAGTAACATTTCCATTCCTCTTTCTTTTGGAAATCAGTGGTGCTAAGTGTACCAGCTTCATTTTTAGTACATTTTCCCCCCAACAACATCTCAATTTACACTAACAGACTACCTTGCAATGCGAAACACTTCACATCTCTGGTCCTCATGTCTCAAGACATTGGCAAACTTTCTTTTTTCAGCCTCTCTCCGGGCTGTGTATACTTGTCGTCTAGCTTCTCTCTTAGCTACCTGGTACTGGTCTCTACTAACCCCATTTGATATATATATATATATATATATATAGCATATATCTTATGTCTGGGTGTATATCGTTATAGTGGATATTCTGATGAATGAAAGAAAGGACGACAGAAAGGATGTCTATATCTGCTTGAGACTACATTGGCACCTTAATGAAAGCATAGTACATATACATTATATAGGACAATCATGTTGGTGGCATGAAAAACAAACCCAGTCCACCCTCTAAAATGGTCATGCTGGTGATATGAGAGAGAAATAATACCCAGTCCATCCTGTAAGGTGGTTGTGCTGGTAACACAACAAAAAAATGCCCAGTCTACCCTGTAAGGGATCATGCTGGTGACAAGACAAAAAAAGCACCCAATCCATCCTGTAAAATGGTCGTGTTGGTTACATGACAAAAAGCAACCAGTCCACCCTGTAAGGTGCTAATGTAGGTGCCACGATAAAAAGCATCCAGCCCACACTATAACATGGTTTGCATTAGGAAGGGCATCCAGCCATAGAAACAAAACCAAATTACAGATCTGTATGAGCAAGACATGGTCACCTAACTTGATTTATCTAATAATGTGACAACCCATCAAACCCATGCAACCATGGAAAAATGAATGTTAAATGATGATGATGATGATGATGATGATATATATATATATATATATATATAAACGTGGTTGGTGTTAGCAACAGCATCCAGCTGTAAAAAAAAAAAACAAGCCAAAGTGCAGTTCTGTTTGAGCAAGGTACGGTGTGGCCAACTGGCCAGACTTGCCTCATATCATGGACGACCCACCTAACCCATGCAAGCATGGGAAAAATAGACGTTAAACAGTGATGATGATATATATATATATTATATACACCGAGGTTAACTTTGCCGTTCATCCTTACGGGGTCGACAAAATAAAGTACCAGTAATACACTGAGATAATTGCTGGCCTTGTGCCTAAAGTAGAAACAATTATATACACATGTAGAAGGTGAGTATTATTGTAGAACAATAAAACTATGCATATATCCAATAAGTAGCACTCAACAGTTGGTAGAACTGGAGTATATATTAAAGAAGAAATTAAAAGATGGTTAAAAAAGTTCCATATATTTTATTATGCGCATTTCGAAAACATCATCATCCTGGGACAAAAATGAGAACACAATGTTTATCCCAGGATGATGTTGTTTTCGAAATGCGCTTAATAAAATATATGGAACTTTTTTAACTATCTTTTTTTTAATTTCTTCTTTATTATATACACATATGGTTATGCAAATGTGTGTGTGAATACAGCATATGGGGTAAGAAAATGAAAAAAGTGACCTCTCCATCTACGCTACCCCATACTTCTCAAACCCAAACAGGAATATCTAGTCTATGCTACCCTACATGATTCCACTCCCATCAGGTATATCTTGGCTCAATCATAATTTATATACTATTATCTACAGGATTTTTAAACCTCCATAACAACCACATCAACAACAACACAAAAAAGAACTTAATCATTTTATCTTGAAGTAGGTTTTTTGAATATCAGTGTATGTTTGTGAGTGTGTCTGTGTGTGTGTGTGTGCATGGGTATGTCTGTATGTGTACATCTGTGTCTGCACATGTTTATGTATGCGTATGTGTGTGTCTTTGTGTTTATGTATGATAGCAACAAGAGAAGAGAAATATCAATAACACACAATTATCTATCACTGATTCTTCACACACACACACCTGACCCATAACTAATGTAGTGTGAGTGTGTGTGAGTGTGTGTGTGTGTGTGTGCATGAGTGTGTGTGTGAATATCTGCATGTGTAATTTTCCACACACCTGACCCATAACTAATGTAGTGTGTGTGTGTGTGTGTGTGTGTGTGTGTGTGTGTGTGTGTGTGAGTGAGTGAGTGTGTGTGTGTGTGTGTGTGTGTGTGTGTGTGTGTGTGTGTGTGTGTGTGTGTGTGTGTGTGTGTGCATGAGTGTGTGTGTGAATATCTGCATGTGTAATTTTCCACACACTGACCTATAACTAATGTAATGGCGTGTGTTTCTGTATGTGTAATTCTCCACACACACACACACACACACACACATATATATATATATACATATACATATACATATAAAACTGACCCATAACTAAATGTAGTAACATGACCTCAAAACCTCAAAAGAGATTAGGATACAGAGGGGTGGGGGGCAAAAGAGAGGGTTGGGAGAAGATAGGTAAGTGAACTACTTGAGAACATAACTACCTTATTACAAAATTGGTTGAGAATCAGACAAATTCTGTTTTGAGCTATTTTTTTCATAATACTTTGAAATATTTGTTCTAGCTCTCTACGCCCTGAGTTCAAATCCTACCAAGATCAACTTTGCTTTGCATACTTTCAGGGGTCGATGAAATAAGGTGTACCGGAGCAAGTTGGTGTATTAGTGCATGTGATAGGGCATCAGCTCAGATGTGTTCTATGTTAAAATCCTGCTGTGGTCCTACATGAGTGGTAGACTTAATATGTCACCTGCTTTAACTCTACTACTTGGCTCTTGCATGCCTTCAGCAAAGTTTACTCTGCTGTAACCATTGAGGCCTCTGGTTTGAGGGTACCTCCCTCCTCACCCACACCAGTCTCAGCAATCATTGGGACCAACTAGACATCTGGTTCAAAGGTATCTTCCTCCTTCCATCTCCTTCCCCCCACCATTGATGCCTGCTAGACCTCTGCTTTCAGGGTACTTTCCTCCCTCTATACCACCCCAGCAGTTTCAGAAGCCCTGAAATGGACTGTCAGCCCTTCCCTTCCTTCACTAACCTATCCAACCTTTACTAGAAGGGACAATGGATGTTAAATGATGATCATCATCATAGGTCCACTTCAATACTGTCATCATGGGTTTGATGGATCGTCACCATCCAAGACATGGTCAGATAACTACTTCAAGATCCGGCCATGCCTTGTCTCCATAATAACCTGTCCAACATGTAAAATGACCATATGTTGATGATGATGATATTGTTTAGTCAGAGAAGGGAAAAATAATATTTTTTTTTTTAAAACTGTGCGTTTATGTATGTGAAATAAGAAATCTGAAAATATAGTTGCCACAATGCAGGTAACAATAATAATAGTTGACTCAATATCATCTCTGTTCATTTTTTTCCATCTCAAAGAGTACTTTACCCAATTTGTTCAACTATCATTTATAGTTATCAACTATTATTATAGTTATCTGTGTTGTGCTGCCAGTATTTTCAATTTTCCCTGTGTTTCATAAGTCAACCACATATTTGTAATAGTTTATAAGTGTTTCAGCCCCAACTTACAAGCTACTTCACACACAGATACACACCCACTCCCTCCTCCCACTATATGTACACTCCACCACCACCATCCATGGCTAAGACATGAGAGGATGGTGGTGTGTGGGAAGTGGGGGAAGTCTAGAAATATAACAAATGACATGTTCTCAGATTAATAGCTATTACAACTGCAGATTTTCCCACGGAATAGAGATCAGGTGTTGTTTAGCTCTAAGTCAACCACAGCACAGCAGACATCAGATCGAAGACATTCCAATCATGACAATTCTGTCTAATCCCCCCCACCCATGACAGCAATGTCCAATCAGTTCTACGTCAGGGTATGATTTGAGGAAATTTGGCTACCATTTCTAGCAAGTAGACAACCATATATATGCAACCGGTATTTAGCAAGGAAACCTTATGCTAGTCCCATTAACCTCTTATTTTTATTATATATATATATATGACTCAGCTGTAGAAATGAGATGACAGGGACTGGGGTCCATATCATTCCACTGCAAAGTGGTCGTGGAGGTGCCACGGCAAAAAAGCACCCAGCACTCACTGTAAATGAGGTTGGTGTTAGGAAGGGCATCCAGCTGTAGAAATCAAGCCAGAATCAGTTCCCGTCCCACCCTTGCAAGCAGGGAAAAGTGGACGTAAAATGATGATGATGATGATGATGATATAGGGTGGTGGATTGGCAGTATCGTTAGATACTTTGCAGCATTGAGTTATGGTCCTTTACTGTCTGAGTTCAAATCCCGCCAAGGTTAACTTTGCCTTTCATCCTTATGGGGTCGATAAAATAAAGTACCAGTAATACACTGGGATAATTGCTGGCCTTGTGCCAAAAGTAGAAACAATTATTATATATATATATATTCGCGGTTTGAGGAAGTACCGGATTTGTGACTGGCATAAATAAGACCACTAAAACTGCAATATGGTGAGAAGTACGAAAAAGAGCCATACTGCATCGTCCTTCATGTAGGTTAACATGGGATGTGTTCAGGCCTTAGGTAGAGGGGCTTGTTCGAAAAATACATTGAAGTCTCCATTTCATGCTACAAAAACCAGAGATGGGCCTGCAACCTGGCCTGGGAGGTATGGCACGGACACACAAAGATAGCATATCCTGAGACCCCAAAGAGGCTTCAGAAGGGAGCAAACCTTGATCATCACAACTCTTAAAGGTAAAGAGCAGGAACTAATGGAGAAGGCTAGGTGCTCAGCAAAGTTCTGTGGATCTGATTCTGTAGATTTGGATGGAGTATGAAAACTCCACTATTCAGGTGTGGAGCCACAAATGGCTGCACAGATGAGAGCAGGGATACTCACAAGACTCCGGCTGTCAGAATGTGTTATGGACTGGATGGAGGATTTGCCTCTTGAAGTTTAGGTTGAAAGATAGGTCTCTGTGGGTGGTGCAAGTTTATGCACCAAACAAGGAGTCCACAGATCCTTCCTTGATGAAGTCATTGCAGCATTAGATGTAGTTAAGACTGAGTCATATATCCTGATGGGAGACTTCAATGCACATGTTGGCACTGATGACCTGACATGGAAAGAGTGATTGGAAGGAATGGTGATCCCAATCTCAATAAGAATGGAGAGGCTTTACTAGACTTCTGTTCTAGCAATGGACTCTCTATTATGAACACTTTCTTCCAGCACAGCGACATCCATAAATATATATGGTATAAGAGGAATCAGTGACAGAAATCAATAATCAAATTTGTTATTGTCTCTGATCTCTTTGATTCTGTGGTGGATGTTTGTGTTAAGAGAGGGCTGAGTTGTCAACTGATCACCATCTGGTTATCTGCAACGTGAGACTACCTAAAGCTAAAGAAGCCCACAAGACTGACAAGTCCATGGCAACCAGCAAGATAAAGTGGGAAGTGTTGGCGGATAAGGAAGTCAGGACCAGGTATGTAGATACTATTGCACCCATATTCAGAGAATTCCCTGAGCAAACTGAGGACATTGAGACAGAGTGGAGATTGTTCAGTGCTGCAGTTTCTGCTTCAGCTGTTAATAGCTGCAGGCTTGGTGTGGTGTCGGATGGCAGGAAGACTCCTTGGTTCAATCAAAAGGTCAAAGATGCCATCTGAGCAAAGAAGGAGGCCTACAAAGCTTAGCTTGGAAATAATTCCTCCTTCTTGCACTTGCAGTACAAGCAAGCACAAAGTATCACAGCAGGGACAGAAAAGACGCCCAAAGTTAAGACATGGGAGGACTTTGGGGTTAAGCTGGAATCTGACTTCAGATCAGTAAATAAAGTGTTATGGTAGACCATCCGCTGACTTTGTAATAAGAAGCCCTCATCCTCACCTGCTATCGGAATGTGCCAAGGGTTCTCCTCTCTTCAGAGAGGTACATCCTCACAAGGTGGAGAGAATAATTTGCAGAACTCCTGAACTCAATCGAAAGAGAGATTAATCACAAGAGCAGTTAAAGAGCTCAAATGTGACAAGGCCGCTAGGAAAGATGAAATCCAGCCGAAGATGTTAAATAGAGAAAGTATTCTCTGGCTGACATGTGTGCCGGGTGTCCTGGACCTCTGGAAAGGCACCTAAGCAATGGCAATCGGGAGTGATAATCACAAGGGAGGCAAGAAGAGGGTTCTCCTCATTAAGCCTCCCCGGAAAATTCTATGCTAAGTGTCTGATGAACAGTGTGGTTTTTGCCCTTGACGGAACACAGCTGACCAAATATTCACACCATGGTAGGTCTTCAAGAAATTGTGGGAGTATTGCCAAGAGGTATATTCTAGCTTTGTAGACCTCAAAACGTTCCTCGGGACCTACTGTAGAAGGTTCTGCAGGAGTGTGGAATCGATAGTCAGCTTCTTGCTGCCCTGATGTCTCTATATCAATGCCCAAGAATTTGAGTTTGTATAAATGCTAAATGGTGGAGTTGGACTCCACCAAGGGTGCGTACTGTCACCTCTCCTGTTCATTATTTACATGAACAGGATTAACATGCGCAGCTGGGTTGGAAGTGGTATCATGACTAGCAGTGTAAAATTAGTCGGCTGGAATTTGCAGATGACATGGGGTTTCTTAACTTGATAAACGGTGATCTCCAATTTACACTTGATGAAAATTAATGTGTTAAGTGGCTGAGTATTCCACAGACAAGTGTACCCTTAATGTAATTCCAAAGCCAAATGACTGTGGCTAAAAGACACTTGCTCAAGCTGACTGGCAGTGACAAGAAACTCACAACCTTGACATTGCAGGGGGAATCACTGAGCCATATATTCATCACCTCAGCCATTGTTGTTAGACTATATAAATTAACAGATCATAAGTACATCTTAAACACAACAATGAGACTATGTATTTCAATAAGACCACTCCTACTTAATATTAAAAACCAGAACTGTATGTGTGAGAGAAGCCCAATAATACAATAAAAGAAGGATGGGAGTGTGGTAGGGGTGAAATATTAAACAAACTTTAAACATACCAGGAACAATCAAACAGAAAGTGAATGAAAATGTAAAAAAAAAACAACAGGTCATGTGTACTAAGTCAGCTGACCTGACAAGAAACTGGTACAAAATCAAGTTGTTGCTGTATAACCTTTATTAAGTTATGTCCCAAACATGTCGATGAAGGAAATTTGCTTGCAACAGATACCAATCCTCTTGATTTAAAAAGAAGATTAAGGTTAGTTTATAATGAATGTTTATCTTAAACATTTACCACGTTGTTACATCAGTTCTAACATATTCTTAAATCTACTAGATTCTAGCTAAATCTATTCTGTCTGAATGTATGGGGCAAATCGTTTCCGAGAAGAAATAAGTGGTGTAAAATTTATCAGAATTTCACCAAATTGCAAAATGCCGAAAGTCAAGAAGACCATGGGAGCTTCACTCTCAGAAGTTGATTCAGCAGTCAGCTTGACAGCCAAAATAGGTAGCACCAACAATTATCACTACCATTAATAAGACGAAGGCAATGACAGCAACAATCTTCGGTGAAAGAAGGCATTCAAGCCACAGCAGCCAGCCTGGCAGCCGAAATAGGTATCGATCAACTACCACTACCATTAACAAGAAGAAGGCAACGACAGCAGCAGTGACAACAACAACAACAACACATGCTTTCAGGGTTTTGTCTTCTGTTGACTCCAGATCTGGTGTAGGTGAGCTATGAGGCCTCACTCATATCAGCACTCTCCCTTCCATCCACATACAGTTGAGCCTAGCACCCAGGCTGATGACAACCAGGCACTCGCCCTCCCCAACTCTGGGGCTGACCGAGGCGGCATGTCGACAGCAGCCTTTGTCAAGGCCAATGTTTCATCCTTTTCTAATCCAAAATGAGTGTTGGATTCATCATTTTGAGCCAAGGACAAAGAGACAATCCATGCAGTGGAAACATGTCTCCTCCTCTGCTCCAAAGAAGGCCAAGGTCATTTCATCTGCAGGAAAGATGACAGCCTCAGTTTTGGGGGATACAAAAGGCATTGAGTTTATTGACCATCTTCAAAAGGGCCATACTGTCAATGCTGGGCCAGTTACGAAAAGCTATCAAGAAAAACTGACAAAAGGGGTTTTGTTACTTCAGGACACAAGTCCTTGGTTTCAAAGGCTGTTGTGCATGACTGTAGCTTTGAACTGGTTAATCCCCTTCCTTATTCTTCTAATTTGCCCCCATCTGACTATCATGTTCTCAAACATGAAAAAACACTTGGCTGAGAACCAGTATCGCAGAGATGATGACGTTATATCTGCTGTTGATGACTTTTTTGACCAACAGGTAAAAGCTTCTTCACCAATGGGATCCAAGCACTACAATACCAATGTAAGAGGTGTTGGACCACAAAGGGGACTATGTTGAAAAATATAGCTCATGTGGTCACATTGCATGAGAGTATCTTGGTTAGTCTATGAACGTTTCAGCCGACCCTCATATGAGAGAGATAATGTAAGACAGAGAAGACCTTTTAACATTGCCAAGGACTTGACAACCCTTCTAGGACTGGTGCTATAATAAAATGCACCCATTACAATATGTAAAGTGGTTGGCAACTGAGCAGAGACAATATAGGATCAAGAGGAACCTTCAGTCTTGCCAAGGACTTGACAACCTCTCTAGTGCTGGTGCCATGATAAAATCTAACCAGTACAATATGCAAAGTGGTTTGGCATTAGGAAGGGCATCTAGCCAAACATGCTAAAATATGCACCATATGAACGAGATATGGTTATCCAACCTGTCTCGTCTCAGACTGTGATGACCCATCAAACCCATGCCAGCATGGAAAACAAATATAGAATGATGATGATGATGATGAGTATGCACTGTGAGCAGGTAACTTCTACTACTTTCTCACAGTTCAGCACTCAGAAGAAATGGAGTAGGTGTAAAAGCCAAACTCACTATCCTCAATTTGGTGTTCATGCCTACCCTTACCTATGGTTATATATCTTGGGAAATGACAAGAAAATACAATACATGTAGCCAAAATGAGGTTCTTCCAAAGGGTCTTTAGAGTAACATTAAACTCAGAGATCAGGAAGTCATTCCAGGCAAAGGCACTACTTCTCCACATTCAGAGATCCTAGCTCCAGTACTATGGACATGTGGTTGTTTAAGGAAAGAATTGCCAGACAAATTTTATGGGCAAAGCCAGCTAGCAGGAGACTTAGAGGTAGACCATGAGCAAGATCATTGGATAACATCCATAAGCTTGGTTGGTCTTGAGGATCCATCTGATTCATTTGGAGACAATTGCTTCTGATAGGACTCTCTGGAAGATGTTTCTGACGACTCTGTCACATGACTCTCTCAGGAATAAGTGGGAGAAGATGAAGGCTAACCCTACAATGTGTGCCCTCTTCTCTCAGTTATGTGCCACATCCTTATCACCATTTAATGTCCATTTTCCACACTAGCATGTGTTAGACAAGTTATCCCATTGTGAGACAAGTCAAATCAGATGGCTGTCTTGTTCATATAGAACTAGACAAGGTCACCTGATCTGACTTGTCACACCCCAAATATAATCATTTCAACAGCTTGGCAAGCTGGCAAACCTAGTTTTTGACATGTTTTGCTCTGACCACACTAAGAAAATCACTAAACCTGCATTTTCCACTACACAGACCACGCTCACGCACACTAAATTATGTGACAGGTCATAACACCATATGACACTCAACTGCTTTGGACATTTCTACAACTCTGATATGCAACAATGATGTTCAGTGATTGTAGGAAATAATTATATATTTATTAAATTATATAAATTTGTATAAAACTGTGATGGTTTAAATTTTAGTAATTCTCCTCTCTGAGTTCTATCTGTGTTCTTGATGGCTGCCTAGTTAACCATAATGGTAACAACAACCATGTGTGTGTGTGGTGTGTGAGTGTGTGTGTAATACCTATATGCAATTATGAATTATGTATGTGTGTTGAGAGAGAGAGTGAAACATGTCATTGGAATGTCACAGTAAGACATATTTACATGGCATATAAGGCATACACACACATATATATGTATCAATACATATACACACACTTACACATCTACATAAATATACATCATGTATATAGAGAGAGAGTGAGATAGGGGAGAGATGGAGATGGAAGAAGAGTAAGGAAGAGAGAGAGATGGAAGAAGAGAGAGAGAGAGAGAGAGAATAGTTGGTTACAGATTACTGGCAACAGTAAATATACACGTTTGTTTATTCAGTTTCTTACATGGTTGCGACGCTTTGCTGAAACATTGTAGTTACGTTGTATGAACATGAATAAATTATATATATATATATATATATATATATATATATATATATATATATATATGTATGTGTGTTGAAGTTTCCGTTGAAAAAGTCAGAGGAATGAAGAGTGCTCTATGTAAGTTACAGAGCTAAATATTTTATGTATAATAAACAATACAATATAATTACCTCATTACCAGAGGTTTCCTGAATAAAACGAATACAAGAAACGTCTGCATTTGTCTGACGTACGAATGGGGACGTTTCTTGTATTCGTCTTATTCGGGAAACCTCTGGTAATGAGGTAATTATATTGTATTGTTTATTATACATTATATATATATCATCAACCACCTACATATGAAGTATAGTCATGTTTACATCGATTTCCAAATATACACGTCTTCTGCGTCGACGTGCATATAAGAATGTATTTATGAGGGATGTCTGTAAGCAATAAACTATTTATGAGGGATGAGTGTATATAATAATGTATTTATGTAGATGTATGTGTATATGAAATATTCTATTTATCTAGATGTGTCTATAATAATTGTTTCTACTTTAGGCACAAGGCCAGCAATTAACCAGTACATTACTGGTACTTTATTGACCCCGTAAGGACGAAAGGCAAAGTTAACCTCGGCGGGATTTGAACTCAAACAGTAAAGGGACGTAACTATGCTAGAAAGCATGGCGTCCAACCCTCTACCAATACTGCCAATCCACCGCCCTAGATGTGTCTATAATAATTGTTTCTACTTTAGGCACAAGGCCAGCAATTACCCAGTGCATTACTGGTAAATAATGTACATTATAGATGTGTCTATAATAATGTACATTGGAACCTCGGTTCACGAACAGTCTCTCGAGTAACGAATGGTTGATGACTAGCTGGGAGTATCGGCGGGAAAGCGTCACCTGCTATGTAGTTAGTTACTATGGTAATATCTATCTGTCTTTCACACAGTCACTCTCTCAATGTATTTCTCTTTCAAGACTTCGTATGGGGGAAATACATTCGGCTTACGAGCATTTCTGGTGACGAATGGCCTTCAAGAACGAATTAAGTTCGTGAACCGAGGTTACACTGTATTTATGTAGATATGTGTGTTTGTGGTTAACCAATTAGCTATATACTCAATTTATGCGACGTTTAAGATCAAAGTCCTCTATTTTTGTCTGTGTTTACGCAAAGGGAAGGGAGCAAATGAACTCACTTTGTGGTATTATATAACAAAACATCATATAATTGTTTCTACTTTTGGCACAAGGCCATCAATTATCCCAGTGCATTACTGGTACTTTATTTTATCGACCTCGTAAGGATGAAAGGCAAAGTCAACCTCGGCGGGATTTGAACTCAGATCGTAAAGGGACGTAACTATGCTGGAAAGCATGGTGTCTGACCCTCTACCGATACTGCCAATCCACCGCCCTTTAATAATTGTTTCTACTTTAGGCACAAGGCCAGCAATTACCCAGTGCATTACTGGTACTTTATTTTATCGACCCCGTAAGGATGAAAGGCAAAGTCAACCTCGGCGGGATTTGAACTCAGATCGTAAAGGGACGTAACTATGCTGGAAAGCATGGCGTCCGACCCTCTACCGATACTGCCAATCCACCACCCAATCCACAAAACATCATATAATTGTTTCTACTTTAGGCACAAGGCCAGCAATTACCCAGTGCATTACTGGTACTTTATTTTATCGACCCCGTAAGGATGAAAGGCAAAGTCAACCTCGGCGGGATTTGAACTCAGATCGTAAAGGGACGTAACAAAACATCATATAATGGTATTTTGTTAAACGCTAATTTTGACGAACTCACACAAATTTATCACACACTCACATAAATATTACACGCACACACATTATATATATATACATACATTATATATATATATACATACATTATATATATGTGTGAGAGGGAGAGAGACACACACACATATATATATATATCACCCATATATGTGTGTATAGGGGCTTCATCGTTTCCTACGTGAA
>OZ024748.1:27171014-27258514 GCA_964016885.1 Eledone cirrhosa | reverse complement strand
TATATATATATATATATATATGTACAGCCACCGGAAATAACATCTGTGAAATATACAGCGCCATCTACCTGTTAGCTAGCTACCTCACCGTGAAACAAAAGAACCCTTAAAACCTACCAGAATAAACGCCTACACAGCGGCTAAACATCAAACGATTATTTCTGTATAAGTGGTTCCAAGCACTTCGCCAGTCGACTTTTGGCAGAGTCAGCTAGCGCATCGTTGTTCCTCGCCTCTGCCACGCTTTGTCACTCACACACGCCTTGTACCTCGTATCGTCGCTTCATGTGAAAATAAATAGCTGATCGAATTTACATCTCGCCTTGCTTCGTCCTTTCAATTTGTGCTTTCGTCTGTCCATCCTCAACAGTTCTTTTAAGGGCTATCTTCAGATCTGATCAGAAGTAGTGACCAGACTGTCTAACCACGTCGCTACAATTGGTGACCCGGACGTGAGTCGAACGCGCAACCAGACAGCACCTAAGAAGATACCAACATGGACATGTCCCAACCAACGACAGAGGTCGAGATTTCAGAGCTGCGGGCTATGATCAGAGAGCGGGCTGGTCAAATTAAAGCCCTCTCGAATCAAGTAGAGAACTTGGCCTTTCAAACACACCGGCGACGCAGCAACAGTCGATCCAGGCCCTTTCACAGTCGAACATCCAGAAGTCCCAGTCAAAATTGTCTGCCTGGCAACCTCTGCTGGTATCACTCAAATTTCGGCGCACAGGCATCTAAGTGCAAAGCCTCGTGCTCTTTCCGGAATGCCACCCAGGGCCTGGCGACGACGTTCACCCCTGGTACAGAAAAGAAAAGTCGTCTATTTTGTATTAACGACCAGGCGACAGGCATCCGTTACCTCGTAGATGCAGGAGCCCAGGTTAGTGTTATTCCTGTTTCACTAATCTCGGGCAAAAACACCCAACCCCGTCCTTTCTGCAGGCAGTGAACCGATCGTCAATTCCGACTTTCGGGGGAAAATCACTGACCCTCAATTTAGGCCTTGAGGCAGCTTATCAGTGGGTGTTCGTCGTGGCAGACCTGCCGACCCCGATCCTAGGAGCCGATTTTCTCCACCACTTCAACCTTCTGTTGGATATGAAGAACCGGAGGCTTATTGACACCACCACAAACCTCACTGTGAGAGGTATATTTACCACGCAATCCATAGTGAGCCCTGTAATTTGCCAGTCAGAGCCTTCGCGGTACAACGGCATTCTCCAGAAATACCCAGACATCACTCGCCCGGTATTTAAGGATGGTCCTATTAAGCATAGTGTCACGCACCACATCGAGACAAAGGGACCACCCACAGCTGCCCGACCAAGGAGACTGCCTCCAGACCGATTGAGAATCGCCAAGCAGGAGTTCCAACACATGCTGGACCTCGGAATCATTCGTCCTTCCTCCAGCAACTGGTCTGCACCCCTACTCCTAGTTCCAAAAAAAACGAGAATGATTGGCGACCATGTGGGGATTATCGTGCACTTAATAATTCTACAGTGCCCGATAATTACCCTGTACCTCACCTGCACGATTTTTCTGCCTCTCTGCAAGGCGCACGCACCTTTTCCAAGGTAGATTTGGTGCGTGCATATAACCAGATACCTATGGAGCCTGCAGACATTCCGAAGACCGCAATCACAACACTGTTCGGTTTATTCGAATTCCTGCGAATGCCGTTCGGTCTGCGCAACGCTGCACAAACTTTTCAGCGGTTTATTGACACCGTGTTACGCTATCTACCCTTCGTATACGCGTATATTGACGACGTGCTGGTAGCAAGTACTTCCGAGCATGAGCACGAGAAGCACTTAGATCTCCTTTTCCGACGTTTGGCTGAGTACGGTATCATCATCAACCACAGCAAGTTCCTCGGCGTTCCTTCACTGTCCTTTCTCGGGCACATCATCGATAAAGACGGCATTCGTCCACTTCCCGAGAAAGTAGAAGCTATCCGCAGTTTTCCCGCTTTCCCGCACCTACATCACTTCGGAAACTGCGTGAATTCCTAGGTCTGGTGAATTTTTATAGGCGTTTTATCCCTCATTGTTCGGACGCAGCCAGACTCCTCACGGACCTTCTTCGTAACCGGACTCGCAAAAACGAAGAGATCACTCTAAACGAGGAAGAATTAACATCTTTTAACCGCCTGAAGGAAATGTTGGCAAACGCTTCCATGCTCGTTTTCTCCAGGTCTGGCGCTCCTCTTTCGCTGCTAGTGGAGGCATCAGACACGGGGGTTGGAGGCGTTCTATAACAACATGTCCACGGCGTGTGGCAACCCTTATCCTTCTTTTCTAAGCGATTGCAACCGGCAGAAACGAAATACAGTACCTTTGGCCGTGAACTCTTGGCAACCTATCTTTTGGTTAAGCATTTTCGGCACATGCTCGAAGGATCAGATTTCGTGATCTACACGGACCATAAACCACTAGTTTATGCGTTCCGTACCAAACCTGATCGACATTCACCGAGAGAACTCCGACACCTGGATTTTGTCTCCCAATATTCAACTGATATTCGGCATATCAAGGGATCAGACAACGTAGCAGCCGACGCCCTGTCCCGAATCCAGCTGAACGCAATACATGTGCATTCAGGCATCGACCTTTAACAGATCGCAGCTGAACAAGAGACTGACGAAGAGTTTATCAAGCTCCGAGATTCACCATCCCTCAAGTTTCAGCAAGTTCCCATTCCTTCTCCGGGACAAATTTGGTGCGACCTTTCTACCGGTCGTGAACGACCGTACGTACCACAGATGCAGCGTCAACAAGTTTTCTCTGCTTTACACTGCTTGTCTCACCCGGGAATCCGGGCTACACAGAAAATCATCTCTGCTCGTTTTGTGTGGACTAACATTAACAAGGACGTGCGCGACTGGTCCAGGAGCTGCATTGCCTGCCAGAAAGCCAAAGTCCACAGACACATCAAAACTCCACTCGGCACATTCGCGCAACCTGATGCACCTTTTCATCATGTGCATATCGACATCGTCGGACCGCTACCACCATCACAGAACTACACACACTTGCTCACCTGCATAGATTGATTTTCTCGTTGGCCTGAGGCTTTTCCCATAAATGATACCTCAGCGGAAACAGTCGCTAAAACTTTGGTTTTACACTGGGTATCACGTTATGGCGCCCCAGCGAAGATGACAGAGGACACCAATTTGACTCCCACCTCTTCAGGGAACTGACTCGCCTGTTAGGATGTAAACACATCCGCACGACAGCTTATCACCCGCAAGCTAATGGTCTCGTGGAAAGATTCCAGCGCCAATTGAAAGCTGCAATAAAAGCATATCCAGACAAGACCCACCGGTTTGAATACCTACCACTCATCCTTCTGGGCATTCGATCCACCGTTAAGGAGGAATTCGGACACACACCGCAGAATTAGTGTACGGCACCACTCTGGTTCTACCTGATCAGATGGTTGCTCCCATCTCTCCTCAGGATGTTCCAGACCCAGGATCATACGTACACCATCTTCGACAATATATGTCTCACCTTGCTCCTGCAAGCACCCGTCAACAGAACACGGCCACACACGTACCTTCAGACATTAAAAATTGGACACACGTTTTCGTTCGAAACGACACCATCTCAGCTCATCTTCGACCTCCATATTCTGGCCCTTATCGTGTTCTAAAAAAATATCCGAAATATTTTATTCTCGATCTAGATGGTAAACAGAATTCTATCAGCGTGGACAGATTAAAAAAAGCCATCATGTATACTGTTACAGTCTCTACACCAGAAACTCCAACAGATTGCTGTCCCAGCGAGCCACATGTTTCATCTCCAGTCACGAGAAGTGGACGACGCGTCCATTGGCCCACCAAGTTGGCACAATATGTGAATTACCGTTAACCTCAAGTGAGTTTCTTAATCATTCTTCGTGCAAAACATTTCCATTTTTCTTGTGTTTACTATTTCCAGTTTCAAATACAATGAACTTTCTGCTTGAACAATTGCAATTTTTAGTGACCATGTGCTCATGTCACGAAGAACATTATTTATAATGAACATTATTTATTACAAACACTATTTAAGAACAAACATTGTGTATAGTATTGTGTATAACATTTTTTTTCTTCTCTCTCTTGTTTTGCAAACATTTTTATTTTTATTGTTCTGTAACATTGATTGTGTAATTGTCATAATTTTTATATACATACAAGGCGTGTACATATTCTGTTTTTCATGCACACTACAAAACCACGTTTGTTTCACCTTTTGGTTCATACACGGATCAATAGATATTTTTGTCCCTCTAACTCTTACACTACAAAATGTTTTCTCTTTGATCACGCACTTCACAAATCGCATCCTCAAAACACTGGCCTTCTGTTTTCACGTACACATTCACTCAATAGCTCGAGAATGCCTCGCTTTTTTTTTAATACATGCATTCGCTCAAGTTATATGCTGTGGAGCAAACTGTTACTTTTAGGCAGCATGCTTCGGCCATTCAGTTCACACATTACAGTTATCTTCACTGCCCAGTTAGACTTTTTGTCACGCAATTCACAGGCAGCTCAACCCAAATTGCAACAGGCTCATTCATCACGCCTGCATAAATCTGGTCAAAGTCATTTTATAGTTTATTTCTTTTTTCACTTCCTGACACACATATCTTGCCATATCATCTCTACATCGACTCTGTCCTGTACTCGATGATCACAAAATTTCACAACATGCTGGACACTCCTGGGGCTATTGTCATGACAAATGCACCATTGGCCCATTACTATACGATATTTCGCTCTTTTGTTGTACAAAATATCTGGCAGGGGGATAATGTACATCCACCGGAAATAACATCTGTGAAATATACAGCGCCATCTACCTGTTAGCTAGCTACCTCACCGTGAAACAAAAGAACCCTTAAAACCTACCAGAATAAACGCCTACACATCGGCTAAACATCAAACGATTGTTTCTATATAAATAGAGTGGTTCCTAACACTTCGCTAGTCGACTTTTGGCAGAGTCAGCTAGCGCATCGTTGTTCCTCGCCTCTGCCACGCTTTGTCACTCACACACGCCTTGTACCTCGTATCGTCGCTTCATGTGAAAATAAATAGCTGATCAAATTTACATCTCGCCTTGCTTCGTCCATTCAACTTGTGCTTTCGTCTGTCCATCCTCAACAGTTCTTTTAAGGGTTATATGCGACAACAGTCCTTTTAAGGGCTATCTTCAGATCTGATCAGACCGTATGCGATAACAGTCCTTCTAAGAGCTATTCTCGGATCTGATCAGAAGTAGTGACTAGACTGACTAACCACGTGGCTACATATATACACACACACACACACAGATATATATATATATATATATATATATATATATATATATATATATATATATATATATATATATATATATATATATATATATATATATATATATATATAAATGTAATCTGAGTTTTTCGAATATTAATAATAATATTCGATTCGTTTGCAATTATGCAAACAAGCCTCAATTTTAAAGCCATGTCAGTAGAATGAGCCCCTTATATATGCATATATATATATATATATATATATATATATATATATATATATACACACACACATACACACACACACACAGATATGTATATGTGTGTGAGTGTGTATGTATTCTCTCACTTTTTTTTCAAACCTAGTTTTCGCAAGTGGCTAACAAAGTTTCTCTCTCTGTTATACACATTCTTGCACATACATTACTTTATTGTTAGAATGTTGAATAATGGAGCAATGATTTGCAGTAGTTCTTCCGGCCCTTTATATTCTGAGTTCAAATTCCACCGAGGCCAACTTTGCCTACACTCTCCCTGTCGGGGCATGCCTAAATTCGAAAGCATTATTCTTTTCGTGGACGTACATAGCCTAGTGGTTGGAGATTTGGACTCACAATTCATGGGTTCGATTCCTGGACCAAATAGTGCACTGTGTACTTCAGCAAAATATTTTATTTTATGTTTTTTGTTTTTTCTTCCAGGAGTTGTAACCAGCATGTGGTATCAGCAATGGAAAAACCAATGAAAACATTGTCTCTTTGGTCCGATCTGATAACCAGCAGATAATATCAGCAATAGGAAGACCAATGATCTGACAACTGGCAGATAGTATCAGCAATAGTAAGACCAATGGAAACATTGTTTCCTTGGTCTAATCTGATGATCAGCTTTTTTCTTCTGCCAGTAGTTGTGAGCAACTGATTGTATCAGCAATGGAAAGACCAATGGAAACATTGTTTCTTTGGTCTGATCTGATGACTGGTAGATAATATCAGCAATGGGTCCGATCTGATGATTGATAGACAGATAATATCAGCAAAGAAAAGATCAATAGAAACATTACTTCCATGTCTTACTTAATAATCAGCTCTTTCTACTTTTGACTTTTTTTTTCTTTTCTCTATGCTCATCATCTTTCTCCTTGTCCCAAATCAGCACCATTTCTTTCCATCTATAACTTTTATTGTATCTGGCAAGGTCGACGCTACCATTAAGGCCAACTATGCAGCCACCTAGGACACAGACCTAAGATGGGTACATTACTGAACCTTAAAGGATCACAGTTTTTGACAAGACTGGTGCTACCATTAAGCTTATCTAAGCAACCACCTACAAACACAGACCACTGGTGGGTGCATTACTGAACCTTAAAGGATCACACTTTTATTCAGGACTAATGCTACCATTAAGAACAACTAGGCAGCCACCTAGGGCACAACTCAGTGAGGGAAGCATTAGTCAACCTCAAAAGATCACACTTTTATACAAATGTGTCTAATTTAATTGAATACATAATTTTCTGTGATCAATAAATAAATCACTAAATATGTTGCCTCACAGCAGTGTTTTGGGAATGTCTTAGAGGATTGTATGGTGTTATGACCTGATATTTGGTGTGGGTGAGTGTGGACTGTGTTGTAGAAAATGCAGGCTTAGTAATTTTCTTAATATGGTCAAAGCAAGAAATGTCAAAAAGTAGGTTTGTCAGTTTTCCAAACTGCAAGTTGTAAGTATTTTATTTGGGAGAACGGGGTGCATGTATAGGATTACTCTCTCTCTCTCTCTCATACACACACAGCTCCTCTATTTTTTGTCACTTTCACACCTCACTCTTTCTCTTCTCTCTCTCACACACACATCCTCTCTTCCTCTTCTCTCTCACACACACACATCCTCTCTTCCTCTTCTCTCTCCCACTTTCCCACACCTCTCTTTCTCTCTCTCCTTCATTGGTGACCTTCTTCTGACATGACCTACAAACACTACATACTTTGATGAGAGTGTAGTGGTGTGTATGAAGATGTAGTGTGGTATAGGAGCCAGTTGTGGGGTGTAGTGGTGTAGGAGAGTGTAGTGGTGTGTAGGAAAATGTAGTGTGGTATAGGAGCCAGTTGTGGGGGTGTAGTGGTGTATGAGGGTATAGTAGGGTGGCAGCCAAACCACCCTCAACTTATACTCTATTGACTTGAAAGACACAATAATCCAAGAGTTACTATAGTTGAAAACGAAAGACACATGAGATGGTCACGACTGGAGAGTCTCTGGTTTCAACATGGCTGCTCAATTTGCTAGAGATAGCAGTGGATTGCTTATAGCTGTAACAACGTTGAACGCAGCCCCTGCTATTAAAATACGTGTTAATGCTAAACTTTTGAAATCTAAACTAGCTTACATCACAACTGTCGCCGCCAGTATCTCACCACCATTATCATCACCACCTCCACCACCACCACCTCCACAGTCCGTATCTCCATCCACCACCTCCACCACCACAACTAGTATCTCCACCACAAAACCACCACCACCACCATCATTACAATCACTACCATTACACTAGATGTTATATAAGTGGTTAGTAGTACTAAGAATATCGTATTACAACTTCAGGATATATTTTTCTTGTGTCATGTGCTCAACACACCATATACACGAATACATACAAACACACACACACACACACACACACACACACACACACACACACGCGCGCGCGCGCGCGCGCGCGCTAACATCTATTTGTATCTGTCTGCCTGTATGTGAAATAGAAATAACAAAGCAAACGACACAGTACATCTAAGAAATGTATTAGTTTAAGGCTTGAAGTAGCAGGAAATAGACAATACAGTGAGGAGTGAATCCACTCCTCACTGTATCGTCTTCCACGAAAATTTAGAATCTTCTGATATTATGGGAGTTATCTCCCTTAATTGCTACTGATCCATGTATTTTATAAAAATGATGTGTTGCTTCCCTTTAAGGTTTGCCGGCTACATACCCTATTCGATATATGAACGTCTATGTTTCAAAAAGCAGTATTTTAATGGTGCGAATGGGTGGGTGGAAAGGGCAGAATTCATTCGTTGTTTTTTTGTTGTTTTGTGTTTTATTTATTCTTTTGTTGGAGCGTTTTAAAACAAAGACGTCTTAGGTTTCTCAACAGTCCTTGCTGATAGTCTGTCATTAGAGTCGGACACCATGCTTTGCAGCATAGAGTTACGGTCCTTTATGGTCTGAGTTCAAATCCCGCCGAGGTTAACTTTGCCTTTCATCCTTACGGGGGTCGATAAAATAAAGTACCAGTAATGCACTGAGTAATTGCTGGCCTTGTGCCAAAAGTAGAAACAATTATTTCACTGTGGCACAGAGTTACGGCCCTTTACGGTCTGAGTTCAAATCCCGTCGAACTAAACTTTGCCTTTCATCCTTACGGGGGTCGATAAAATAAAGTACCAGTAATGCACTGGGATAATTGTGCCAAAAGTAGAAACAATTATTTCACTGTACAACAGTAATGTAGACTTCTGTAGAACACACATATTTCACGGTGAAAGTGGGCGGATAGAATGTAGTTGGGGGTGGGAGATGAGGAGACTGAGGGGGTTGTTGTAGTAACACAATAATATCAGTCTCAGGGCACACCAACATACTTTAACGACCTAATTCCAACACACACACACACATATATACATATGAAGGCACATGGCTTAGTGGTTAGAGCATTGGGTTTGCAATTGAAAGGTTGTGAGTTCAATTCTCAGACCGGGTGATGTGTTGTTTCCTTGAGCAAGACACTTTATTTCACATTGCTCCAGTTTACTCAGCTGTAGAAATGAGATGATAGGGACTGGGGTCCCTATCATTCCACTGCAAAAGTGGTCATGGAGGTGCCACAGCAAAAAAGCACCCAGCACTCACTGTAAATGAGGTTGGTGTTAGGAAGGGCATCCAGCTGTAGAAATCAAGCCAGAATCAGTTCCCGTCCCACCCTTGCAAGCAGGGAAAAGTGGACGTAAAATGATGATGATGATGATGATGATGATGATATCATTTTCATCATCATCATTTTACGTCCGCTTTTCCCTGCTTGCAAGGGTGGGACGGGAACTGATTCTGGCTTGATTTTTACAGCTGGATGCCCTTCCTAACACCAACCTCATTTACAGTGAGTGCTGGGTGCTTTTTTCCGTGGCACCAAACGTCCACTTTACAGTTTGGGTTGGGTGTTTTTTTTGCCGTGGCACCTTCACAATCACTTTGCAGTGGAATGATAGGGACCCCAGTCCTATCAGCTCATTTCTACAGCTGAGTAAACTGGAGCAATGTGAAATAAAGTGTCTTGCTCAAGGAAACAACACATCACCCGGTCTGAGAATTGAACTCACAACCTTTCGATTGCAAGCCCAATGCTCTAACCACTAAGCCATGTGCCTCCATATATATACAGACGGCTAAGAGAAAAGGGTACTCAACACTGAAGTAGAGTTTAAATATTCATTTTATTATAGCTAAATGGTGAGTCTTTGTTACTCTGGAATTTCATCTGTTTATCATAGGGTCATCAGACCAGAACATTATATAGTTCATAGGCCATAGTTTCCAGAATAAAGACGAGTTGGAAGAAGTTTAGGGAGCTGCTTCCTCTGTTTACAAAGAAGAGTTTCTCCCTACGAACGAAAGGCCGGTTATATGATGCCTGTGTGAAATGCGCGATGCTGCATGGTAGTGAAACATGGGCAGCAACTGCAGAGGATATGCTACAGCTGGAGAGAAATGAAGCAAGTATGCTCCGTTGGATGTACAATGTCAATGTGTGTGAACGAACAAACATAGACGAGTTGAGAGAGAAACTGAGTATAAGAGGGATAGGCTGTATTGTGCGGGAGAGAAGACTGTTGGTATGGACATGTGATGCGCATGGAGGATGACCGCTGGGTAAAGAAGTTCCAAGAAATCCCAGTAGAAGGAAGACACAGTAGAGGAAGACCACGAAAAACATGGGCGGAGGTGGTGAGGGCGGACGTCAGATCGCTGAAGCTCACGGAGGAGGTGACAAGGAACCATGACGAATGGAGAGATGCCGTGCTTAATAAGACCTGTCCTACACTTGCAAACAAGGAAAAGCGGACGTAAAATGATGATGATATATATATATATGTATAAAGACAGGAGTTTGTTCGTGTGTAAACTACCTTATGAAACTGTTTATATTATCTATTTTCCTTATTTGTATTTTGTTTAGTTTGGTAAGGAGGCCAAGAAGAATGACTTGAAATGATCATGGGAAGGAACTGTTCCAATCAAAGAACTGATAAGGAAATATGGAAAATGAACTATAATAATAAGTCATGTGTGCTTGTACACACACATATATATATATATATTCTTATATATATATATTCTTGGCTTAAACTTTAATCTGTTATTTTAATATATATATATATATTAAAATAGCCATCAAAACGGCTTGAGCTCTGCCATCGGGGTCATACATTTTCCTATTACCTACTCTACTACCCTAAGTATTGAGTACTCTGGTGCGTTAAGGTCCATCTGGTTTCTTACCACAACTCCATCGTTATAATATATATATATATATATATATATATATATATATATATATATATATATATATATATATATATATATATATAAGAAACAGGGGCTGTATAAAATGTATTTATAAATAAGAGGAAAGCACGAACGGGGGATAATTTCCCTTCATCAGTTGTCTGCTGGAGATTTTTACGCATTGAAGACAATATGTCTAGCTCTAGTGCGTCAATAGCTAAAGGAAATTATTGGGGGTGGAGAGAAAAAATATATAACAGAAGGGCAAAAAAAGGGAAAAAACGGAAAACAACATATCGAAGAGGGAAACACGAAAGCACATGTATGTGAGCAACCAAGGAGAGAGAAAAAGTTAAAGTCAACATCAGCTACTGGACCGAGACTGTGGACGGAGAGAAAAACAGGTTTGACCTACGCAAGAGAAGGTGAAAAAGAGACAGGCGTGAGAAACACCGGAAGCAGCGGGGTAGCTAGCAGAGAGAGGGAGTTAATAGCAACAAAGTAGATAAGGAGAAAGAGAGAACAGGTCACAGCAAAGCTTGATAAAAAATATTTTAGAAGAAACAGGAGCTGTGTGGTTGCTGGATAAAGTGTATTTATAAATAAGACGAACGGGGAATAACTTCCCTGAGTTCAAATCCCGCCGAGGTTAACTTTGCCTTTCATCCTTACGAGGTCGATAAAATAAAATACCAGTAATGTACTGGGTAATTGCTGGCCTTGTGCCAAAAGTAGAAACAATTATATATATATATATGGACGAGTTGAAAGTGAAACTGTGTATAAGAGGAATAAACCGTAGTGTACAGGAGAGAAGACTGCGTTGTTATGGACATGTGATGTGCATGGAAGATAACCACTGAGTGAAGAAGTGTCAAGAAATCTCGGTGGAAGGAAGACCACGAAAAACATGGGCGGAGGTGGTAAAAGCTGACATCAGATCGCTAAAGCTCACAGAGGAGATGATGAATGGAGAGAAACTGTACTGAAGAGGACTCGTCCCACCATTGCAAGCAAGGAAAAGTAGACGTAAAATGATGATGATGATGATATATATATATATATATATATATATATATATATATATATATATATATATATATATATATTATATAAAAAATAAACAAAGAAGCCTTTAATTCATCAAAAATCTTTAATTGCTGACATTGTTTCGTCCCATTAACAAGGACTCATCAGAGCAAGGAAAAAGACAAGAAGTATTAACGGCCAGAACAAGCCAAAACTCAGAAGAACAACTAATGGATATTTATGAAAATTTGGGAAAATTATCATGGAAAGACATGCTAAATCTAATAGGGTGCATTTGTAAATAAAGACTATAGGGCAAGAGAGCAGGCAAGACATTAAATAAACCCACGTTAGAAGTACAATATAAGCCCAATACTAGAAATACAACATGGTAATACAATGTGAGAATTATAATATACAATACAATAGATAATACAGAAATAAAACTTAATATATATATATATATACATCCACACTCACTCTGGCACATATATATATACACATTTACACATACACATAATAACACAAATATAAATATAAGCATTATAATAGAATAATCACCCTGACGGTGTGATTAAACAATACCAAAATCAATGAAAATAATATATTGACATTAAAAAAATATATAAAAATTCATCCTACGTATCATGTAAAGTCAACTAAATGTGTATAAAAATATAATGTATTTCACAGGGTTAAAAATAATAATAATACCATATAATAATATAAAGTCCGGTGGAAAAATATATATAAATATATATAATAGACAATAAATATACGGAGATATAGGCAGTTCAAATCCATATGATATTATATATTAATATTTCAATACCGGACACATACTTATAATTCAAATACATATAATATAATATTATATATTAACATTAATATTTCAATAGCAGGCACACAATAGCAAGGGAAAAAGCTTAAGACATATTTACACGATAAATTCAAGGACACCTTGAATTTATCGTGTAAATATGTCTTAAGCTTTTTCCCTTGCTATTGATTATATTAAGTTTTATTTCTGTATTATCTATTGTATTGTATTGTATATTATAATTCTCACATTGTATTACTATGTTGTATTTCAAGTATTAGACTTATATTGTACTTCTAACGTGGGTTTATTTAATGTCTTGCCTGCTCTCTTGCCCTATAGTCTTTATTTACAAATGCACCCTATTAGATTTAGCATGTCTTTCCATGATAATTTTCCCAAATTTTCATAAATATCCATTAGCTGTTCTTCTGAGTTTTGGCTTGTTCTGGCCGTTAATACTTCTTGTCTTTTTCCTTGCTCTGATGAGTCCTTATTAATGGGACGAAACACTGTCAGCAATTAAAAATGTTTGATGAATTAAAAGTTTCTTTGTTTATTTTTTATATAATTTTTCGGCTCTGTTGGATAACATTGAGCTATATCTTATACTCTCATTTCTCTAATACGACGAGTGTGTTTAACTCTAATGCACTCAAGTATTTTTATCTTATATATATATATATATATATATATATATATATATATATATATATATATATATTGATCGCTCATGAAATCCACCCAGTTTATGCTGACCGGACAACCATGTTGCTTGTTTATTTTACTATCTTTGGTTTGCTTTTATCTTTCTATGTTGTTTACTTGTCCCCCTCGCTTTAGGCGATTTACTGGTCCCAATAACTTTTTTTAGTTATTGCTCGCACCAACCTGAGGTATCTGATTTTTAATGCGATGAAATACCAATGATGGTTGTCAAATCACTGACGAAGGACTAATTTTATCATATGTAACCCATGTGCAACCACGCAGTATTCTTCTTTCTTCTCATGTTTTTATATATATATATATATATATATATATATATATATATCATATATATATCATATATATATATATATATATCATATATATATCATATATATATATATATATATATATATATATATCATATATATATCATATATATATATATATCATATATATATCATATATATATATATATATATCATATATCATATATATATCATATATATATATATATCATATATATATATATATATATATCATATATATATCATACATATATCATATATATATATCATATATATATCAGATATATATCATATATATATATATATATATATATCATATATATATCATATATATATATATATATATCATATATATATATATATATATATCATATATATATCATATATATATATATATATCATATATATTTATATATATATCATATATATATCATATATATATATATATATCATATATATATATCATATATATATCATATATATATATATATATCATATATATATCATATATATATATATATATCATATATATATATCATATATATATCATATATATATATATATATCATATATATATCATATATATATATATCATATATATATATATATATATCATCTCTCTCTATATATAAAACAGAGGATGTCTGTCTGTCTGTCGATCTGTGTAAATCCCTAAAACTCGAGAAGTACCCGACCGATTTTTTTCAAACTTTACACATGCGTTACTTATATTTCTTGAAGTGCAATGGGCTAAACATTTTAATTTTTTCAACTCTAAGGCCCGCATTAGGCGTAAAACCGCATTTTAAAGGCATTTTTAGGCTTTTTTGAGGCGTAACTTAAAGATAATCCAGCCGATTTCCACGAAATTTGCAGAACACATTAGTCCCCACGCATTGCTGTGAACAAAACATTTTCCGATTTCATTAATGGTTTCTAGGAAATTTACGAATTAGCATTGGACATTATATGCCATTTTCATTTTCAATATAAACCCTACTTAAACATCGTATCGTATAATATTTCGTTAAAAATTTGGTTTATTTAACAGAGGACACAACACTTAATTACTTTTAAGCAGGACCGTTTTCGGGGGATTGAGGAAATGAGGAGGACCTTAAAATTTTTGTCGGCGCCCTGTTGACGCTTCGTGCTTTCATCACGCGCAAATCCGGGCCCTGTGTACGTTGCCGTAAAACTCACGTCTGTGCTACCTCTACTAAGCCCCCTTTTGTCGCACCTACACCGCAGTATGAACGTCCTGCGCAAGTACGCCGAACAGCGGTTGTGCTAATTCCGCGGTGACCCCTTTTGTCGCACCTTTGTTGCTGCGTAAACGCAGTGCAACCAGTGCCGCCCACCGTATGTGCTAATTGCACTATGACCCCCTTCTGCTGCAGCTGTGTTGCAACGCTGATTTCGTCATCTCAATATCCCTACTTAAACGTAAATCCCTACTTTGTTTTCATACAATTGACTACGTCTCTCATTCAGATGATGTCTGTCCTGATGACTGGGTACGAATCTATAAAACTCAAAAAGTACCTAACCGATTTTCTCCAAATGCAAGAAAAATCATACTCTAAGATTTAGTACGCTTAAAGAGTATCCAGCTGATTTTCTTCAGATTTTGCACATGCATGCAGATGTTTCATGATTCGGGCCTGCTGGTGTTCTACGTTTCCAGTAGATGAACAATCTTTCCCTGAGAATAAGGGAATTCAAAAAGTACACAGCTACGTTCCTCAATCTTTGCATGTGCGTGTTTCTATTTCACGTTTCCTACCCCGTGCAACACCGGGTCCTGCTGCTAGTATATATATATATATATATATATATATATATATATATATATATATATATATATATATATCATATATATATATATATATCATATATATATATATATATATATATATCATATATATATATATATATATATATATATCATATATATATATATATATCATATATATATATCATATATATATATATATCATATATATATATGTGTGTGTGTGTAAAAGGTAAACAGAAATAACAACACAATCGGTACACAGTATATGGAAGGGATATATTAGGTTAACACTTGATATAGCAGGAAGAAGGTCTTAACGTTTCGGACGCTAGCCCTTTATCAGAAGAAAGAATGAGAAATAAGATAGATTGAGGGGACGGGGGGGGGGGGGGGGGGGGGGAATTGGAAAAAAATGTTTTTATACATTATATCATCATCATCATCATCATCATCACCGTTTTACGTCCGTTCTTCCACGCTAGCATGGATTAGACGGGTTGACCTGTTGTGGGCAGTGTCTGGTCGGCTGACCATGTCTTGCTCATACAGGAACTGATTTTGGCTTGATTTCTACAGCTGGATTCCCTTCCTAACACCAACCTCATTTTCAGTGTGGGCTGGGTGCTTTTTTGCCGTGGCACCTCCACGACCACCTTGCAGTGGGTGTGGGGGCATATTGTCTATATGCTTCAGCTTGTACCCATGGGGGGTCGAGTACTCTGTATTACTGTGTGACGCCAGAGATCACGGTCATGTGTCATCGCCTTTGAGAGGAGTAATTGGGTAAGGTCGGCTTTTATCACCTCATCCCAGGTCTTCTTGGGTCTCCCCACTCCGCGGTTTCCATTGACTTCTAGCGCTCTGCACCTTTTTATGCAGCTGTCATCCTTCATACGCATCACATGTCCATACCAACGCAACCGCCTCTCCTGCACACAGCATTTGATTCTCTTATGCTCAGTCTCTCTCTCACATTGATTTATGCTTTGTCGTTCCCGTATATTACTATTACACATCCATCGGAGCATGCAGGCTTCGTTTCTTTCTAACCTACGTAAGTCTTCCACCTTCAGTGCCCAGGTCTCACTACCATGTAACATTGCTGTTCGAATACACGCATCATACAGTCTGCCTTTCATTTTGAGGGAGAAGCCTTTTGCAGCTAGCAGTGGCAGTAGTTCCCTGAACTTCTTCCATCCCGTTCTTACCCTAGTTATTGTACTTTCTGAACACCCACGTCCGCTGCTAATTCGGTCACCTAGGTAGCAGAAGCTGTCTACAGAGCCCTCCCAGAGATTGGTGGTACTTGTTTCCTGTGGCTGTTTGCTGCTTGCTGTCCCAGCACAGCTGCTGCATGTGAAGCCTACATTCTTAATTAAGCTTCCTGAGATCCCGCTACATCTCTTGTGTACCCATTGTTTGCATTTGGGGCAGAGAATGGAGTTCCTACCTACACTATTCCTACATACTGAGCAAGGCCATTTCCATGAGGGGATCTGGGTTCTGTTTTCTCGTCTACTTACAAGGACCTTAGTCTTTGTCATGTTGACTTTGAGACCCTTTCTTTCTAGTCCCTGCTTCCAAGTTTGGAATTTATTCTCTAGTTCTACTATAGATTCAGCTATAAGTGCGAGGTCATCAGCATACAGGAGTTCCCATGGGCATCCGGTCTTAAACTCCTCCGTTATTGCCTGCAGGTCTATGATGAACAGGAGAGGGCTAAGAACAGAGCCCAGGTGGACACGCTAAATTCCTCGCTATACTCATTGCTAATCCTAACTTTGCTGACTGCTCCCCTATACATGACTTGTACAGCTTTTACAAGCCATTCATCTACTCCTAGTTTTCTAAGAGCCCACCAGATTACAGCACGTGGAACTCTGTCAAAGGCTTTCTCAAGATCGACGAATGCCAGGTAGAGTGGCTTACTTTTAGCTAGGTACTTTTCCTGTAACTGCCTCACAAGGAAGAGGGCATCAGTGGTGCCTCTTCCTGGTACAAACCCAAATTGCATCTCATCTAGTTTCACCCGGTCCCTAATCAACTGTGCTATAACTCTTTCTGTTACTTTCATGACCTGGTCCATCAGCTTTATACCTCTATAGTTTCCTCTATCTAGTGGATCATCTTTACCTTTGTAGCAGTTGACAATGATGCTACTGCACCAATCTTTTGGTATGACACCTTCTAGTATTACCTGGTTAACAATATGTGTGGTTATAGTGTGACCTACAGACCCAGATGCCTTCAGCATCTCGGCAGCTATATCCAATGGACTGGTTGCCTTCCCCATCTTCATATCTTTGATTGCCTTACTTACTACACTGCTGCTGACTTGTACTGTTGGCCCCTCTATAGGGTCTACTTGGGGTAGGGTCTCTTCTTCCCATGCATTCTCCTCATTTAGTAATCTATCATAATGGCTCTTCCATGCATCTTTCTTCTCAACACTTGTGAGGGCAAGCTCACCTTTATCATTCTGGATACACTTCTCTCCAATGACATCACAATTCTCTCTGACACACTGCCTCGTAATCTTGAACACCTCCTGTTTCTGGTCCTCACGTTGCAAAACATGCTTGAATTTTCTATCCTCTGCTTCCCTCCTAGCTAAGTATACTTGTCGCCTAGCTTCCCTCTTGGTCTCTATGTAATGTACTCTGCTTCCCCCATTCTTCCATTCTTTCCTTGCCTGTCTCTTGGCCTTAACTGCCTCATCTACCTTATTGTTCCACCACCAAGTCACTCTCCTCCTGCTTGTGGTCTTACTCCAACCACAGATCTCATCCGTCGCCTGTAGTAAGTTATTTTTTAGGAACTCCCAGTGCTCTTCTACATTGAATGTCTCTATCTATTATATATATATATATCATATATATATATATATAGAAAAAAGGAAACGAAATTTCATTTCTGACTCTTAGTACGACTGTTACTTAAATATAAGTATGTATATGTACATACATATATGTATACAGACGTACAGTAGTATGTATATATATGCATACATGCACACATATATATATGTACGTATGGATTTACCGAACATCTATTATAATGCTCGGTTTGTTTGTAAACAAACATCCCGAATTAAGCCGTACAGTGTTTAGCAACCATCGTTGCCCTTTTGTTCAACACCGTAAATCCATACGTACATATATATATGTGTGCATGTATGTATATATATATATATATACATACTACTGTACGTCTGTATACATATATGTATGTACATATACATACTTATATATATATTATATATATATGATATCTGTACTGCTGTAATTCTTCATGTACCTTCTACTTGAACTGTTTTTCTTCCTCCTGCAATTGCTGTTGATCCTTCTCCATTCCTCTCATGAATGTGTCCTGCTCTCCATTAAGACGTGTGTGCTACACTTTCTGCTCTTCCTTAAACTTAATAAGTCTATCATTTTGATAGTTTAACATTTTCATGATTGCAGCCAGTGATACCTCTTCCTTCCCTGCCTAGCTCCTTCCGACTCCAAAGCGAACAGTTAGCTCTCTGCAGCAATGAAAATCCCACTTCTGATTCCAAATGTCCTGCCCAGCAAGCCAACTTGCTTAGAACAGAAGAAATAGATGCACCAGGCTGGATGTCTTGTGTAATGTTCTTTGCCACCCGAGTTCACACCGACTATTCACATCAACAACTTTACACCAATTGTCTTTACTACGCCGCCAATGTAAGACCAACTGCTCTTGCTGCCAACCTCACACCAGCTCCCTGCATTGGCAACTCCACCGGTTTAAATAGTCTACTTCCAGTGAAACACACAAAAAAACACGTGCATCATGCTTCAAATCAGTCACGTGATCCATTGTTCGGTTTTCCTCGCTTTCTTTTGTAGATCTAGGGAGTAGTGTTTCGAATTTGAGTGATACCATTTGCATCTGATGATTGACTTTACAATCTCCTTCATAACAATATCATCAAATCGGACCAAGGAAACAATGCTTCCATTGCTGATACTATCTGTCAGTCACAACTGGGTGACATATTGTTTCTACCACTAAGGGCACTCAAGATTCAGGCAGTGGTGTTGGTATACTGGCTGACAGCTTAAGTCTGCCACCAAACAACACAGAAAGTAAAAAGCTGGATCAAATACAATGATAAGTGTAACCTCGTCACATTCAAAAGCAAAACTTGTGGAATAAGGGTTCCCTTGAAATTTTATTTCATTTTGTTTTTCGTTTTTTCTATTTCTATTTATTTTTTATTATTTTAAAAGATTTATCAAACATACAGAAATATGGTCAATGTGTGTGTGCATATATATATGTATGTGCATGTGTACGTATGTGTGCATGTATGCATATGTGTATGTATATATGTGTGTATGTATGTGTATATGTATATATGTATGTATGTATGTATACATAACATTTGCTTTATAAAATATTATTCATTGTCACATTGATAGTTGTTTTTGTTGTATATATTTTTGTGTTAATTATTGTAAAAATGTGTTTTTATTGTAGCTTCATATTTGAACAACAATAAAATAAATCTAGCGATATTGCTTTTGTATCCTTAATGATTGTTCCCTCTTTTTAGAGTGAAAGGATAGATGAGTGGGCATCATCTGTGAAAGATTTGTAAAATATTTAGCCCAGTAAATATGTATCAATTGGTTATAGCAGAACTGCATCAGTGACCTTGATTACAGAGAAGGGGAAAACATTTTGACACATCACTCAATGGTCTAGTTCTATGAAACAAAACGGTTTCAGTTAAAATGTCTCCAAACACCAGATAAATGATGAGAAAGTTAGCTATATCACTAAATTCTGTCAGATTCTTGATAATTTTCAAACTTATTTGAAAATCAAAGGCAACGTATTTCATTAGAATTATGGCAACTAAGTAGCTTCAATAGTTAAAATCATCCTTTCATGCAGTGTTAGTTCTTGTATATATATATATAAAGTTGGTATTAGTTTCTCAGATATTTCCTTTTTAAAATATATAAATAAAAAAAAATAAATGTTTAATATAGTTTGTTCAACAAGAATCTCCTTTGGGAAAACCATAATTTCGTTTGATGAAGTACTTATCATACATTTGATGAATGTTTGAGTATTCTGTGAGCATTCCTATTTAATTAAACAATGTACAGTTGATGCCTGGAGTATTTTGTATAATATATATGTGTGTGTGTGTGTGAGTATTTGCCACAATGATCTCATTTTGTATTATATATATATATATATATATATTGCTCTTTCATTTGAAAGCAGCCAAAAAATAGTTTTTTCTCAAGAAAACTTTGTTTTGAAGACGTTACTCTGCCATTTTCTCAACGTTAAACAAACCACACAAATCTATATTTGAACAGATCTGAAGAAAAAGTTAATAAATGTTTCATATAGTTTATAAACCATCCTGGGTTTGTTGTTGTTGTTGTTAATGGTTTGTTTTTGGCTCAACATTATTATAATTGAGGTTTAATGAATCTAACGTTTGATATTGTGAATTAGACATTGGAAGATTTGGGGGGGGGGGGGGGGGGTCTGGGAAAATCTACATAATTTATGTTAATGGTTGAGTCAGAAGGAACAGGGCCGTCCAGCATTAGTAGTGAGATTGATGTGGTTGATGTTCTGTTCAAACTGTTTTAGAGCCAGTCTATGTCTACAGGAAGAAATGCATGTGTAGGAGGGGAAAGGAATTGCAGAGAGTAGTCGTTCTGAGTAGAAATGAGTGAACACAGGGTTTCATATGAAAACCTATTAGTATTTGATGAAGTTAAACAGTGTTTCAAGTCGTTCAAATGATTTTCTTTTCTCTGAGAAATATTGTTTAATAAAATTTGTAGATGTTTCAATCAATTCTATTTTGTTATGTTTGGAATTTTTTGTATTTTGGCATTGTTTGTTTTTGATTTCTCACCGAAAACTAAACCATGTCAAGCAAACATTTAGAATTTAGTTCAATTCAGAGTATCCAAAGTTGGAATGATATCAGGATATTACATGTCCATGAAGGTTTCAGGGGCAAGTTCCTTTTGATTTTGGTTCCCTGAAAGCTTCTTAAAGTTAAACCTCTGTTCCAAATGATAAAACATTTGTTTAACAGCCAGTTTAGACATTTAATGTTAGTTAGATTTACCAAGGTCCTCTGCAATATATTTTGATGGAGCAACACATAGAAACTTCTGAATGAATTCAGTAAAGCCCACTAAAAGATATATAAAAGTAAATGCATGCAGATATCAGTATAAATAAACAGTTGTACATGTGTATATTATATGTGATGTGTGTGTGTGTGTGTGTGTGTGTGTGTGTGTGTGTGTGTGTGTGTGTGTGTGTGTGTGTGTGTGTGTGTGTGTGTGTGTGTGTGTGTGTGTGTGTGTGTGTGTGTGTGTGTGTGTGTGTGTGTGTGTGTGTGTGTGTGTGTGTGTGTGTGTGTGTGTGTGTGTGTGTGTGTGTGTGTGTGTGTGTGTGTGTGTGTGTGTGTGTGTGTGATAGTTTACTTGAAGCATTGTGGAATACGAAACTGAAAAATCCGTTTGTTTGTTTAAAAAGCCATGTAATGCAAGTGGGTTGGATTGCCAAAGTTAGATTGCCAAGTCAGAAGGGAATTGAGAGAGAAAGAAAAGGTGGGGAAAATAACATAAAAGAAATAAAGAATGACTGAAAGTTACCTTACCAACTTAATATTCCCATAACTTGCATTGTATGGCCTTCTAAACAAACAACCGGACTTATTAGTTTCATATATATATGTGTGTGTGTGTGTGCGTGCAAAAGGTTCAGTAAATCCAAAGAAAACTGGTGAGAGTACCAAAGTCAGCACTCGATGCAGAGCAGAGTGTATATAATAAAAATAAAGTGGAAGTGTTACATATGAGGTTTATTGCCTAACCCGGTTACAAATGTTTCCCAGGCAGCTGGCTCATGATCTGGGGTCATCCCAGACCAGACTCCAAGTCTGCCTGATCCTCAGACCAGTGTTAACACAATAAAAATCACATCAAATCTGTGGATGAACCAGCCAGACACAAACAAGCCTATAGAATGACCAAACACAAGCCTAGAATCCAACGGACGCACTTATCCCAATCATTACAAGAAAATAACCGTTACAAACAAAAACAAAAAAGTGATCACACACATGCACAAAATACCTACACATGCACACACACCCACACGTAGAAATTGTACATGTACATACATATACATACACACGCACATACATACATATACATACACACATCTTCACACACATACAAATACACACATACATATAAATACACACACATACATATACATACATACATCATAAAAACACATACATATACATACATACATCATAAAAACACACACAAAAAATGCAAGAGTCTATCCTCAAATTCCTGCAGAAGTACATATATATATATGGGGTGGGCTATTTTGTAAACTATTCATCTCATGTTGATTACACATGTATTTAATTTGCTGAAATATATGCTAAATTATATGTCAATCAAATAATATTTAGAAGTTACACAAATTCACATCTTTTTATTTATGAACATTTTTGGATCTAACTTGTAGTATATTGTCTTTTCTGTACACTTTACTGAATCTAATGAGGAAACCACATGAGAAAATGAGATGAAATGAAAATAAACAGGAGGAATACGTTCTAAATACACAATAATGAAATTTATAATCGGAATCAGAAACAGTCCTCTTTGGGCATTTATTTCCTTTACTCTGCAACACTTTTAGGAGGAACTGTTTATGAATTTCATCCTTCAAAGAATCATTAGACCTCTTTATGAGATAAATACCTCACTCAGCAGTGTGTCTCACAACTTTCAGAGCATCAACAGATGCTTTGATATCGCTGTCAGTGCAAAAGTCCAAATTGTTTAGGACAATGTCGAGCAGATGGAAAAAGTTATTTGTTTTCTTCATAATGAAGTCACTTAGTTCTTTGTTGCCAAAAGCCATTCCTTTCTCTTCGACCTTCTTCATCCTCTTCTTTTTTCTTCTTTTGTGAAATTTTGGAACATTTTTTCTCCTCATCCAGTCCAAGTCTTTCATCAAAGAAAGCCAACGCTACTAACTCTTCTGACAATTACCACAAGTGATGCCAAAGGACTGTCTCTGCCACAGTTCCAATCTGTTGGTCAGGATACATTGGTAGCAAAATTCATCAAATCAAGATCATTCTTTGTAACCCATCTGGGAACCATTGCTTCATTACAGAATTTTACGTGCGCCCAAAGTCACTCAGTAAGTGACTTTTTGTAGATGCCTGGACTCACATGGTGTAAGCTTAAATTGTTCTTTGAAGAAAACTATCTTATTTACATATATGACCTTAGCTATCCAATGGTAAGCTCCTATGATCGAGAAAGAGAACTGGGAAGATGGTTAATCACCAAAATAGAGAAGAGAGAGCTTTATGAACTTAGCATAGTCTTCTCAGGGATAATCTTCAGAAAGCAGTAGAGTCAGCCATCTCTTTTGCTTGTAAAAGTCTGCCATGGGCTCATCATCATCCAGGAGAGTTTGATAATGAGACTTATTTATGGAGTCCCAACGTTCCTGGAACTTTTTGAACAGTGAGAGACCAGCACCAAATGATGGATCTCAAAGACTTTCTTCAAAATCAGTTCAAGAATGGGATGGCAGCAAGCGAGCCACAAGATGGATTTTTTCAGAGCTGCTTCAATATTCGTATTGGTTACTTGGTGCATGCTGCTGTTACTGGCAGCGGTGTTGAAGGACAATTATTCTATCCTCAATTTTAAATTGTTGAATTTCCTTCAAAATGACTTCAGTAATGTGTTGTCTGGTTCCATCTCTTGCAATCGGAACACCTAAGAGTTCTTCCTTTTAGTAACTAAAACTGTAATCCAATCTTTGAGTTTGTTGGATCGGGAAGCCGATGGTAATAATTTTCTATCCCAGTGGAGGACTAGCCAGGATCTGTCATCAGATGGAAAAACAGATAACTCGATTTCCTGAGTTGTCTTCTCATGGTGAATGGCTCTTGTTCAATAAATAGTTGAGGGGAAAAAATCAAGAATTCAAACACATCAAGACCAAGATTCTTTGCAATTTGTTTGTCATACCGATAGTTTCTCCCATTCCCACATGACATCAAGAGTGGCATCAAGAGTCAACTTTAATCGTGGTGTAGAGGAGCCTGGCTACAATCAACAAGTGTTGAAGTACCAAACTATGTAACCCCTAAATATATCCGTATCTTCTCATATTTTTGCCTGTGTAGCTATTATGTGAAATGGATTCAGGGCGAAATTGACATGAGGTGATTCCATATAAAATGAGGTGATTCCATATAAATTTTCCCTATAAATATGAAACACCCTAATATATATATATATAATGTAGCTCAATTCTTGAGTGTTAGACTTAAACCAGGGCTCAGTTTAGCACCCCCACCTGATCCTCGTGTGCCATTAGCAGAGTCTACCCCATTTCAATGCATTCAAACCATGTCTCCAACCTGGGGAATATTTTCTTCCTTCCTCCACAAGTATCAGAGGCCTTGAAAAACGATTAATGCCTCTGCCAGGGCTGGATTAAACTTACATGAGGCTCTGAGCTGAAAATTTCATTAGGGCTCTTGAGTGCTATTTAAGGTAGCAAAAACATTAATTTAGGAACCCTTAAATATTTTGGGGTTGCATAAATATTATGGGAGCCCCACTCTAGCCTAATCAGCCTATGATTAATCAGCCATTGGACATTGCTCTTCCTCTAAGTAAACAATTCAAACATCATCAATATCAACATTTAACATCTATTTTCCTGGCTAACAAGGGTTGGATGGATTGTCATAGACCAAGTCAATACTTATTTGAAGTTACTAACCTATAAGATGAGCTGTGGTCTGCACTCAGCTTATGCATGATCTCATATTGTACAGAATGTATTAAGCACATTTTATCAGGACAATAACACTAGAGAGGTTGTCATGTCTTTGACACAACTGAAGAGTCCTCTCAACCATTTGGTTTGGCAAGTTTAAAAAATAAAGAATTATCATACTTACCCATACACGGCAATTGGAGTTTGAAGAAGACAAAAGGGAAGTAGAATATTAGACCTCCAACAATTACGAGGAAGGCATAGAGAAAACCCAATTGTGGGTTCTGTACAATTGGCGCTACCACCAGATATACAGATACAATCAACATCACAATTGGTACAACGATGAATACCTTGAAAAGAAATTAAGAGTTAATTGTTAAAATCAGTCAAGCTCCAAACTACCTTTGGTTCTATGAAACAAAACCATCCATTTTAAAAAGTTCTTATTTAATTTTAAATAAGAACCTTCTGTTAAATTAAGTTACACATAACATCTTAATTTTAATAAATCCTTCCAATTTCTTCATTAACCCTTTTGATACCAGCTCAACCACAAATGCCTCTGGTTCTATGAAACAAAACCAGCCATTTTAAAGAGTTCCAGTTTAGTAGGAATTCATTAGTTTATAAAGCAGTAATTTTTGAAAGCTCTTTCTGTACAGATAAATAACATCGATATAGCCTAACCAAAATCTAAAGATGGATTGATCTTAGATAGATGTAGCCATGGCTGTGTGGTTAAAACGTTTTCCTACAATCACAAAGTCTTGAGTTCAATCTGACTGTGCAGCAAATTGGGCTAATATCTTTTAATCATGGCCTGTTTTAAGGAAATGACATCCAATCCTCTTTAGACTGGATGAATCCAGCAACATCTTGTATTTATCAGTAGTTAAATTCAATGACATTAGAGTCCCTTAGATACTAACACAGTTAAAAATGCTTCGTTCTATGAAACAAAACCACCCATCCTTGTTTTAAAGAAGTAACATGACGTTGAGTGCTTGAAGTGAATTGCATCCTTGTATACCGAA
Source organism: Eledone cirrhosa (assembly GCA_964016885.1). NCBI lineage: Eukaryota > Metazoa > Mollusca > Cephalopoda > Octopoda > Eledonidae > Eledone > Eledone cirrhosa. The sequence goes on along the minus strand of OZ024748.1, from coordinate 27,232,087 downwards.
TGTATATATATATATATATATATATATATATTTCTTGAGCAAAACACTTCATTTCACATTGCTCTAGTATACTCAGCTGGAAATGAGTACCAGCAATAGCTGGGGGTTTAACCCTGCAATGGACTGGCATCCTGTCCAGGAAGGAGTCTTGTACTCTCTGTTGCTTCAGGCCATGAAACCGGGATAAGCACTGGCCAAATGAGCCTTCTGGCTTAAGACAGACTTTAGACTTTTTAGATCATCATCATCATCATCATTTTACGTCCGCTTAAAAAAAAAATATATATATACATATATATATTATAAGTACAGATTAAAGTTTAAGCAGAGAATAGCTGCTTTCACCCTTTTATGGGATCTTCTGAAACTGAGAAAAATCAATCTGTAGGCGCAGAATCAAATATAAAAAAAAACGTTACAACTGAAGGAAAACAGGAAGATGATACGTTGGCTCGTGAAGACATTCTCTGGCGATGGACGAAAAATATGCGAGGATAATTACGTCATCATGTGGAGCGAGAAGAACAATTTCTTGCAAAGACAAAAACACATTTATGCTATAAAAAATCATTAGATTAATATTCTATTTAGAACAATCGAATGATTTCCTGCTCTGGATTTTGAAAATGATGTAAATAAAATTATTAACCCTTTAATGTTCAAACCGGCCAGAATTCTCTACCTCTTTCTGTTGAAACTGGCTGTAACTGGTCACTTAAACTGATGTTAAGGTATTGTTCTCAAAATAAATACTTTCAAAATCTCATATATTTGTAGCAAGAGTTGCCTCCCTTGTTATGACAATCACATCACCGCTCTCTAGACAGGAAGTAACTGGAGTTACTTCCCGTTGGGGTGGCAGAACCCTTTTTGTCACTTCCTTCCTGAGACCCTATAAAAGGGATAGGTCAGGGCGATCTCACTCTCTCGCCTCCTGAATCCCAAAGTGTTAACAACACCTGCGACCTTGTCATGAGATGACTCCTCTCTCATTTCCTTCGCCACTCAAGAAGAATGCCACCGGCAGCCTAAGAAAATGTTAACACCTCCAAGAGAAGATCTCTGTTCTTCTCCACACACTTCAGCCTAGGAGTTGTGACCCACGGGTAATGATTTATTTATATTAATCCCTTTGACTTCTGTGAAGTAAAACCTGTCACAACACACACCAGCATTTATTGTCATTTCTGATAATGCATATATGTACACCGATACTAATCTCCTAAGGATTCAATATTATGTGAGATAAAGCCTTTACCATGAAATTACAATAGTATATATAGAGTAATGTGAATATATATGAATGTGTATATGCATGTTAACTACTTACCTTAAAAGGCCTTGGGGCATTTTTTTTTGTAAACCTCATCACAATGAGAGAGAGGAAAGCCAATCCATAGAAAAGCCAGGCAGTAAAACTAAAGAAGTCAATCAATGATGATATCTCTCCAGGGATTATCATAATCAAAGCTATTATGGCCTGGAAATATAAGAATTTAGTGTTAGGATTGTTCTGAAAGAGAAAGTGTTGTTATTGTTAACCCTTTAATGTTCAAACCGGCCAAAACCGGCCAGAACTCTCTACCTCTTTCTGTTGAAACTGGCTGTAACTGGTTGCTCAAACTGATGTTAAGCTATTGTTCTCAAAATAACTATTTTCAAAATCTCATAGATTCGATATTATGTGAGGTAAAGCCTTTACCATGAAAATATAATAGTATATATAGAGTAAAGTGAATGCTAAAGGGTTAAGTCCCCAGTCAGTCCCAAGACATGGCCAGTACCTATGGTTGAGTAGACAAAGAATTGTTCTAGCAGAATGGTGTTGTTGATGTTATGGTAGTAGTAGTTCTTGTTGTTGTCGATGTCATTGTTGTTGTAATAGTTGTGGTAGTTGTAGTTATTGTTGTTGATGTAGATGTTGTTATTGTTGTTGCGTAGATATTGTTGGTCTTGTTGTTGTGTAGATGTTGCTGCTTTTGTTGTTGTGTGGATGTTGTTGCTGTTGTTGTAGATGTTTTTGTTGTTGTGTAGATGTTGTTGCTGTAGTTGTTGTTGTAGATGTTGTTGTGTAGTTGTTGTTGTTGTTGTGTAGATGTTGTTGCTGTTGTGTAGGTATTGTTGTTGTTGTTGTTGTGCACATGTTGTTGTCGTTGTTGTGTAGATATTTTAGTGATTTATTTATTAATCAGAGGAAATTATTATATATTTAATTATATATAGGAATCTGTATAAAACTGTGAATCTTTAAGGTTCAGTAATGAACTACCTCTGTGCCCTATGTGACTACATAGATGCCCTCAATGGTAACGCCGGCCCCAGTCTCACACACACAAGAGAAAGAAGAGAAGCTGCGTGAAATATTTGACTTACTGAGAGTATAAGTGATAAGACAGGAGTCTTCTTCGTGATGTGAAGATAGGAGAGAACCTGTGGAAGATGTCCAGCCCTAGCTGCAGCATATGTCAGTCTAAAGATCATAAAAATGACAACACATTTACAATAACGGTTTCTTCACCAGGCCAACAATTTGGCGGGGAGAGGAAATTTGATTAAGGTATCTAGGTTTCCTGAGTGGTTACTATCATTATCACCCACTACCTCCACCACCATCCTTATTGTAAACATCACATCCCCTACCTTACCATCATCATCTTCATCTTCATTATAACCACCACCACCACCTTTACCATCATTATCATGTGATGTAACCATAATGAAGATGAAGCCCTATATTCACCATCATCATCATCACTATCACTACCACCAACATCACCACCACCATTACCACCAACATCACCACCACCATTACCACCACCAAAATCACCACCACCATTACCATCACCATCACCACCAACAACAACAATACCACCACCACCACCACCACCACCACTAATAATACCACCACCACCACCACCATTATCATAAGATGTAACCAAATAATGATGAAACCCTATACTCACCGTCCAGATGTGAAACAAGATCCATTTGCTGCTCCAAAGGTTGACAGGGCCACAGAGATTGGAATTATGATGGCAGCAACTCCAAGAACTCGATCAGCCCATAACTGGAAAGACAGAAATTCTTTAGAAATTTATATTTTAAATAATTTAATGATACACAACTATTTTAATTTATTTAATTTCCCTACTTCTAATGAAAAACAGTGCCTATAATTTTGAAAAAAATCAAGAAGTTGGAGTGATTTAGTAATATAACTAACTTTCTCGTTATTAAGCTGGTGTTTGGAACATAACTTAACAAAGGTTCTTAGATAGAATCGTGGTGGAAGGGTTTTAGATTGAATATAAAGACTTTAAAAAAAACAGTTTTGTATCATAAAACTAGGGATCAGTCTCAGGCGGTTTGGTATCAAAAGGGTTAAGGTTATTTACTTTGCAAAGCAAGAGCTTGCTTTACACTCTGGCATGCTTCATACTCATCAATGGGGTCCTTTTTGAGGCAAGCCAATGTTTTACAACTAGATTTTCTCCCTAGAGCTAAAACCCTTTTACTCACTATATATATATATATGCAAAAATAAACAGAAACAACAAAGCAAACAACACAGTACAATGAAGAAATATATTAGTTTAATGCTTGATATAGTAAGAAATGAATCTTTACGTTTTTGTTATTAGCCCTTCATCAGAAGATAGAAATTACGTTTCTGATATTAGCCCTTCATCAGAAATGAAAGAAGAAATAGAAAGATAGAGAGTGATAAGAGGAAGGAACAGAAAAAAGTTTTTGAGAAAAAACATGTATACATAGGAAACATGACCAAGGTTCCTATTTAAATGAAGGTCTTCCAACATAATTTATATTAGAACCATATGTTAAGTTAGTGTCTTAGTGATTAAATAATTAATAATTATTATAAATCCTTCAAAATTCCTCATTAATTCATTAGAAATATGATACTGGAAGGGTTAATTAATGAAAAAACAAAGAATAACGTACCCCACCGACTGTAGCTGATGCCAAGAGCTCACTTTTTGTCATAACAGCCAAGTATGAAACATTTGTTAGAAGATACAGAATGGTGACAAGAGGGATCCCAATAATTATTGCCAGAGGTAAATTTCTATAATGAAATATCAAACAGTGCACATTTTATATGAAACTAGACCACTTGTGACCCATTGCGTCACGTTCACTTCAAAATATTTTTTTTAAATCATGTTCACTTAAAAATAATTTTTATATAATTAAAATATACACAGAGATGTATATAATGTGAAATGAAACTGGAAGGCCCATATATATATGTGTGTGTGTGTGTGTGTGTGTGTGTGTGTATACATATATATAGGTGGGTGTCTATGATCTATATACCCTGGTCATAGACACACACACATATATATATACACACACACACACATATATATATACACACATATATATATATATACACACACACACACACATATATATATATATATACACACACACATATATATATATACACACACACATATATATATACACACACATATATATATATATATATATATATACACACACACATATATATATATATATATATATATATACACACATATATATATATATACACACACACACATATATATATATACACACACATATATATATATACACACACATATATATATATATATATATACACACACATATATATATACACACACACACACATATATATATACACACACATATATATATATATATATATACACACACACACATATATATATATACACACACACACATATATATATACACACACACACATATATATATACACACACACACATATATATATACACACATATATATATATATATATATATACACACACACACATATATATATATACACACACACACATATATATATACACACACATATATATATATATATATATATATATACACACACACATATATATATATATATATACACACACATATATATATATATACACACACACACATATATATATACACACACATATATATATATATACACACACATATATATATATATATATATATATACACACATATATATATATATATACACACACATATATATATATATACACACATATATATATATATACACACACATATATTATATACACACACACACGTATATATGTATATATATGTATATACACAACAACACCAGTAGTGCTCTCTCTCATCCATCTTCCTTCTCTGTCTCCTCTCCCTCTCTCTATGTCTATGTCTTTCTTTCAATCTACTCTCTCACAACCACTATCTCTTTCTCTCTCCCTCTCTCTGATTATAAAGGTACACGGAAAAACCCCATATCTCAGGAACCCATGTTCTGATTTACGCGAAACTTTTTTATTCCATTTCTATTCCTATTTCAGGGTTGCCAGTTCGTCTTCTTCCATGTCCAGCGACTCTCCAAGGGTGTCATCGCCCCTGTTAGCCACCAGCCCTCTATAGAATGATGAGGTGGATTCTCCACCGATGGCCTGGCCCGCTTGCCAGAGAGCCCTGAGCGCCTGAGTACACTCAGTGTGCCAGTCTCCCAGTTTTCCGGATCTTTGCTTGACCCAGGACTGTAGCTCGGTGAGTGAGACGAGTCTCGGAAAGGCTCGTTTCACGAACGGAGCCCACACCGGTTGACCAGTGAGGAATACCTGTAGGTGCCGTAGCCTTAATGCGTGCCTATGCATCATCAACTACGGCATCCCCAGCCCTCCTTTCGAAGGTTGTTGGCAGCAGATGGATCTTCTCACCATAGGAGGGCGCTTCTTCCAAAGAAATTGGAAGAGCATGCGTTCCATGGTGGTGAGTGTTTCCTTAGGGCAAGGCACGACAGTCAGGCGGTAGTAAGTGACGGACGCTATGTAAATGTTCGCCACCTCCACCCGGCCTTTTAGGGACAGCCTACACTTGGCCCATTTCTGGGTTAGTGCAAACACCTTGTTCGTAACCTCGTTCCAGTTCTTTTCCACCTGGAGGTCCGGTCCAAACCAGACCCCAAGCAACTTTACCGGGCCCTCCGTCCAGTGTCCGACGACACCGTCGGGAGGCATCGGTCTGCCTCTCCACGTTCCGAGTTGCAGCTCGATGGATTTTTCCCGGTTCAGTTTCGCTCCTGACAACCTTTCGTATTCCTCCAGTAAAGTACCGATCGCCTCGATCTCCGAGTCGGTCGATACCATTACTGTTACGTCATCGGCGTAGGCCGACACCGCTTTGCTCAATCCTGGTTCCAGGGGGATACCCTGCAACAACTCCAACTTCCTCAGTAAAGGCTCGAGAGTCAATACGTACAGAAGGGAGGAGAGAGGGCACCCCTGTCGAATGGATCGTGTGATTTCGAACGGCTTCGAAAGGTAGCCGTTCACCTTGATCCTAGAACAGATGTGGTTGCTATGTAAGGCAGTGATCCAGCCTCTGAAAACAGGACCGAACCCAGCCGCCGCTAGCACCGCATCCAGGTAACCATGGTTGACCCTATCGAAGGCCTTAGACTGATCCAAGTTGATCAGGGCCCCACCGAAGCCGGGTTTGTTGCCAACCCTCTCTATGATGTATCGCATGAGGTGGAGGTTATCGTGAATGGACCTGGATGGGATAGCACATGTCTGCGCATCTCCCACCAGGCCACCCACGACAAGCGCCAACCTCTTTGCTAACACCTTGGCCAAAATCTTTAACTCTGTGTTTAGCAGGGTTATGGGCCGAAAATTATTTATACTATCTCCCTTGTTCTCGTCCTTCCTCACCAGCGTGACTACGCCCTTGGCTATAGAACAAGGAATTCTCCCGTTCTCCTGCCAATTGCAGTAGACCGCTTCAAGGAGTTCGGAGAAGAAGACCGGCATTGCTAAATAAAGTTCGTAAGGTATACCATCGAGACCTGGAGATTTGCGTCTGCTGCATTGGCTCAGCGCATCTCCGATCTCATCAGCCGAGATTGATCCCTCGCAGGACTCTGCCTCTTCGCTCGAGAGACGCGGCAGGCCGTCGAGGTATCGACCGAAATCCACGTCCCCGCCCGGACCCCCGCCTCCCCCGAACAATCGGGCAAAGTGCCTTTGAAAGGCCTCGCACATCTGCTTAGGCTCCCGGATCACCCGTCCATCTTCGTCTTGCAACGACCGGATGGTGGATCGATTTCCACTCTTAGCTTCTGTCACGCAGGCCCAGCCAACGGCTTTGGCCCCCCTCATTACCTAGAGCACGTATTTTACTTCGAATGACGCAGCCTTCGTGCTTTGCATCGAAAAACTGGTTCAAGGCCGTCCTCGATGCCAGCACTCTGGCCACATCTTCGCTCTTGATTGCCTCTTCTAATTTACCTGTTAATTCTTTCTCGTTTCTATTCCTATCGGCAGCTAACATCTTGCTATAACTTATTGATTCTGTTTTAATCTCTCTTTTGAGAGATGCCCACCATCGGTTGTTGACGATTGCACCCGTCAACCTCTCCTTAACTAATCTGCTAATCCGGTTTCTGTAAGTCTCTTTTGCCGGTAAAGACAAATTAAGTTTCCAGTAACCGGGGCCCTGTTTATGTGTTTTCTCGAGATTGACTACGCAGGTCACTAATTTGTGATCCGTGTAGCCAACTGTGCGCATTTCTGGACAGCTCAATATGTCCCTATCCTTACATCTAACTAAGAATCTATCTAAGTACGATCTAGATTGACCACTGTGGTTTCTCCAAGTCCAGGTAGGCACAGTTGGAAAATCTAGTCGATATCTATCGCCCAAGTTAAAACGGTCGAGTAACCCCTTGAGGCTGTTACACCCCCCTCTATTAGGACATGCTCCTGCATAGTCCCAATGTGCATCTAGGATGTCATTCCAATCCCCCGCTAGAAGCAGGGAACGCGACGTTCCCAGAAAAGTCTCTAAACGCTGGAAGAAGTCGGGCCGTTCAGCTCTGAAAAGGGAGTAGACAGCGACCAGTCTTAAGGCCGCACCTTCACTACTGCCAACGTCTAGCACCAACAAACGACCCTCCGGGTCCGAGTGCACAACCTGTACGGCAAGACCCAGGGTTTTTGCAGCAGTACGACAACCCCACCCCCACCTCCAGGTTGACAGAGAGATGCATGCACCTCAAAGTTATCGAAGGTGGGGGCCAGCTGCCGCACAACGCTGATCCGAGTCTCACAGATAACCATTACATTTATACTACATGACCTGAGGTCATTTAGAAGCTTTGCTTGCTTCCAAGTTGAGCCCAGGCCACGTGCATTCAAACATCCTACTCTTAACACATCCATGTGGGTGGCAGAGCCAAAGGAGAGTGTAGAGACCTACCTTTCCGCTTCCCGGGGTTCGGGTTGCACGACTTCCATGAGGTCGGGGGTGTTGGGTGAAGGGGTGTCTTGTGGTGGTGTGGGGTCGTCAGTGTGTGGTGGGGTTGGGGTGTTTGGAGTTGTGTTGGGGAGGGGAAGGGGAGGGGGAAAGCTTTTTAGTAGGACGCGGTTTATGGGTTTGACAGAGGGTGGTCCTACGTCCTCCTTAAAATCCTTTTTTAGTTTTTGGTAGAGGTTCATTGGGATCTTTATTAATTTTAAATGTGGGTAGTTTTCTGAAGAAACAAAGTTTACACCTTCGGTTTGTACCGAAGGATTATTGTATATGAGTTCATTTAATTTATTATTGTTTCTGTTGATGTAAGTATAGTGTAATGTCTTTTTTTCGGATGGTGTGAGTGTTTCGAAGAGGGGAGGGGCAGGTTTGGTTTTGTTTGTTGCTGGAGGGGTGTTTTCTGTTTTGTTGGATTGTGTTGAGATTTGGGTGGGGGTTGTTTGGCCTTGTGTGTTTTGCACATGTTTTCTTTTTTTCCTTTTAATCTGTCTGAAGGACTCCGTTTCTTCCTCCGAATTCGTTGGGTTATCTTCAGTGTTGGAGGGAAGAGGTATGTTTGCTGGTAATGTTTCCGTGTTGGTTTTCTTTGTGGGGGAGATGGATGTCACTATGTTAGACTGTGTTGTGTGTTGTGTCTGCGGTGGTTGTGTTGTTTTATTGAGTGAGGGGTTGGGTGGGCCTGTATTTTGTTTTGGGGTAATGTGTTGTGACTGTTTGTGTTGTGGTGGTGGTGTAGTTTTACTGAGGGACGGGTTGGGTGGGACTAAGTTTTGTTGTTTGTTTATCTGTTGTTGTGGTGGTGGTGGAGCTGGTGTTGGTAGCAGGGTTTTCTTTTTGTTGAGTTGGGGACAAGCGGCCTTCAGGTGCCCTCTGCCTGCACAGACATGACAGGATGGCCTTTTCCCCTCCACGCTAATGTTTATATACCCGTGGCCCTCTAATAGGATTCTGTCGGGTATTTGGGCGATGCGTTCAGGCTTCATTTGCACTACCAGCTCTATACCTGTTCCACTGAACGCATTGCCTGTGGTTTTCCCAATGGAAATCACGTTGTCATTCACTGGATCGATGAAGCCAGCTATGAGCCAGCAGTAGTCCACATCTGGCATCATTGCATCCAGCCATATGCGTTGAGTTCTTTTACCCATATAAGATGGATAAAAGGTAAAATTTTTCGAACGAATCGGTGACAAAGCACATTTTTTTGTCGCCGATTCGTTCTTCATAATAATTGCTAGGCTTCCATAGAGTCTGTCTTTTCTTATGAAAGTGGTTTCATTAAGTACTTCTGTGAGTACTGTTTTGATATCTGCTTGAGAAGGCTGTTCAGGTTTTTTTGAAGTGTTGTTGATGGTGCGGAACACGACCGTTCTACTTTCAATGTCTTTGGTGAGTTCTTGAGGCATTTTAACCGATAAAATACCATTCTCTCCTTCACTTATGTATTGTTTGGCGTCTGTGATTCTTCGTGCCACATCGGAAATATTTTCGGGTATATATGTCAAAGATTTCTTTGTTTTTTGTGCAAATGAAATCTTGACTCTGTCGTCTGCTTTGCTTTCTGTTATGGTGTTATTTTCAAATGTTATTTTTGTGGTTGTTATGTCTTTGTTTGTGGTGTTAGTATTGTCATGCAATTTTTCAAATTTTTTTTTTTCGTTGTTGGAATCCATGTCAAGATTTGTGTTTTCGTCATTTTTCTCTGCAGATTCGTCTGTTTTTATTTTAATTTTTCCTTCCTTCTCTATGACGTTAGTTGGGAAGGAAGGGGGGACTAAAGCGTGCGAGCTTACAACTCTTACCGCTGTCCCCCCACCACTATTTTCGTTCGCTTCGTTTAACATTGACGATTGAAAAATTTTTTTTTTTCTTTTTGCCACAAAATTTTAAGAAAACAGGTTTTTCACCTCTAGGAGGGGTAAAGATGAGCTGACCCACCGTCTGACAGTTCAGACGGGGGGTCAAGCTACACAATAGTATCAAAATTAAATTTGAACTCACAAAATTTCCGCAATAAATTTAAATAAAACTTCTGCGCGAAGTGAATTACATCTACGCTGTAGAACTGACGACAGCTAGATTGATATATATATATATAGATAGATAGATAGATAGATAGATAGATATGTTTCTTTATTAGCCACAGGGGCACAAAAGAAGGGTACAATAGATAGATAGATAGATAGACAAGAATAACTTAATAAAATATTTTTACATACAATTATAATTATAATTATTTCTACTTTTGGTATAAGGCCAGCGACTTGAAGAGAAGCGGAAAATCAATTAAACCAACTTCAGTTCGCAACTGGTACTTTATTTTATCAACGACCCATAAAGATGAAAATCAAAGCCAACCTCAGTCCAGTGAACTACTACTACTACTATTACTACTACCACTGCTGTTACTACTATTACTACTACTGCTGCTACTACCACTACTACTACTACTACCACCACTACTACTACTACCACTACAGCTGCTCCTACTATTACTACTACTACTACTACTATTGCTGCTACTACTACTCTACTATTACTACTACTACTGCTGCTACTACTACTACTGCTGTTGCTGCTACTACTACTAGTAGTAGTAGTAGTTTAGTCTATGTAAGTCTATATTCTATAAAAATAAAGCAACTGGTAAATATCTTCTTCCCTTTCAACGTGAGATTAATCAGAATAGTATATGTAATGTGTACAATTAGATTGTTTAATGTGTGCAAATATTATATGCAATGGGTACAAATATATGTAATGTGTGTGCAATGTGTACAAATAGTATATGGGTATGTGTACAAATAGAATATGTAATCTGTGCAAATAGATTATGTAATGTGGACAAACAGATAGTGTAATGTGTTCAAATAGAGTGTGTAATGTTTGCAAATAGATTATATAATGCGTACAAATAGAATATGTAATGTGTACAGACCTGTGTGGATTTTTAAGTTCTTCTATGGCATAATTTAGATTATTCCTGGGTTGAAAGAACAAAATAAAAGATACTAAATATAAGGTACTAAATGTAATAAGGTACTAAATATAATAAGGTAGTAAATATAAGGTACTAAATATAATAAGGTACTAAATATAATAAGGTAGTAAATATAAGGTACTAAATATAAGGTACTAAATGTAATAAGGTACTAATATAATAAGGTACTAAATATAATAAGGTAGTAAATATAAGGTACTAAATATAATAAGGTACTAAATATAAGTTACTAAATATAATATAAGTTACTAAATATAAGGTACTAAATATTACAAGGTAGTCAATATAAGGTACTAAATATATGATACTAAATATAAGATCTACTAACAATAATAATTTTTTCTAAAATTGGCACAAGGCCAGCAATTTAGGAGAAAGGTGAAAGTCAATTATATCGACCACCAGTGCATGACTGGTACTTTATTATATTGACACCAATACATGACTGGTACTTTATTATAACAACACCAATACATTTCTGGTACTTTATTATATTGACCCCAGCACTTGACTGGTACTTTATTTAACTGACCTCGAATGGATGAAAAGCAAAGTTGTCCTTGGCCACTGATACTGCCAAGCCACTGCCCTTATCTATATAATACTATCAATAACAATAATAACAGTTTCTAATTTATATAAGATAGCCGACTGAATATGCACATGTGTTTTTTTCTCCCAGTCAGAATTTGTTGGTGAGAAGAGAAAGTTGATTATTTTGACCCCAGTACTTGACTAGTACTATAAAACAAGATAAAAGGCAAAGTTGACCTCAGCAGGATTTGAACTGAAAAGGTAAAAAGCTGGAACAAATATCGCTAAGCCTTTGTCTGACACTCTAACAACTCTGCCAATCGAGCACCCGTAATAATAAGAGTTTCTAATTTAGGCACATAGTCAACAATATTTTTGTTTTGAGGTAGGCAGGGTCAATTAAATTTATCCAGTGCATTACTGGTACTTTACTTTATTGACCCCATAAGAATGAAAGACAAAGCTAACCTCAGCGGGATTTGAACTCAGAATGTAAAGGGCAGTAACCATATGCCGTAAAGCATATCAATGAATGTTCTACTGATTCTGACAATCCACCGACCTTGATAATAATAAGAACAACAACAATTGGTGAAATTAAGACAAGATTACTCACCATCCATCATAAGCCCATAATCCATCATAAAATGCCAAAGCAATGGCCGATCCTGAAGTCTGAGAATCCTTGAAGCCCTCAGGGAGGTCATAGAATTCACCTGAATTACATGGTAGAACAGAACCAAGCATAAATAGCAGCAATTAACACAGTGATTATTTTAACATACAGTTGATCCCTACTTGTATAATTAACCTCTGCTTGTGTAGTTAACCTCTGCTTGTGTAGTTGATCCCTACTTGTGTAGTTGATCCCTACTTGTGTAGTTGATCCCTACTTGTCTAGTTGATCCCTACTTGTCTAGTTGATCCCTACTTGTCTAGTTGATCCCTACTTGTGTAATTGATCCCTACTTGTGTAGTTGATCCCTACTACTGTAGTTGATCCCTACTTCTGTAGTTAACCTCTGCTTGTGTAGTTGATCCCTACTTCTGTAGTTGATCCCTACTTCTGTAGTTAACCTCTGCTTGTGTAGTTGATCCCTACTTCTGTAGTTGATCCCTACTTCTGTAGTTAACCTCTGCTTGTGTAGTTGATCCCTACTTGTGTAGTTCTAAATCTAATTTTGTGCAGTAAGTTTACATTTTGTATCAAAACACATAAAACGTTTAAAATATCCTCATTATATTACAAATGACCCTTTACGATCCGAGTTCAAATCCCGTCGAGGTTGACTTTGCCTTTCATCCTTACGGGGTCGATAAAATAAAGTACCAGTAATGCACTGGGTAATTGCTGGCCTTGTGCCTAAAGTAGAAACAATTATATTACAAATGACAGTGGATTGGCAGTATCAATAGAGTTATAGCGCTTTGCGTTCTGAATTCAAAACTTTGCCTTTTATTCTTACGGGGTCGATAAAGTAAAGACCAGTAATGCACTGGAGTAACTGCTGGCCTTGTGCCAATAGTAGAAACAATTATATTACAAATACTTCTCAGGTTTAGAGAATATCAACACTGAGTTATGGCACCTGCTTTAAAGATTTATGCAGTACTAAAATAAACCCTGCTTGTTATGTGTAAACAGTAGATGGGAGCTGAATCTTCTTTCCCCGGTGATAAATTATATGTTGACATTAAAAAATGAATAAATAGATAAATCTTTATTGGGCAGATATCTGCTGTATGTTAGTAGATGAATCACTACCTCCTTACGGACAAATAACGCTGCATAAATAAATAAATAAATAAATAAAGCAGAGCAAAATCTTTTGTAAGAATTACCTTTTCCCATCATGACAAACCCTCCAATGATGATGATGATAAGGGCTATGATTTTAGCTACAGTAAAGAAGATCTGGATGCTGGCTGCTAAGTTGGTACTGTAACAATTGATTGCTGTGATCAGAACTGGATAGAGATAACACAGAGAGAATATTATATTATATTACATTATTATTACTGGCAGTATCGGTAGAGGGTCGGACGCCATGCTTTGACGCATAGAGTTACGGCCCTTGCCATTCTAAGTTCAAATCCCGCCAAGGTTAACTTTGCCTTTCATCCTTACGGGCGTCGATAAAATAAAGTACCAGTAATACACTGGGTAATTGCTGGCCTTGTGCCAAAAGTAGAAACAATTATTATTACTGCTATTATCATTACTAGTAATGCACTGGGGTCGATTTAATCAACTTCCACCACCAACCCAATAAATATATGTATGTGTGTGTATATATATATATATATATATATATATATATATATAGGAAAAAGTATGAACCCGACGGCAGAGCTCAAGCCGTTTAGACGGCTATTTCTGGTCCAGAAATAGCCGTCGTAACGGCTTGAGCTCTGCCATCGGGGTCATACTTTTTCCTATTTCGCACTCTACTACCCTAAGTATTGAGTACTCTGGTGCGTTATGGTCCATCTGGTTCCTTACCACAATTCCTTTGTTATATATATATATATATATATATATATATATATATATATATATATATATATATATATAATATGTACAGTCATACATATATATAATGACACTGTGATGAATAAGAGGATGCAGTGTAATCATTAGATTGCATGAGAAAGAGAAGGAAAACAGCAAAAACATACCTCAGACAAGAGCTGAAACTTAAAAAGGAAAATAAAAATAGAGAGAAGTCGCAACACTGATTCTCTTCTTTTCTGTGATATCATACTCTGCTCTATGAGAGCATCGAGTGCTCATACGGCCTACCGCATACGGACACTTTAAGCATCCAACACCAATTATATATATATACATTTAGGTTTGTTGGTTCACCGCTGGATAGAACTGGTCATTCTGTATAGTGAGCCTTGATGCAATATTAGGGAGAGCACTCGACGTAATGCAACTCACCCGTCTCTCTGCTTTTTCAGCCCCATGGATTGTGTCTATTATATTCCTTTGTTAAATTTCGAATACCTGATGATGTCACTGGATTCATACTGAACCCGGTCATTAAAATGTTCATAGTATAATAAACCTTTAAGGAATTACACCAGTCCACCCTCCTGTTATTTTATAATTTTATAATATATATATATATATATGTATGTAAACAGAAATAACAACACAATCAGTACAGTATATAGAAGGGATATATACGAGGGTTTTAATGTATATATATATATATATGTATATGTGTATATATATATATATATATATATATATATATATATATATATATATATATATATATATATAAGATATCTTTATATAAGATAGCCGACTGAATATGCACATGTGTTTTTTTTCTCCCAAATATTTTTTCTCTTTTTCCCTGTCCTTTCTCTTCACTTTTTACTTTCTATTTATCTTCTATTTTTAACTCTATCTCCTGATGAAGTACTAGTGTCCGAAACGTTATGACCCTCTTCCTGCTATTTCAAACATTAAACTAATGTATTTCTTCTGTTTACATGTTTGTTTTGTTATTTTTATTTCTGTTTACCTTTTACATATATATTATGTGTGTGTGTGTGTGTGTGTATAATGTATATATGAATATATATATGTACTTACTGATGGCTGCCGCTGCCAGACATTTGACAAAGACAACGGGAGGTCCACAGGAATCGAAGACAGGGGAGGCAACATATTCAGCAAAAGCCAGACAGATGACAGCTAGGGATGAGGGCCTCAGCATTATCACGGAACACCAACTGTAGAGGAATGCCAATACAGTTGGCAGGCCACTTATAATGTAAGAAAATTCTCCTCCAGACATAGTAATAAATGTTCCCAGTTCTATATAAGCTAGAGAAGCTGTAAAAAAAAGAACATTATAATACTGAAATATATGTTCCCAGTTCTCTGTAAGCTAGAGAAGGTGAAAGAACATTATAATAGTTAAATCATTATTGTTATTATTACATTGAAGAACAGTGGGTTTGGTAGTAATCGGTAAAGCATTGGACAGCATGCTTTGCAGCATAGAGTTTTTTACATTCAAATCCCACAGAAGTTAGCTTTACCCAGAAGTTAGCTTTACCTTTCATCCGTATGAGATCAATAGAATAACACATTAGTAACACACTAGGATAGATTTAATTGACTTTTCTTTCTTCGAAAAAATTGTTGGCCTGGTGTCTAAATCAGAAACCATTATTTGGCAGTTAACTTTGCCTTTCATCCTTACAGGGTCGATAAAATAAAGTACCAGTAATACACTGGGTATTTGATGGCCTTGTGCCTAACGTAGAAACAATTATTTGGCAGTATTGGCAGAGGGTCGGGCGCCATGCTTTGACGCATAGAGTTACGGCCCTTTCCATTCTGAGTTTAAATCCTGCCGAGGTTAACTTTACCTTTCATCCTTACGGGGTCGATAAAATAAAGTACCTTTCATGTACTGGGTAATTGCTGGCCTTGTGCCAAAAGTAGAAACAATTATTATTGTTATTGAGGCCAACCTGGAGAAGAAAGATCTGGAACCTGAAAGTCCCCTCAACCAGTAACAGATTTAAAGATATTTTACTCAACGCCTACGACAGTAAAGAGGAACAGATAGAGACATTTAACGTAGAAGAGAACTGGGAGTTCCTAAAAAATAATTTACTAGAGGCGACGGATGAGGTCTGTGGCTGGAGTAAGACCTCAAGCAGGAGGAGAGTGACTTGGTGGTGGAACAATAAGGTAGATGAAGCAGTTAAGGCCAAGAGACAGGCATGGAAAGAATGGAAGAACGGGGGGAGCAGGGTACACTACATAGAGACCAAGAGGGAAGCTAGGCGACAAGTATACTTAGCTAGGAGGGAAGCAGAGGATAGAAAATTCAAGCATGTTTTACAACGTGAGGACCAGAAACAGGAGGTATTCAAGATTGCGAGGCAGTGTGTCAGAGATAGTTGTGATGTCATTGGAGAGAAGTGTATCCGGAATGATAAAGGTGAGCTTGCCCTCACAAGTGCTGAGAAGAAAGATGCATGGAAGAGTCATTATGATAGATTACTAAATGAGGAGAATGCATGGGAAGAAGAGACCCTACCCCAAGTAGACCCTATAGAGGGACCAGCAGTACAAGTCAGCAGCAGCGTAGTAAGTAAGGCAATCAAAGATATGAAGATGGGGAAGGCAACCGGTCCATCGGGTATAGCTGCCGAGATGCTGAAGGCATCTGGGTCTGTAGGTCACACTATAACCACACGTATCGTTAACCAGGTAATACTAGAAGGGGCCATACCAAAAGATTGGTGCAGTAGCATCATTGTCAACTGCTACAAAGGCAAAGGCGATGCACTAGATAGAGGAAACTATAGAGGTATAAAGTTGATGGACCAGGTCATGAAAGTAACAGAAAGAGTTATAGCACAGCTGATTAGGGACCGGGTGAATATAGACGAGATGCAATTTGGGTTTGTACCAGGAAGAAGCACCACTGATGCCCTCTTCCTTGTGAGGCAATTACAGGAAAAGTACCTAGCTAAAAGTAAGCCACTCTACTTGGCATTTGTCGACCTTGAGAAAGCCTTTGACAGAGTTCCACGTGCTGTAATCTGGTAGGCTCTTAGAAAACTAGGAGTAGATGAATGGCTTGTGAAAGCGGTACAAGCCATGTATAGGGGAGCAGTCAGCAAAGTTAGGATTAGCAATGAGTATAGCGAGGAATTTAGCGTACAGGTTGAGGTCCACCAGGGCTCTGTTCTTAGCCCTCTCCTGTTCATCATAGACCTGCAGGCAATAACGGAGGAGTTTAAGACCGGATGCCCATGGGAACTCCTGTATGCTGATGACCTCGCACTCATAGCTGAATCTATGGTAGAACTAGAGAATAAATTCCAAACCTGGAAGCAGGGACTAGAGAGAAAGGGTCTCAAAGTCAACATGACCAAGACTAAGGTCCTTGTAAGTAGACGAGAAAACAGAACCCAGATCCCCTCGGGGAAATGGCCTTGCTCAGTATGTAGGAAAGGTGTAGGTAGGAACTCCATTCTCTGCCCCAAATGCAAACAATGGGTACACAAGAGATGTAGCGGGATCTCAGGAAGCTTAATTAAGAATGTAGGATTCACATGCAGCAGCTGTGCTGAAACAGCAAGCAGCAAAAAGCCACAGGAAACAAGTACCACCAATCTCTGGGAGGGCCCTGTAGAAACAGTAGACAGCTTCTGCTACCTAGGTGACCGAATTAGCAACGGAGGTGGGTGTTCAGAAAGTACAATAACTAGGGTAAGAACGGGAAGGAAGAAGTTTAGGGAACTACTACCACTGCTAGCTGCAAAAGGCTTCTCCCTCAGAATGAAAGGCAGACTGTATGATGCGTGTATCCGAACAGCGATGTTGCATGGTAGTGAGACCTGGGCGCTGAAGGTGGAAGACTTACGTAGATTAGAGAGAAACGAAGCCTGCATGCTCCGATGGATGTGTAACAGTAATATACAGGAACGACAAAGCATAAATGAATTGAGAGAGAGACTGAGCATAAGAGGAATCAAATGCTGTGTGCAGGAGAGGCGGTTGCGCTGGTATGGACATGTGATGCGTATGAAGGATGACAGCTGCATAAAAAGGTGCAGAGCACTAGAAGTTGATGGAAACCGCGGAGTGTGGAGACCCAAGATGACCTGGGATGAGGTGATAAAAGCCAACCTTACCCAATTACACCTCTCAAAGACAATGACACACGACCGTGACTTCTGGCGTCACGCAGTAATACAGAGTACCCGACCTCCCATGGGTACATGCTGAAGCATATAAACAATATGCCCCCCCCCCCCCCACCGCAAGGTGGTCGTGGAGGTGCCACGGCAAAAAAGCACCCAGCCCACACTGTAAAGTGGACGTGTAGGCGCCACGAAAAAGCACCCAGCACTCACTGTAAATGAGGTTGGTGTTAGGAAGGGCATCCAGCTGTAGAAATCAAGCCAGATCAGTTCCTGTATGAGCAAGGCATGGTCAGCCGACCAGATACTGCACACAACAGGACAACCCGTCTAACCCATGCTAGCGTGGAAGAACGGACGTAAAACGGTGATGATGATGATGATGATGATAATATATATATATATATATATATATAATATATATATATATATATAAAGTGGGCAGATAAGATAATAGACGTAAATAGAGTGAACGACAGAATAATTAAAATACGACTTGTCCTCAATAGAACTACGGTGACAGTAATATCTGCATACGCACCCCAATCCGGACTGCCCGGCACTATAAAAGACAGATTCTATGAGACACTGATGCTAACTACCTCCCAAATATCCGACAGTGACTATATAATTATTGCAGGCGACCTAAATGGTCACGTTGGACAACATTGTGACGGCTACGACGAAATCCATGGAGGCTATGGGTTTGGTACTAGAAACGAGGAAGGCTCCAGAATCCTGGAATTCTGTGATGCAAATAACCTAACTATCTGTAACACTAACTTCAAAAAACGTGACAATCACCTGATCACCTATAGATCCGGGGAACACACAAGCCAGGTAGATTATATCCTTACCAGAAGACGTGACAGAGTGTCTGTTGTAAACACTAAATCTCTCCCCCATGAAGAATGCACCTCCCAACATAGACTGATAATTAGCGACCTCATAGTCAGGACGAGACGTACTCGACAGCAGAAGAGGACTATCCTCAGGAGAAAAATATGGAAGCTAAAGGACCCCACAGCCAGAAATAAATTTCAAAGCATATTACTTGATGCTTTCGACAGTAAGGAAGAACATTTAGAGTCGGACAATATAGAGGGACAGTGGGAATTTCTGAAGGCAAACCTGCTGTTGGCGACAGACGAAGTCTGTGGCTGGAGCAGGCCTGTAGGCAGGAGGAGAGTAACATGGTGGTGGAACAGTAAGGTGGAGGGGTCAATTAAGGCCAAAAAGCAGGCTTGGAAAGTATGGCGGGATGGGGGAAGTAGAGAAGACTATCAAGTGGCCAGGAGGGAAGCTAGGAGACAAGTGTACTTAGCAAGAAGGGAAGCTGAGGAAAGAAAGTTCAAGCATGTTCTACAACGCGATGACCAAAAACGTGAGGTGTTCAGGATTGCTAGGCAATGCGTCAAGGAAAACCGTGATATTGTCGGGGAGAAGTGTGTACTTAACGATGATGGCATACTTGCCATCACTGACGCTGATAAGAAGGTAGCTTGGAAGTGTCACTACGAAAGGCTACTAAATGAGGAGAATAAATGGGAGAAAGACAGTCTCCCCCATATCGACCCAATAGAGGGACCAGCAGTGTTAGTCGAGGGGAGTATAATAAATAAGGCAATCAAGGATATGAAGACGGGTAAGGCGGCTGGGCCTACGGAAATAGTTGCTGAGATGCTGAAGGCATCTGGCACGGTGGGACACACCATGGTCACCCGCATAGTTAACCAAGTCGTACAGAATGGGGTTGTTCCGAAGGACTGGCATAGCAGCATCATCGTTAACTGTTATAAGGGTAAAGGAGACGCCCTAGATAGGAGTAACTATAGAGGCATTAAATTAATCGACCAGGTCATGAAGGTGACGGAAAAAGTAATAGCGCAACTAATCAGAGAAAGAATTGACCTAGATGAAATGCAGTTCGGGTTTGTGTCAGGCAAAAGTACCACAGACGCTCTTTTCATAGTACGACAACTACAGGAGAAGTACCTAGCTAAAGGTAAACCCCTCTACTTAGCTTTTGTCGACTTGGAGAAAGCCTTCGACAGAGTCCCCCGCTCCATTATCTGGTGGGCTCTTAGAAAACTAGGCGTTGACGAATGGCTTGTGAGGGCTATACAAGCCATGTATAAAGAAACAGTCAGCAAGGTTAGAATTAACAACGAATATAGTGAAGAGTTTAGCGTAAAAGTTGGCGTCCATCAGGGCTCTGTTCTCAGCCCCCTACTATTTATTATTGCCCTTCAGGCTATAACAGAGGAGTTCAAGACCGGCTGCCCATGGGAACTCCTATACGCAGACGACCTGACACTCATAGCGGAATCAATGGCCGAGCTAGAGAAGAAATTCCAAACATGGAAGCACGGCCTAGAGTCAAAAGGACTTAAAATTAACCTGGCTAAGACTAAAGTTCTAGTTTGTAGGAAAGAAAACAAGGCGGCGGTCCCTTCTGGGAAATGGTCGTGCTCGGTGTGTAGGAAAGGCGTAGGTAGAAACTCCATTTTATGTCCTAAATTCAAAGTATGGGTGCATAAAAGATGTAGTGGGATCACAGGTAAGCTAACTAAGAACATAGATTTTACATGTGGCCGGTGTTCTGGTGCAATAAGTAGCAGCAAGTGCCCACCAAATACTAGCTCTTTCAATTGTGCAGAGGGTTCTATAGAAATAGTGGACAGCTTCCGTTACCTGGGCGATAAAATCAGCAGTGGGGGAGGGTGCTCTGAAAGTACAGTAGCTAGAGTCAGAACTGGTTGGAAAAAGTTCAGAGAGCTTATACCACTATTAGCTGCTAAAGGGTTCTCCCTAAAAATGAAAGGCAGGTTGTACGATGCCTGCATACGAACAGCAATGTTGCATGGCAGTGAGACCTGGGCATTATGTGCAGAGGATATACGCAGACTAGAGAGGAACGAAGCTTGCATGCTCCACTGGATGTGTAACAGTAATATACGTGAACGGCAAAGCATAAACGAACTAAGGAAAAAATTAGAGATAAGAGGGATCAGATGTTGTTTACTCGAGAGAAGGCTACGTTGGTATGGACACGTGATGCGCATGAAAGTCGATAGCTGTATAACAAAGTGCAGGGCAATAAAGATAGACGGTAGCCACGGAATAGGCAGACCTAGAAAAACCTGGGACGAGCTGATAAACTCCGACCTCACACACTTACACCTCTCCAAGACAATGTCACTGGACCGAGACCTTTGGCGGTACTCAGTAACAGAGAAGACCCGCCTTGCCAGTAGGCATCTCTAACAAAATAGACCCCGTCCCGCCACCACCCCCACCCCATCCACACCACCCCGTTCTATGTAAAGTTATGTTGGTGCCGCGCCATCCAGGCCGAAACAAATGAGATCGTGTAGGTGTCACGACAAAAAAACACAGTCCACGCTGTAATGTGGCCATGTAGGCAACACGGTAAAAACCTCCCAGACCCACACTGTAAATGTGGTTGGTGTTAGGAAGGGCATCCAACTGTAGAAAACCTGCCAGACAGTCCTATGCGAGCAAGACAATCACTCTTGCCTCAAGTGGGACTACCCCCGTCCAAACCCATGCAAGCGTGGAACACGGACGTTAAACGTTGATGATGATGATGATGATGATATATATTATATATCATCATCATCATGTATTTTGTTAGAGATGCCTACTGGCTGTAGTAGGTTTTACTATGTATTTAGGTAAGGCGGGTCTTCTCTGTTACTGAGTACCGCCAAAGGTCTCGGTCCAGTGACATTGTCTTGGAGAGGTGTAAGTGTGTGAGGTCGGAGTTTATCAGCTCGTCCCAGGTTTTTCTAGGTCTGCCTATTCCGTGGCTACCGTCTATCTTTATTGCCCTGCACTTTGTTATACAGCTATCGACTTTCATGCGCATCACGTGTCCATACCAACGTAGCCTTCTCTCGAGTAAACAACATCTGATCCCTCTTATCTCTAATTTTTTCCTTAGTTCGTTTATGCTTTGCCGTTCACGTATATTACTGTTACACATCCAGTGGAGCATGCAAGCTTCGTTCCTCTCTAGTCTGCGTATATCCTCTGCACACAATGCCCAGGTCTCACTGCCATGCAACATTGCTGTTCGTATGCAGGCATCGTACAACCTGCCTTTCATTTTTAGGGAGAACCCTTTAGCAGCTAATAGTGGTATAAGCTCTCTGAACTTTTTCCAACCAGTTCTGACTCTAGCTACTGTACTTTCAGAGCACCCTCCCCCACTGCTGATTTTATCGCCCAGGTAACGGAAGCTGTCCACTATTTCTATAGAACCCTCTGCACAATTGAAAGAGCTAGTATTTGGTGGGCACTTGCTGCTACTTATTGCACCAGAGCACCGGCCACATGTAAAATCTATGTTCTTAGTTAGCTTACCTGTGATCCCACTACATCTTTTATGCACCCATACTTTGCATTTAGGACATAAAATGGAGTTTCTACCTACGCCTTTCCTATACACCGAGCACGACCATTTCCCAGAAGGGACCGCCGCCTTATTTTCTTTCCTACAAACTAGAACTTTAGTCTTAGCCAGGTTAATTTTAAGTCCTTTTGATTCTAGGCCGTGCTTCCATGTTTGGAATTTCTTCTCTAGCTCGGCCATTGATTCCGCTATGAGTGTCAGGTCGTCTGCGTATAGGAGTTCCCATGGGCAGCCGGTCTTGAACTCCTCTGTTATAGCCTGAAGGGCAATAATAAATAGTAGGGGGCTG
The DNA here is from genome assembly GCA_964016885.1 of Eledone cirrhosa. NCBI lineage: Eukaryota > Metazoa > Mollusca > Cephalopoda > Octopoda > Eledonidae > Eledone > Eledone cirrhosa. The sequence goes on along the minus strand of OZ024748.1, from coordinate 27,208,778 downwards.
AGAACAGAGCCCTGATGGACGCCAACTTTTACGCTAAACTCTTCACTATATTCGTTGTTAATTCTAACCTTGCTGACTGTTTCTTTATACATGGCTTGTATAGCCCTCACAAGCCATTCGTCAACGCCTAGTTTTCTAAGAGCCCACCAGATAATGGAGCGGGGGACTCTGTCGATAGGCTTTCTCCAAGTCGACAAAAGCTAAGTAGAGGGGTTTACCTTTAGCTAGGTACTTCTCCTGTAGTTGTCGTACTATGAAAAGAGCGTCTGTGGTACTTTTGCCTGACACAAACCCGAACTGCATTTCATCTAGGTCAATTCTCTCTCTGATTAGTTGCGCTATTACTTTTTCCGTGACCTTCATGACCTGGTCGATTAATTTAATGCCTCTATAGTTACTCCTATCTAGGGTGTCTCCTTTACCCTTATAACAGTTAACGATGATATATTATATATATATATATATGTATATATATATATATAGAATTCACATGAATCAAAGTTCTGTTCAAACCATTTATTAGCTTACAATTGTTTCATCCAAACCGAGGTTCGGAGTCTTCGGAGCAATTTTTCAATGTTTGTTTACATACATGACCTCCTTTCTAACACAAGAGACATACAGATACATATGTATATATTGATGCACAGTGGGGTGACATCCATTATATTATTTTTGCATGGCAATTTAAATTCAAAAATTAAAATCATATTAAAACAGAATCAAAGCAAAATTAAAATTAAAATACAACATCGGCAGTTAACGTAGATAATGCAAGAGGATAGTTTGTTAGTCAGTTGTAGTAGTTATTGCATGCAATAGTTACACGTGGGGCATGCACGTGTGTCTTATTTATATATGATTATTGTGCAGCAAGGTGTTATATGCAATACAAGCACTTTAAGTGGGTAATCAAGAGTATTATGGAGGTTGTAGTGGTAAAGTATTTTTTTGTGTATGATAAAGAAGCTTGTGCGCAGAGAAATATTATAAATGAGAAGCAAAATAATGTTATGGTTTTTGTATACACCACCATTTTCACAATTCAGGAAACGTAATATATAGTTTACAAACCACCTAATAAATTTTGTAACCTCTGTCTACTAGAGACCCATACTATTATCTTCTCAAACCATAACCTCCTTAATAAAAAATCAGAAGTGTTCGCGTCATGCCAGAACCGCTTCCGACACTCCTTCCAAAACTTTAAACCCAATATATAGCAATGTCAGACTTGAGCCCTCAAAGGCACACCTTACACCACAACTCCACACTCAATGATCCACCCTATCTTAACACAATTCGTGACATCTATCTAAAACCTTTTACCCTAGAAATATCCCCATGTTCACCTACTTTTAGTATAATTACCTTCAATTACTTAGACTACATTATATCACTATATAATTATATGTAAACTTTAAACACTGAATTATTTGTGCAAATGTTGTTGTATGTATGGAGTGCTATCATTAGATAAATAGAAGATTAATTTATTAACATAAAAGAGCTATATAACCTATATGTTGAGTACAATGAATTATATACAAGTGGTATGTGAGTTATACATACATGTATGACTTGATAGATAGATTAATGACTTTGTAAGTGAGAATTGCTCTTTGGTCTACCCTAGAGATATTTAACTTTGCCATGCAATCAGCCATGCGCTGACCCAGAGCTTACCAGGGGTTATATATAGACGTGGTTATAATAAGACCCTGTCAGGTTCTGTGGGTAGACTACATTTACAAAGAACATTGATATGGAGATCTGACTCTTCGTATGGAATATTCAGTTGTAGCACTCTATGATAGGGAGTAATCATCCTAATATAGATACCTTTAGTACTTCATGGTAGAGTAGACTGTAATTTAAAGATAGGATACTTAAATTTGTGATCCTAGGTTTTAATTGCTTGATCAAGAGGGCTTCCTTAATTCTCAGTGTGCCTAGACTGCATTTGGTAGCTAAGACTGTGGTGGTAATGTTGTCCTGGTCTCTGCATTTGATGATGTGTTTGTGGAAGGAAGAGGAGTTAGTGTCAACATGCTCTTTAATACAGAGATGTAACGGTCGAATAGTGCAGCCTATGTAAAATAGATTGTACTGGTTACATTCTAGCCTGTATACTATGTCGGTACATCATCATCATCATCATCATTTTACGTCCACCTTTTCCCTGCTTGCAAGAGTGGGACGGGAACTGATTCTGGCTTGATTTCTACAGCTGGATGCCCTTCCTAACACCAACCTCATTTACAGTGAGTGCTGGGTGCTTTTTTGCCACGACCACTTTGCAGTGGAATGATAGGGACCCCAGTCCCTATAATCTCATTTCTACAGCTGAGTAAACTGGAGCAATGTGAAATAAAGTGTCTTGCTCAAGGAAACAACACATCACCCGGTCTGAGAATTGAACTCACAACCTTTCGATTGCAAGGCCAATGCTCTAACCACTAAGCCATGTGCCTCCATTCAGTAGGCAACAATTAGTGTTGCAGATAGGGCAATTGCCTAGGGTGCATCCGTTATCCTCGTCGGAGAGGCATCTTCGCAGGGAAGGTCAAGAGTGAGCTAGTTTGATATTGAGGCCCTCTCACCTGATGGTTTGCATATGGCATTGGTGGTTTCCTCAGTTAGATGTGGAATCTAGAAGAAGCAACTGTTGTTTGTGTTGGTCCGGTCTCTAGGTCTGGGGTTTCATCATGGAGTGGAGAAGGAAGCTGGGTAGCCATTAATCTCTAACACCCTGTGGAATCGTCTGATATGGGTGGCTCTGTTATCAGGGTCACTGCATCAGTTGCGTATGCAAGCCATTTTGTTGAAGATATACCCTCTTTTAGAGCTGTTGTGGAGGGCAGATTTGTAATGAACAAACAGGTCCCTGCTGGCCACTTTGTGGTAGAAATTGGTGTGGATTTCACCGCTATCAGAGATGTTCAGTCTGAAATCAAGTAGAGCGAGGGACCTGGATTTGGTGGGATGTTCAATGCTGAACTTGATGTTATTGTCAGCATTGTTAAAAGATTCAAAAATCTTGTTGGTGTTCTCCTTGGTGGATGTGAGGATGAGTATATCATCTACATATCTAGTGAAGAAAGCACTGGTGTCGCAGGAGCTGAGTACCCAGCATTCTGTTCATATATAAAATGGCCAGTAAACCCAAGAGGCTGGATCCCATGGGCAGTCCAGAGGTCAGTCGGTAGGTTTGCCCCAGGAAGTTGAAAAAGGCATTGCAACATTTTTTATCTGAAAATGTGTTGAAACATATATTCTTATACTGTCAACAAAAAACAAATAAATATATTTTTAATTAATTAATAAATAAACACATACACACACAAACCCAGATATAATGCATGTACAGCCCAAGTATACAGCCCACAAAAACAAGATGGTGTATGACAGAGTAAAGGAGAGACACAAAATAAAAACAAAAGTAATCACTGAGGAGGTCACAGACTGTGTCACAAAAGAGCTTTGATGACACTAACTAAACAACCATCCAGTTATTAAACTAACTGAATGTGAAATTATAATAAATTGAAGAGAAATCCAACAGGTGTGTGTGTTTTTATTATTGGCAAGCAAGACCCTCCCAAAGTATAACAATATATATATATTTATATATCCCAAATTATCTCTGATACGGTTTGTTATTATTATTATCGTGTTTCTGTCAAGTAATGTAATCTCTTTGTTTCCTTCCAACCTAACCATGCCTAATCCATGCAGTCCTTTCACAGATTGTCGTCTCCCACATTTTTTTCTCTTTCATCTCAAAATTTCCTTTTCTTTTTCATCTTACTCTCTCAATCTAGAAAAATTTCCTTTTCTTTTCCACCATACGATTTTCGGTGTCCTCTCCCAGGTCGTTATTTTTGGCCACCCTATCATGCTATAGACACTTTCATTTCAATCCCAAATTATCTTGGATACGGTTCATTATTATTAATATCGTGTTTTCTGACAAGTAATGTAATCTCTTAGTTTACTTCCAACCCAACCATGTTATAGTTTCCCATGTTTATTCCTCATGGTGAGCTGTATCTTTCAATTGTCTGTCTATCCATGGAGCATGTATATTATGAACTTTTTCTTCGGCACAGATCTTTTTCCAGAATTCTTGCTTTTCTTCCTTTGTTGATTAGCCAATTTTTCTGTAGAAGAGTTTTTTTTCTGTTTTGTTTTTTTAGCATATTGTTGTCCTTATAGAATCTGGAGCGTTTTTCAAAGCGCCTTATACGAGCAGCTTTGGCCAATACTTTTTGCTTGATTGTTTCTATCATCCTGTCTATGTAACTGACGCGCAATGTTGCGAAAAGCCGATAACAGCTGCTGAAGTACGGGAGGCAATGATTGGCTGCACAATCTGTAAATCGCCTGGTTTGGATGAACTTTACGTACATATGCCAGACTTGTTCGGAGACCTCTTGGTGGACGTCTACTGCAACTGGCAGCAGAACGGGAGAATTCCCAGTTCTATGAGCCATGGAGCGGTGGCGCTGCTGAGAAAGGATCCAAACATGGGGGATAACATAGATAATTTCTGGCCCATAACTCTGCTAAACACAAAATTCAAGATTTTGGCCAAGGTGCTATCAAAGAGGTTGGCGTTTGTCATCAGTGGTCTGGTGGGAGAGGTGCAGACATGCGCCATTCCAGACAGATCCATCTATGACAACCTCCACCTCATGCAATACATCGTGGAGAGGGTAGCTCAGGAACCTGCCGTGGGTGGGTCCTTGATCAATTTAGATCGTCATTTGGCAGCAGTCCTGAGTACGGCTGGCTTTGAGCCCGTCTTCAGAGGCTTGATCGCTGTCATGCATAGCAACATTTGCAGTGTGGTGAAAGTCAACGGTCACCTTTCGGAACTGTTAAACATCATGCGCTCGGTCTGCCAAGGATATCCCCTCTCATCCCTGTTGTACATATTGACTCTCAAGCCATTACTGCACAAACTGGAGACGTTTATTATTATTATTATATTTACATACAAAAGAGGTGAAGTATTTTCTGATAGAGAGAGCAAAAGGGAAAGAGACAGTGTGAGAAAGATAGCAAGAGAGAGAGAGAAATAACATAAGGAATACTCACAGAGCATTGCAATGATGCCGCATCCAAGCCATATAATCATGGTTAGTCCTACAGACTGGCTGGCTTCAAGGACACCTTTTGGTGAGATGAAGATACCAGAACCTGAATAATAGAGATATAATAGAATACAAGGGAATGAAGCTCATCATCGTCATCATCATCATCATCATCATCATCATCGTTTAACGTCTATCTTCTACGCTAGCATGGGTTTAGACAGGAATTGTCCTATTTGAGGCAAGATTGGTCGGGTGACCATGTCTCGCTCATATAGGACTATCTGGCAGGTTTTCTATGGCTGGATGCCCTTCCTAACACCAACTACGTTTACAGTGTGGACATGTATGTATGCCAGGTAGCTCTTCAGCACTACTAGTAATATGTAACCCAGTACAACCTGGGCATGGTTAGGTCATCAGCAACTAAACCAGCAAGCCAACTAAGCTTGCTTGTTGTGGAGGGTGATTTTAGACACTCTGTGGAATGAAAAACAAAAGGCAGAGGAACTCAGGACAGTCAACGGCCATCCAATAAAGATTTTTTTTTTTTCTGTGGAGCGAGAGACTCCTAGTCTTCATTAAGACATCTCTCTAGAAGGTCATTCTGATATAAAACCTGTGACTTCGTTTGCATCCATTGATGTAGACCGGTTTTTCTTTTTGGGGTAAATGCATTCGATGATCAGAGTGGGATTGGCGCTATGCAAAGCCTTTCCTCACTTAAAAAAGCTTCAAGCTCAGGCATCGCTGGATATATGACATTTTTTACGATGCATAATATTGCTAGCAATAGGCAAGTCCCTGGCAGAATTAAAAAGCCATGTCTGTGATGCTCATGCTTAAGTATCAAGCATTACTCGAAATCGAGTTGCAGCCATCATCATCATGTATGTATGTATGTATACACACCAACACCATATATACACATGTATACACTATTGGATAGCCATTGACACATGAGTTCCTCCATCCTGCCGGGTGTCCAATCACCCTCCTCACCCACCAAGCAAGCTTTATGGAGTTGCCAGTTCAGTTGCTCAACCATGTGACAGGTTGTACATGTTACATGTTAACAGTAGCACTCAGGAGTGCCCTGCAAACCAACCTGTGATTGAGAAGACATATAAAGAATGTAAAGCTACCTTACAGCATGACTTGAGAAGGCTTAAGAATGATTGAGATATTCAAAGCACCTATAACGCAAAGGATTCAAAACAATTCTATGGTCTTTTGAATGAGGTATATGGCCCAACAACTTCGTTTATTGTTTCTATGAGGTCCAAAGACAACACCGCCATCATTAAGGAACCAACGGAAATCCTGAAGAGTACTTCACTGATTTATTTGATAATCCAACGGTGGTTGATCATGATGTGATAGATAACATTCCTCAATATGTTGTGATGTGATCGTTTGCCAGCTTATGATAAAGTAAAACTGGTTATCAACCAGATTAACACTGGTGGAGCACCTGGATCAGATGGACTCCCTGTGGAACTGTTAAAGGTTGGTAATAAGAACGTAACACAAACAGTAGTCCATCTCATCACAAAGTGCTGGGCAGACATTCCTGTACCAAAATATTGGATTGATGGTATCTTAGTGGCCTTATTCAAGGGTAAAGGAGAAAAAAAGAATTTGAGATCACTACCATGGCATCACTCTATTGTTATCTGTGGGCAAAATTCTTGCTAGATTATTGTTGAACAGGTTGATGGAAGACATTTGTCCTACAGTCATCTCTGAATCAAAAAGTAGATTTTGATCTGGCAGAAGAACGGTCCATATGATATTTTCTGCAAGGCAGATACAGGAGAAATTTACTGAGCAGCAGATTCCTCTGTACCAGGTTTTTGTCGATCTGATGAAGGCCTTTGATACAGTGAAGAGAGGTAAGCTGTGGAAAATACTAGGAAAAGTAGGGTGCCCACCAAAATTTATTGATATGTTTGTCATACTGCACAGAGATATGAAGGTACAAGTTGTCTTTAATGGAGAATTGTTTAATGAAGTCTCAGTTGACAATGGCATGAAGTAAGGAGATATTCCAATTCCTACACTATTCTCAACCATTAAAGACTTAAGCGTCAACTTCAAATAGGCCACAATGTGAACCTCTATAAGGACATAGGCAGCTGGAGATATGGAGTGTGTGACTGTCGAATGCTCTCTAAATCTTGGTACATTACTCATCTAAAATCACATGAAAGACCAACTCTATGCAGCACTATCCCTCCAAATCTAAGTTAGAATACATGTGTGATGTGCAAAAAAATCTGCCAATTAATTTCTGGTTTTAAAAGACATGACAGTACATAAGGATGACATCCTAAAAACTGACCCAATCAATGTATGTAGGTCTGCTACATTTGCTTCAGACCATGCAAATCTGCAGCTAGAGTTAAAGGCCAACTAAGATGTCATGAATTGATTGGGGGGGGGGGGGGGAGTATTTGAGGTTTACAGAGACAGCAATCATCTGCAAAGTTGAAACGATCACTATGTTTGTTTGCATGTACGTATGTTTGTATGTATATAAGTATGTATGTAGATATGTATGTATGCATATCTTGGTTAAGAGAGTGGGACTGGCTTTGTGCAGTGCCTTTGCTCACTATAAAAGCTTCACGGCACAGGCATTGCTTTATATCTGGAGATCTCTCTGCACTTGTCGTCACATGGTACCATGGGCCCAGCACTATGTGTCAGTAATTGTCACAGGTGTAGTGTTTGTACCAGAGTTTTCAAGTCGCTGGCTGGACTAAAAAGTCACACTCGTTCAGCGCATCGGTAGGGGTTCTCCTACATGGATATAAAGTAGTGGCCGTACTCGAAAACGAGGTGGCAGCCACCATATATATATATATGTATGTATGTATATATATATATATATGTATGTATATATATATGTATGTATGTATATATATATATATATATGTATGTATATATATATATATGTATGTATATATATATATATGTATGTATATATATATATATGTATGTATGTATATATATATATATATATGTTATGTCAGGTCACCAGTTGGTGCTACTGGTAACATGTATCCCAGTACAACCTGTCTCATGGTCGGGTCGTTGGCGACTAAACTGGCAACCCCACCAAGGTTTCTTGGTGAGGAGGGTGACTTTGGACATCCTGCAGGACTAAAAACAAAACCTGTCAAAGGGCAAAGGAGCTCTTAAGAGTCAATGGCCATCCAAAATCACCGGGAGAGATGACCCCTTAGCCTTTGTCAAGGCAGAATTCTAGGAGAAGGAAAACTCTGATATAACACCTGCAACCCTGATGGTATCCAATGATGTTGACTTGTTCTTCTTTTTGGTAAATATCATCTTGGTTAAGAGAGTGGGACTGGCTTTGTGCAGTGCCTTTGCTCACTATAAAAGCTTCACGGCACAGGCATTGCTTTATATCTGGAGATCTCTCTGCACTTGTCGTCACATGGTACCATGGGCCCAACACTATGTGTCAATAATTGTCACAAGTGTAGTCTTTGTACCAGAGTTTTCAAGTCGCTGGCTGGACTAAAAAGTCACACTCGTTCAGCGCATCAGTAGGGGTTCTCCTACATGGATATAAAGTAGTGGCCGTACTCGAAAACGAGTTGGCAGCCACCATGTATGCATATACATATGTACGTATATATGTATGTGTAAGAGTTTATTATTCATTAAGTTATGTTCCAAAACCAAATTAACTATGAGAAGGTTGATTATATTACTAAATCTCTATAAAACTCCTGAATATTTTCAAAATGATTTCAAAGTCAGAAACTGTCTTTCATTAGAAATGTGGGAAGGAAAGGGTTAATGTCATAGACAATGTCTCATTAGAAATATGGTAACAAAGAGTTAATGACATAGACAATGTCTCATTAGAAATATGGTAACAAAGAGTTAATGACATAGACAGTGTCTCATTAGAAATATGGTAACAAAGGGTTAATGTCATAGACAATGTCTCATTAGAAATATGGTAACAAAGGGTTAATGACATAGACAGTGTCTCATTAGAAATATGGTAACAAAGGGTTAATGACATAGACAGTGTCTCATTAGAAATATGTTAACAAAGGGTTAATGACATAGACAGTGTCTCATTAGAAATATGTTAACAAAGGGTTAATGACATAGACAGTGTCTCATTAGAAATATGTTAACAAAGGGTTAATGACATAGACAGTGTCTCATTAGAAATATGGTAATGAAAGGGTTAATGACATAGACAATGTCTCATTAGAAATATGGTAACAAAGAGTTAATGACATAGACAGTGTCTCATTAGAAATATGTTAACAAAGGGTTAATGACATAGACAGTGTCTCATTAGAAATATGGTAACAAAGGGTTAATGACATAGACAGTGTCTCATTAGAAATATGGTAACAAAGGGTTAATGACATAGACAGTGTCTCATTAGAAATATGGTAACAAAGGGTTAATGACATAGACAGTGTCTCATTAGAAATATGGTAACAAAGGGTTAATGACATAGACAGTGTCTCATTAGAAATATGGTAACAAAGGGTTAATGACATAGACAGTGTCTCATTAGAAATATGGTAACAAAGGGTTAATGACATAGACAGTGTCTCATTAGAAATATGGTAACAAAGGGTTAATGACATAGACAGTGTCTCATTAGAAATATGGTAACAAAGGGTTAATGACATAGACAGTGTCTCATTAGAAATATGGTAACAAAGGGTTAATGACATAGACAGTGTCTCATTAGAAATATGGTAACAAAGGGTTAATGACAGACTGCCTTTCATTAGAAATATGGTAACAAAGGGTTAATGACATAGACAGTGTCTCATTAGAAATATGGTAACAAAGGGTTAATGACATAGACAGTGTCTCATTAGAAATATGTTAACAAAGGGTTAATGACATAGACAGTGTCTCATTAGAAATATGGTAACAAAGGGTTAATGACATAGACAGTGTCTCATTAGAAATATGGTAACAAAGGGTTAATGACATAGACAGTGTCTCATTAGAAATATGGTAACAAAGGGTTAATGACATAGACAGTGTCTCATTAGAAATATGGTAACAAAGGGTTAATGACATAGACAATGTCTCATTAGAAATATGGTAACAAAGGGTTAATGACAGACTGCCTTTCATTAGAAATATGGTAACAAAGGGTTAATGACATAGACAGTGTCTCATTAGAAATATGGTAACAAAGGGTTAATGACATAGACAGTGTCTCATTAGAAATATGGTAACAAAGGGTTAATGACATAGACAGTGTCTCATTAGAAATATGGTAACAAAGGGTTAATGACAGACTGCCTTTCATTAGAAATATGGTAACAAAGGGTTAATCAGAATACTTTGCTTACCAATCATGGTGCCAACTATCAAAGCTATGCCACTGAATAATCCCAGTTTTCTATCTGGTTGGATTGTTGCAGACATTTTCACTTCTTAGTCTTTTACAATTTTTATACGTTTATACGTTGGTGGTCAGTTCTGTCTTTCTGATAATTCCACTCCTAAAACAGAATGATTATGACTTGGTTAGCAGAGATGAAACATTTATATGGGAATCATCATCATCGAAAAAGAAAAAGAAAATAAGCAAGAAGAAGAAAGTAAGATATCATCATTGTTATGCGAGAGTACGAGGCCTCCCCCTCCCTCCCATGGCGAGAATGGGCTGGACCACTACATAAAAATAGTAGCGGCCTGAGTAAGTGTGTGTGGGGGGGGGGGGGGGTACTAGTTCCACAGTTCGTGTGTTGATAGTCGAAGTTGGAGTTCAAGTCACAGTTCGAGTTAGCGTGTTGGATTGTTGGTTCTTAAAAAATTGCTGTTCCGTTACATGTGGTTATTGCCATTTGTTGCGATTATATTGTTGCAGTGTATTCGTTTATCCATAAGGATATAATAATCATCATCATCATTTTACATCCACTTTTCCCTGCTTGCAAGGGTGGAACATGTTAAAAAATGTAAGCCATTACAATAAATGGGGTGGAGAGGAGATAAATACATTTGTCATATTAGTAGATAAACTTAAGAAAATTAACAAAAGAAGGACAAGACAATGAATAGAAACAAAACAAAATGAAAAACAATTTCCAGCAGCAGGGAAGCACTGTTCCAATGAGAGCCATTAAATTCAAAATAAGCTGTACCTTGCTTATATGGGACAGTGCCTTGGCTGGGTTCTTACGGCTGTTAGATGTCCTTCCTAACCAAATTTGCAGTATCAAACTGCATGTTCCCATTATGGAGAGAGTCCAACAAGTTGGCCACACTGGACTTTGTTCATATGGGACCGGTTTTAGCTGGCATTTTACAGTTGCCAGACGCCCTTCCTAACACCAACCATATTTACAGTGAGGGACTTATGAAGCTAGTCAGGACCACGTTTCTGCTGCTGGATGTCCATCCGAAACACCAATCACGTTTACAGTGTGAAATTGGATGGACCCATTATGAGGAGGAGCTGGCCATTTGGCCACACTGTATCTTGTAGTGGAACCATGGAACCGAGTGGTTCCATTATAAAGTTTTTAATTTTTTATTTTCAGCAAGACCAACCTAAAATCGATCGGTATGCAAATGAGGCTAATCAGCCAATGTATACTTTAGAAAATGCTATATGTTTTCAACCATTCAACAGAGTGGCATAGAAGTATACAGTCCTGAAGAAGGGTAATGACCCAGAAACATGTTCGCCGATGCTACTATTTTAGGTTTTGCCGTCTGAAGAGCTCAGGCTATCATAACTGATAGTCCTCAGTGAAATATGTATAACAGAGTTTTAAATAAACTTGAATCAACTGAATATGACCTCCGATTTTTTATTAATATATACGCAACAAGTGGAGAGATGCCATGGTGGGAAGGACCCATCGAACTCATGCAAGCATGGAAAAGTGGACTTAAAAACGATGATGATGATATATAAGCTGTGACTGCAGAGGACAAGCTGAGGGAGAAGTTTGGTTTAGAAGGAATCCGAAATGGTGTGCAGGAAAGAAGACTGTGTTGGTACAGACATGTGATGTGCATGGATGATGATCATGGGGTGTAGAAATGCCAGGAAATCCCAGTGGAAAGAAGGTACAGCAGAGGTAGATCAAGAAAGACCTGAGCAGAGGTAGTGAGAGCTGACCTCAAATTGCTGAGACTTACTGAAGCGATGAAGTAGAAATGAAGTGAGTGGAATATGTGTCCACGAGTCTGCATATGTGTGCATGTGTATGTGTGGTTGTATGTATATGTGCATTATGTGTGTATGTGTGTGGATATGTGTATGTATGACTATATGTATATGTATGTGCATTGTGTATATGTATTGTGTGTGCATATGAATATGTTAGTGTATGTATTTGTATGTATGTATATGTATGTATGTGTATTATGTATATATGTATGTATATGTATGTGTATTATGTATATATGTATGTATATGTATGTGTATTATGTATATGTGTATGTATGTATGTGTATTGTACATGTTAAATGTTAAATGTTAAACAGGTTACATGCTAAATAGAGCATGATACTGTTGTTCTGCTAGGTCAACCTGAAATTCACACTACTATACGAGATGTGCCCTGTATATTATGGCAATAGAGCATGACACTGTTGTTCTGCTAGGTCAACCTGAAATTCACACTACTATACGAGATGTGCCCTGTATATTATACAGTATATATATGGCAGTAGACATCGCTGTGATAGACTCATTTTTAGACCAATTTTTCCTATAGAAGTGGTTGATAGCTTCCAGTACCTAGATGATCACATTAGCATGTGACAAAGAAGGGTTTCTCCCTGCACACGAAAGGATGGTTATATGATGCCTGTGTGAGTTGCGCGATGCTGCATGGTAGTGAGACATGGGCAGCAACACAATCATCACACCACCATAAACACTGCAACCTTTCATCTTTATCACAAACAACAACACCACACCCACACCACACACACAAATCAGCCACTTCTACATGCCAAACTGTCTACCAACAGCCAGCACCCCCACACCACCGCCCATTTCAACCTACGATCGATCGACACCACAAATTTTTCACCACACCCACCCACCCACATACACTACAGGCAAAACATCCCTATCAACTAATCCACCAATCAAAACAAACTTTACTGACCACCATTGAAACTTCTGACTTTATCATACAGCATGTATTCATTCTCCCATTAACATTACAATGGGTCTGACGAGCCGCGGATTACAGAGTCAGGTCAGATCGATACAGATTGAACCTTGAGCTGATCAGTGGCGAAACGCATGTCACCAACCAATAAATGTAATGAAGGAGTAACCATCGTCCTTGTTATCTTATTTAACTATACATATATATATATATAGATATATATAGGTTATATATGTGTGTGTATATATATACACACATTTAACTTCATCAGTTTTTTTCTTCTTATATAAGAAAAATCAATGAAGTCTCATATACCTGTGTTTATGTTTTTATTGCGTATCAACCTGTTACATGCTTTTAGCATATGATTGGCTCCAAGTCACCTATGGAAGCTATAGAGCCAACTCTAGCATCGATCTGCTCATGAGTTTGGTAATTCAACAAAGTATACATATATATGTAATTAAGAACGGTTTTCTGATGGAGATCGGTAAGAAATCACAATTAAATAATATACTCAATACACCATCTCCTTTACAGAGTGTACTGGATGCATTTTATCATGGCACCATCACTAGAGAGGTTAGCATATGCTCAGCCAGACAAACGAGTCTTCTATACCTTATATTGTATGTATATGATCACCAACCACTTAACAAATTTTGTATAAGTATTAAACTATAAAACGATTCCATAATAGAAAGTATGGTTTCTATTATGGAAACATTCAGACCAGGTATAGAAAGTTAATGAATATGGTGAAGAGTATGGAGATTATAACGCTGACAGGGAGAGGTTTGTGTGTTAGAAATAATAATTGTTTCTACTTTTGGCACAAGGCCAGCAATTACCCAGTACATTACTGGTACTTTATTTTATCGACCCCGTAAGGATGAAAAGCAAAGTTAACCTTGGCGGGATTTGAACTCAGAATGGAAAGGGCCATAACTCTATGCGTCAAAGCATGGCGTCCAACCTTCTACCAATACTGCCAATTCACCAATAATGAGGGACTGGCACAAACACACAAAAAGCAGAAAACATAAAAAAAAACTGCCAAAACCAAAACGTGTTAAACAATAAATATACTGTCTTCTCCATTTGAGAAATTGGAGAGAAAGATTTATGGACATGACTATATGAATTACATGAACTTGTTGGTACTTGCGTGGCTATTAAAACAAAAGCACTACAGTATCCATAGACACAACAGATGAAATATAATATAGTGATTCCATTGGAGGGGGCGTATGAGTTGAGCAGACAGTGCAAAAGACTGGCACCTGGGTACCTAGTATCATACCCTAGCCATACAATGTGTATCTGGGGGTTTAGAGCCCGAGTCTAGATTAAATCAAGGATCAGGTGGTAGTGGTAAACTGGGTGACAAATTAAGGATCAGGTGGTGGTGTTAAACCTACCTCCCTAGGGCCATGTGGTGGTGTTAAATTTATCTTCCCATGGCCAGGTGGTGTTAAACTGGGTGATATATTAAATAACAACAACAGCCTTACCTCATTGCAGCACTAGGGTGCTCAGTGTACTTGGTCTTGTTGGGGGGGGGGGGGGGGTAGAGACATTGCACTGTTGGAGAGGAGAGGTACAGGGGCCATGGCAGTGTCCCTGATGCAAGTGAATGGTGTCTAACATATTGTGGGTTGTGTCCAAATTCCCTTGATAGCCTAAAAGGGGTGTTTATATATTGTTTCGAACAAGTAGGTGGATTGGTGGTGTCTGTTATTCTTGGGTATGCCAGTCTTTCCTGGGCTGGGAAAGTGTTGGGGATGCAACGGTTCAGCATGGATAGTGAATCAGTCAAGGTTACGCCCTAGCTTTCCATGATAGCATGGATCGGATGAAGAAGTCATGAGTAAATTGGCAGGTGAGGACCTGAGAGTTGTTCTATTTCTCAGCTTCTTTGGATTTAAGATGGAGAAGGGGATCAGTGGCATGCTGGCAAGGAATTCAGGAGTATACTGGCGGACACAAAGAATATCGCCAGTTTTCTTGATCCTGGGTCATCTCCTGTGATAGGTTCAGCAGCATGCATTTCTTTACACAGCTGTTATCCTTCATACACATCACGTATCCATACCATCACAGTCAACTCTACAGCACACTATCATCTTTGTGTGTGTGCATGTTTCTGTGTCTATATGTGAGTGTGTAGCTGCATCTTTACTGCAGTGTGTCTCACTTGAACATCTTAGGTCAACCAATGACCAGGTCTGTAGTATTTACTGGGCCTTATCATGAAACTTAGTCTTTCAGTTGAAGATTTTGGAGTAATGTATTATCATCATCATCATAATCGCCATCACCATCATCATCACCACTATTGCCATCATCACCATCATCATCACCACCACCATCACCACCACCACCACCCACCACCAATAACAACAACAACACTACCATCACCCCCACCATCCCCATCACCACCAACAACTGCAACACCACCACCATTACCACCACCATCACCACCACCGCCATCACCATCACCAACAATAACAACAGCAACAACACCACCATCAACAACAACAACACCACCACCACCACCTAGAATCAAAAGGCCTTTAAGTTAACTTGTCTAAGACTAAAGTTCTAGTATGTAGAAAGGAGAAAAGGGCACAGATGCCCTTTGGGAAATGGCCATGCTCAGTGTGTAAGAAAGGAGTAGGTAGAAATTCCATTCTATGCCCCAAATAAAAACTATGGGTACTTAAGAGATGTAGTGGGATCACAGGTAAGCTATCTAAGAATGAAGATTTTATATGTGGCTGATGCTCAGGTGCAGTAAGTAGCAAGGACCCACTAGATGCTATCTCCTTCAACTGCCCAGATGGTTCTATAGAAATAGTAGACACTTTCTGTTACCTGGGTAATAAAATCAGCAGTGGAGGAGGGTGTTCTGAGAGTACAGTATTCAGAGTTAGAACGGGATGGAAAAAGTTCAGAGAGCTAATACCGCTGTTGGCCACAAGGGGTTTTTCTCAATAAGGTTAAACTGACCAATGGTAAATCACATATGAATACATGGTCACTCTCTCTCTCTGGTGAAAAACCACAGTACAAGGCAGACAAAGAGATGACTACGGAAGTGTGAAGAATTATTACAGAATGACTCCTACTATATTCCTTTCGACAATAAAAATTATATTTATAGAGGATTGAGCGTTAAAGAGATATTTATTTATATCCTGGAAGTCAGAAGCATGTCATTACCAATAAGAAGCAACCAACTCATTGACTAAGGTATTTCTCTTATATTGTTTGTAAAAAAACAAGACCCTTAGAAGATTTTAACTTACAGTTATAAAGAGATATAGGTAACATTTAACTTCTCATCCTTTCTATACACCTATGTATGTCATATTCTTATTCCTACATTGTCCCTCAGTACATCTTATGCTATATACTATGTTCCTAGTTTTGCAGTTAGTTTGCTGGCTTAGCTTGCAGACTATGCATTTCCTATCAGCACAGGGGGATCTTTGAAATGGGTATGTTTAACTAATTAGGGTTTTTATGGGAATACCTCGTCTTTCAACTATCTTAATATTTAATTTGAGCTTATCTAGGGCCCTTCTAAATCTGTAAGCTAGTTCGCCTCTAGAGGTTGTATTTACAAAGATTACACTCTGGTATTTATTGCTATCATACCATGAGTTTATTTTATTTGCCTTTTTCTTAATCCTTTCTATTCTGTTCCAAAATTTGCTCCTATACATGGGGCAAGTCCCATTTGCCTCATTTTCTTACAATCTTTGCCCATTTGGTCCTGGCTCCTTTATATACCCCGATCTTGTCTCTCTGATCGTAGCCAGAGAACTGCATGTGGTGTTGTACGTGTCTCTCTAATTCTTTAGGGTTGCACATATGAGACATGTTCCTTACTAAGTCCACAATCAGTATATTGATTTTAATGTGATCTGAAATAGCTGAGTTAAGATTGTTAGCTATCAAAAAGTCTAATTGTTATGAGATATAAATCAACTTTAAATCGCCAATATAGAATACCTCTCTATATACATATCTGTCTGTCTTTCTGTGTATTTTAAGCTTTTCAAAATATCTCTCTGTATTTTACGTTTTCCCCTTTGTATATATATTTACCACACTCTCTCACTCTTTCTATATCTTCTATGGTGGTGGGGGGGGGGTAGTAGCAGTAGCGGTAATGGTGGTGGTGGTAGGGGTAGTAGCATAGTGGTTGTTGTTGTGGTGGTAGTAGTAGTAGTAGTAGCAGCAGCAGCAGTAATAGTAGTAGCAGCAGCAGAAGTAGTAGTCATTGTTGTCATCAATGTAGTGGTAGTAATTGTGTAGTAGTATTAGTAGTTGTGCTGGTAGTAGTAGTAGTATTAGTAGTTGTGCTGGTAGTAGTAGTAGTAGGGGGGGTAGTAGTAGGGGGGGTAGTAGTTGTGCTGGTAGTAGTAGTAGTAGTAGGGGGGGGTAGTAGTTGTGCTGGTAGTAGTAGTAGTAGTAGTAGGGGGGGGTAGTAGTTGTGTTGGTAGTAGTAGTGGTGGTAGTAATAGGAGTGGCGGTGATAGTAGTAATGGTGGTGGTGGTGGTAGCAGCAGCAGTAGTAGTAGTAGTAGTAAGAGATTTTAGACAAACTCTCCGTCATTCCAAAAGGTAATACGATTGATCAAATCTGAGCTTCTTTGAATGAAATCGATACTTTGGACTTCAAAGTTTTGAAGCCCACTACAAACATGAGGACATATCTTAGTAGAGACAAACAATCAGAGCAGTTCGTCCAGAATCTATTGATGCTTGGGGACGGAAGACTTCCTGTAGATATAAAGGGAGCTATTTATATACGTCCCATAGACACAATGGTGGAATCATTATTCCATCTCATAGAAAAAGTGTTTCCTAATCTTGAATATCAGTCTGCAAGTCACAAGTGGCTCAATGATAAATCAAGAGCTGTTAAAAAGAATTCCAAAGGTTTCAAAGCTCTACCGATCATGCCTCCACATGTCCTTTACCTTAAAGAATGAGCACCCATCATGTCATTGAGGAATTTGGACCCACCAAGGCTATGTAACGGCACTCGATTGGTTGTGAAAAATATGTATCCACACGTGATTCAAGCCACTATTTCAATAAGATGTGGTAGAGGAGAGGATGTATTCTTTCCAAGAATTCCTTTTATTCCCAACAACTTCAATTTGTTTTGCCATGACCATCAACAAATCATACGGACAAACATTTTTGGTTGCTGGTTTACACATCGAAGAGCCCTGCTTCACCAATGGTCAGCTTTACGTTGGATGTTCAAGAGTAGGTAGTCAGACAAATCTTTACATCTATGCACCAGATGGAAAAACAACAAACATTGCTTATACAAACATTATAAATTGACCCAATTAATAAAGAAATCCGTCCTCATCAAGTGGACTATCCTTCAGAGAAGATATGATCTGACATGAAATTTTAAAAAAATTGAAATTAAGGGATACTATTGTGATTATTGCCCGGCAACAACGGGTTACTCGGCTAGTATATATATATGATATATATATGTGTGTGTACAGACGGCTGGATAGATAGATAGATAGATAGATAGATAGATAGATAGATAGATAGATAGATAGATTTCTTTATTTGCCACAAGGGTGCACAATTTGCCACAAGGGCACACAAGAAAAGGGGACAATACAAGGACATATGCCGGGGATTTTACAGAGAGTCGTGTAAAAATATTGAAACAAACAAATTCAACAATCAAATTCCCCAATAGGGGGGAGGCGTTACAGTCAGGGTGGGCAGCCAACCAGTCAGACAGACATGCAAAGAGACAGACAGAGAAGGAAAGGGAACAATAGTTTTGTTTATGATATGACAGAATTAAAAAGCATTATTAAAGTGAGTTTCCACAATTTGCTTTTTGACAGATGAGTTCAACACCTCCCAAATTAGGAAAATTGTTTTAAAGAAGTCAGTGAATAAGTAAACAAATAGATATTTATATAAATGAAAAAATAAGGATTGCTAGCTAAATAGACAGAGGGGGATAGATAGAAAGGTAGATAGATAAATAGATACATACAGGCTGGCAGGCAGACAGGCATGCAAGTAGACAGACACAAGTAGACAGACACAAACAAACATAGAAAAATCTATAGACAGACAGATAGATAGAGAGGTAGATAACTTTCTTTTTATTTGCCACCAGGGCATCAAAGAGTGGGACAAGTACAATGGGGGGAGTTTACATAAAAAGCGTCCTCAATAAGGAGGAGGCAATAACAAAATATAAAAATATAAAATATAAAATATAACGAAAAGGTAGATAGGTAGACATATAGATTGGTAGACAAGTAGGTAGCTAGATGGGTAGGTTAGCTAGCTAGACAGACAGTAAGATAGATATATTTCTTTATTTGCCACTTGATGGGTGGTTTAGCTAGCTAGACAGACAGATAGATAGTAAGATAAATAGATAGAAAGTAAGCTAGATATATACATACATGCATACATATGTACATACATACACATGTACCTACACACACATGTATAAATGTACATACTTTTAGTGTACATTATGGTGGATTGGCAGTATCGGTAGAGGGTCGGACGCCATGCTTTGACGCATAGAGTTACGGCCCTTGCCATTCTGAGTTCAAATCCCGCCGAGGTTAACTTTGCCTTTCATCCTTACGGGATCGATAAAATAAAGTACCAGTAATGCACTGGAGTAATTGCTGGCCTTGTGCCAAAAGTAGAAACAATTATATATGTATGTTTGTCTAAGGTGTGTATGGTTGTCACCATAACCCTTTAGCATTTAAACTGGCCGTATCCGGCCAGAATTCTCTCCCCTCTTTCTGTTCAAACTGGCTGTAACTGGCCACTCATACTGATGTTAACGTATTGTTCTCAAAATAAATAACATCAAAATCTCATAGATTCGATATTATGTGAGATAAAGCCTTTACCACAAAAATACAATAATAGATATAGAGTAATGCTAAAGGGATAAAGCAAGTGTCTTCTATTATATTCTTGAGTTAACAGATGCATTGTGAATGAAATTTGGTAGGCAGAGACTCTGTGGAAGCCCACATTATGAATATTAATATATATTTTGGTGTGTGTCATGTTTACATTCAATAACGTATTTTATCCAACTGCTAAGTTACATGAGGCAAACACAAACAAATGTAAACATATACTTAGACACACACACACACAGGTGCTCTTCAGTTTTTTTCAAAAACATGAGACCCTCCCTAATTCTTGTGTTATGATAAAATAAATACTCAGTGGGTCATATATAAGAAAGATATGGACGCCAGGCCCATCTGAGAGGTCAGTAGCCCCACTTCAGTACTAACTCATCCAGCTCTTGCTAGCAGGGGGAAATGGATGTTAAATGATGATGGTCATCATCATTTGTGTGTGTGTATAAATATATATATATATATATATACACACACACCACCTTTAGCCCTCCCCGCTCGGACACCCCGTCTCCCTCTCCCCACTCCACCCGCCACCACCCCTACACACCCCACACCCTTCCACCACCTGTTTTACCCCATTTTAATTTTATTTTATTTTGATCATGCTTTTATTTTTAATTTCATTCGCACCGTTTCCTCCCACCCCCTTTTCGCTATATGTCTCTCCACCACTGCCCTACACACCCTTTGAACTCTCTTCCCACACACTTTTCACCTGAAGAAGGGCTTATGCCCGAAACGTCGTTCCCCACCACCACCCCACTCTCCAGAGCGTGAAATTAATAAACATTCGTTGTACTGCCTCTCTGTTTTGTTCCTGTTCAAATTTTCCATTATATATATATATATATATATATATATATAGGTAGACCAAGAAAAACCTAGGACGAGGTGATAAGAACTGACCTTGCTCACTTACACCTCTCTAAGACAATGACACTGGATTGAGACCTTTGGCGCCATGCAGTTGTACAGAAGACCCACCTGCCATTGCATACAAACCTACAGTCAGTAGGCACCTCTTAACCCAAATGTACACCCCCACCCCACACCACCCTATCCTCCCTTTCCGTCCACTGTGTCGATGACACAACAGTCCACACTGTAAGGTGGTTGTGTAGGAGACATGGTATTAAGGCTCCCAGTCCACACTGTAAATGTGGTTGGTGTTCGGAAAGGCATCCAGCCGTTAAAAAAACCTGCCAGAGACACTTCCGTGCGAGCGAGACACGGTCTACCGACCATTCCCACATCAAATGGAACAAAACCGTCTAACCCATGCTAGCATGGAAGATGGACGTTAACGATGATGATGATGATATATTTATATATATATATATATATATTATATATATATATATATATATTATATATATATATCGTTTTTAATTAGTTTTGCAGGATTTCTTATCTGGAAACGTGTGTTGAAACAGATATTGTTATACTTTGGGAGGGTCATGCTGCCAATAAGAAACACACGCACCAGCTGGTTTTCACTTCAATTTATTATAAGCTTCTGGCTGGTTGGTTGGTTGGTTGGTTCGATAACCATATGGTTGTTTATATATTGTCAAAGCTCTTTCGTCACACATTCTGTGACCTCCTCAGTGACTAGGTTTTTAAACAAGATGGTGTAGGACAGAACAAAGGAGAGACACAAAAATAAAAACCCAGTCACTGAGGAGATCACAGAATGTGTGACGAAAGAGGTTTGACAATATATAAACAACCATCTGGTTATCGAACAAACTAACCAACCAGCCAACCAGAAATTTATAATAAACTGAAGTGAAAACTAACAGGTACATGTGTTTTTATTGGCAGCGTGACCCTCCCAAAGTATAACAATATACGTGTGTGTGTGTGTGTGTGTGTGTGTGTGGAGGCGCGTGGCCTAGTGGTAAGGGTGTTGGACTGACGATCATAATGACGTGGGTTCGATCCCCGGGCTAAGTTACATGTGTTCTTGAGCAAAATACCTCATTCCAGTAAACTTAGCTGAAAATGAGTACCAGCAATAGCTGGGGGTTTAACCCTGCGATAGACTGGTATTCTGTCCAGAGGGATGTATTGTACTCTCAGTCGCTTCATGCCATGGAAACTGAGATAAGCAGCGGCCTGATGAGCCTCAGGGCTCGAGACAGACTTTAGACATATATATATATATATATATATATATGTGTGTGTGTGTAGATAAATCTAGCAAAATGTACGGTAGTGTCCAATCCGTTATCGTGTAATCATAAACTGAGAAAAACCTTTAAATATTATAAACCTAATTAATATACATTTTAGAAATTAATATAAAAACTATTTTTAATTTAGTTAACCTATAATTAATATTCTACTACTGATGAACTACATAATTTTACTTTCCTTCTTACAACTATCTTTTCCTAAAATTGATACCATTAAGTAAACATATATAATTGTTTCTACTTTAGGAACAAGGCCAGCAAATTACCCAGTGCATTACTGGTACTTTATTTTATCGACCCCGTAAGGATGAAAGGCAAAGTCAACCTCGGCGGGATTTGAACTCAGTAAACATATATAATGTTTTAATTTCAGGTTATGATTCTGCGTTCCTTGAAATCTCTATATATTTATTATTTCTCACTAATAAATTTAACCCCCCCCCCCCAATAATTATATATATATATATATATATATATATATATTCTTTTTATATTTTTTTAATTTCCCCTCGTCTTTAACAGCACTCTTCAATTACATCTAACTCTTATTTATCATATCTATATGCATTAATATAATTTTATCAATATAAATATACCCATCAATTAAATTAATTTATTTTATTTTCATAGATGTAAATTCCATATATATTTTTTTCACTAACACTTTTATCGTAAAATTTTAGTCTCCTTAGATATTTACATTGGCATTATTCTTTTATAACAACAACTTTTCGTGTTACCTTTTACTGACCTGACCTATTTTCACCCCTAAAATAAACTTTTCATTCTTCATACACCTTCCATTCAAAACTGAAATCTGCCTTCTTCTACCCCAAAATAAATTTCAATTACTACTATTTTACCATTTGGCCAATTATTACCTTTCTATTGGTTAATTCAAAACCTGTTCCCAAACAAACCTACTATATTAAATCTTTGTTGGTTTTATTCAATGAACAAATATAATTATTTCTGAGGTCAGCATATGAGCTATTCTCATCCCTAAAATAATCTTTCATTCATAATATTCTTTCCATCCAAAACTGAAATCTACCATCCTCTACCCATAAATTAAGGTTCTTTTACTACTATATAACTATCTTGACCTTCACTATCTTTCTATTGGTCAATTCAAAACCTGTTCCCAAACAGACCTATTGTATTAAATCTTTGTTGGTTTTTTCAATAAACAAATATCATTATTTCTGAAGACAGCATATATATGTGTAGGTATGTATATTCCCTCTGATAGTTTGTAAAAATTTTACATAGATTTATAGGATATACATACCAACACTAACATATATATCCTAGAAACGATCGTAAAATGATGATTTTTTTTAATATAAGGAACTGTTTCTTTGTTTATTCATTGTTTTATTAATTTATATATATATATATATATATATATATATCGATCTATCTATCTATATCTACATCTATATCTATCTCGATCTATCTATCTATCTATCTATATCGATCTATATCTATCTCGATCTATAAAGTGAACGGCTACCTCTCGGAGCCGTTCAAAATCGCGCGGTCCATCCGACAAGGGTACCCTCTCTCCTCCCTTCTGTATGTGTTGACTCTCGAGCCACTACTGCGGAAGTTGGAGTTGTTGCAGAGCATCCCTTTGGAACCGGGATTGCGGAAAGCGGTGTCGGCCTACGCCGATGACGTGACAGTAATGGTGTCGACGGCCTCCGAAATCGGAGCGGTCGGCACCTTACTGGAGGAGTACGAAAGGTTCACAGGGGCTAAGCTGAACCGGGACAAGTCGTTCGGTTTGCAACTCGGCACGTGGAGGGGCAGACCGATGCCCTCCGATGGCGTCGTCGGACGCTGGACGGAGGGCCCGGTGAAGTTGCTCGGGGTCTAGTTCGGACCAGACCTCCAGGTGGAGAAGAACTGGGCGGAGGTTACGAACAGGGTGTTTGCACTGACCCAGAAGTGGGCCAGTTGCAAACTATCCCTGAAAGGTCGGGCGGAGGTGGCGAACACCTATATAGCGTCCGTCATCTACTACCGCCTGGCCGTAGTGCCTTGCCCAAGGGAAACGCTCGCCAAGATGGAGCGCGCGCTCTTCCAATTCCTTTGGAAGAGGCGGGCTCCCTTGGTGAGGAGATCCATCTGCTGTCAACACCCTTCGAAAGGAGGGCTGGGGATGCCGTGGCTAATGATGCGTAAACACGCATTAAGGCTACGGCACCTCCACGTATTCCTCACCGGTCAACCGGTGTGGGCCTCGTTTGTGAGACGAACCTTTCCCAGACTCGTCTCACTCACCGAGCTGAAATCCTGGGTCAAGCAAAGACCGAGAAAACTGGGCGCCTGGCACACTGAGTGTGCCCAGGCGCTCACCGCCCTCTGGCAGGCGGATCCGGTTATCAGTGGAGACTCCACCGCAACATTCTATAGAGGGCTGGTACGCAGCAGGTGCGACGACGCCCTCGGAGAAGCCCTAGACATGGAGGAGGACGAACTGGCCAGCCTGTTCGGTAGGACATTCAGCCCCTGGCCTGGCAGTGCTACCGAGGGGCTCTACCCGTTCGAGAAAAGCTCTACAGACACGGGCGCCCGGGTAGGGACCCCGCCAAAAAGATCTGTCCCAGATGCGTGTACGACGAGGAAACCGTTGCACACGCATTGGTACACTGCTCGGGCGTAGCCGACCTGTGGGGCTATGTCGAACAACTGCTGTCAAGGGTGGGACCGATCCGGTTGACCACCGAGTCTATTGTAATGATCAAGCCGCTTCCCCCCTTCAAAGATGAAGGAGAGGCGGTGTTTCTGTGCGTAATAGCCATGGTGAAAGAAGTTGTATGGTGGACGCGTCTGAAAGGACTGAGGTCAGGCACCTTTCTCTCTGGCCAACAACTGGTCCGTTTCTTCCGATATCATTTCGGAAGAAGGATCAGGATGGAGAGAGAGGTGCTCCACCCCAGTCGTTTTTATGAAAGATGGGTGAAAGTGGCGAGAATGGCCCGTGTGAATGGGCCTTCTCTTTACATAAGCCTGTAGGTGGTTAAAGAGGAAGGAACGAGGGAGCACCCCCTCCCTGTGCTCCTGAGGAGAAGGGTTGCACACTTTTTTCGGGGGTGTGTGCGACCCCCCAAGGCGCCTCCTCTCTATTGAGGATTTTGTTATAAATTTTATTTTTTGTTATATTTTATTTTATTTTTATATTTTGTTATTGCCTCCTCCTTATTGAGGACGCCTTTTTGTGTAAACTCCCCCCATTGTACTTGTCCCACTTTTGATGCCCTGGTGGCAAATAAAAGAAACATATCTATCTATCTAGATCTATCTATCTATCTATCTATCTATCTATCTATCTATCTATCTATCTATCTATCTATCTATCTATCTATCTATCTATCTAGATCTATCTATCTATCTCTCTCTCTATATATATATATAAAGTTCACAATGACGAATTTCTAAGGAAATTTAAACAAAACTTACCGAGCAAGTTTAACACGTGTCCATCCCAGCGATAGATAGATATATAGATATATATATATTAAGATAGATAGATAGATAGATAGATAGATAGATAGATAGATAGATAGATAGATAGATAGATAGATTTCTTTATTAGCCACAGGGGCACAAAAGAAGGGGACAAATACAAAGGGGGAAGTTTACATACAATAAAAACGTGTAAAATGTTATCACAAATGCAATTTTAAAAGTTAGTCGATTTTCCCCAATAGAGGGAGACAGTTTATATGGGTAACACATACCCCCGAAAAAATGTGCAACCCTCATCTCCAGGAGTACGAAGAGTTTGTACTCCTTTCCTCTCCTCCTCCTTTTCCTCAACCTACAGGCTGATATAGAGAGAAGGCCCATTCACTCGGGTCATTCTCGCCACTTTCACCCACCTTTCATAAAACTTGCTGGGGTACAGCACCTCTCTCTCCATCCTGATTCTTCTTCCAAAGTGGTATTTGAAAAAAAGAATCAGTTGTTGGCCGGAGAGAAAGGTGTCTGACCTCAGCCCTTTCCACCATACAACCTCTTTCGCCATAGCTATCACACAAATGAAAACCGCCTCTCCTTCGTTTTTGAAGGAGGGTGGCGGTTTGATCATGACAATGAACTCGGTGGTCAACCGGATTGGTCCCACCCGCGACAATAGTCGTTCTACATAGCCCCACAGGTCAGTGACGCCCGGGCAGTGTATGAATGCGTGCGCGACGGTTTCTTCGTCTCGCACGCACCTCGGACAGATCTTTTTTGCAGGGTCCCTGCCCGGGCGCCCATGTCTGTAGAGCTTGTCTCGAACTGGTAGAGCTCCTCGGTAGCACTGCCAGGCCAGGGACTTTTGGAAGTTGTCCATCGGTCCCGACCGGAAGGTCCTACCGAACAGACTGACCAGTTCATCTTCCTCTACGCCTAGAGTTTCACCGAGCGCGTCGTCGCACTTGCTGCGGATCAACCCTCTATAGAATGACGAAGTGGAGTCTCCACTGATCGCCGGGTCCGCCTGCCAGAGGGCTGTGAGCGCCTGAGCACATTCGATGTGCCAGTCGCCCATTTTCCTCGGTCTTTGCTTGACCCAGAACTGCAGCTCGGTCAGCGAGACGAGTCGTGGGAAGGCTCGCCTCACGAACGGGGCCCACACCGGTTGTCCGGTGAGGAATACGTAGAGATGCCGCAGCCTGAGCGCGTGTTTGCGCATCGTCAACCACGGCATCCCCAGCCCTCCGTTAGAAGGGTGTTGGCAGCAGATGGATCTTCTCACCAAAGGAGCCCGCCTCTTCCAAAGGAATTGGAAGAGCGCGCGTTCCATTTTGGCGAGCGTTTTGGCTGGACAAGGCACGACGGTCAAGCGGTAGTAGATGGCGGACGCTATAAAAGTGTTCGCCACCTCCGCTCGACCCACTTCTGGGTGAGTGCAAACACCTTGGCCGTCACTTCGTTCCAGTTCTTCTCCACCTGGAGGTCCGGACCAAACCAGACCCCGAGCAGCCTTACCGGTCCTTCCGTCCAGCGTCCGACGACGCCATCGGAAGGCATCGGTTTGCCTCTCCACGATCCGAGTTGCAAACCGATGGACTTGTCCCGGTTCAGCTTCGCTCCTGTGAAACTTTCGTATTCCTTCAGTAAGGTGCCGACTTCCTCGATTTGCGAGGCGCTCGACACCATTACTGTCACGTCGTCAAGGGAGGAGAGAGGGCACTCTTGTCGGATGGACCGCGCGATTTTGAACGGCTCCGAGAGGTAGCCGTTCACCTTGACCCTAGAGCAGATGCGGCTGCTGTGCATAGCAGTGATCCAGCCCCTGAAAACGGGTCCGAAGCCTGCCGCCGCTAGCACCGCATCCAGGTAACCATGGTCGACCCTATCGAACGCCTTAGATTGATCCAAGTTGATCAGAACCCCACCAAAGCCAGGTTCGTTCCCAACCCTCTCTATGATGTATCGCATGAGGTGGAGGTTGTCATGGATGGACCTGGACGGGATAGCGCATGTCTGCGCATCTCCCACCAGGTTACCCACGACAAGCGCCAACCTCTTTGCTAGCACCTTGGCCAAAATCTGTAACTCTGTATTTAGCAGAGTTATGGGCCTGAAGTTACTTATTTCGTCCCCCTTGTTCTCGTCCTTCCTCACTAGCGTGACTACGCCCTTGGTCACAGTACAGGGAATTCTCCCGTTCTGTTGCCAGTTGCAGTAGACCGCCTCGAGGAGATCGGGGAACAAGTCCGGCATAGCTAGATATAATTCGTATGGAAGACCATCGAGACCCGGGGATTTGCGTTTGCCGCATTGGTTCAGCACGTCCTCTATCTCAGCGGCCGAAATCGGCTCCTCGCAGGACTTCGCCTCCCTGTCCGAGAGACGCGGCAGGCCGTCGAGGTATGGACTGAAGTCCACATCCCCAACCGGCTCCCCGCCCCTTCCGAACAGTCGGGCAAAGTGCCTTTGAAAGGCCTCACACATCTGCTTAGGCTCAAGAATCGCCCGTCCATCCTGGTCTCGCAAAGACCGGATGGTGGATTTAGTTCCACTGTTGGCCTCTGTCACACGGGCCCAGCTAACAGCTTTGGTCCCCTCGTTCCCTAGAGCACGTATTTTACTTCGGACAACGCAGCCTTCGTGCTTCGCGTCGAAAAACTGGCTCAAAGCCGTTCTCGACGCTAGCACTCTGGCCACGTCGCCGCTTCTACTCTATCTATTAGCTCCCTTTCCTTCCTATTCCTATCCGCAGCTAGAACCTTACTAAATTCTATCGAGACTACTCTAATCTCTCTCTTTAGAGATACCCACCACCTGCTGTTGACGATCGCTCCAGTCAACCGTTCCTTAACTAACGTACTAATCCGATCCCTGTAAGCTCTACTTGCCGGCAAGGACAAGTTGAGCTTCCAGTAACCGGGGCCCTGTCTATGCGTTCTATCAAGGTTGACCATGCAGGTCACCAACTTGTGGTCTGAATAACCAACCATGAGCATTTCTGGACAACTTAAAAAGTCCCTGTCCTTATTTCTAACTAAAAACCTATCTAGGTACGACCTAGATGATCCGCTGCGATTTGACCAAGACCAGGTTGGCACCGTCGGAAAATCTAGTCGAAATCTATCGGCCAGGTCAAATCGGCCGAGTAACCCCTTGAGGCTGTTGCACCCCTCTCTATCGGGACATGCCCCTGCATAGTCCCAACGTGCATCCAGGATACCATTCCAATCCCCCACTAAAAGCAGGGAACGGGACGTCCCTAGAAAAGACTCCAGACGCTGGAAAAAGTCGGGCCGCTCTGTCCCAAAAGGGGCATATGCGGCTACCAGCCTAAAGGCTCTACCTTCACCACTACCAAGGTCCAGCACCACCAGTCGACCCCCTGGGTCCAAGTGAACTATCTCTGTTGCAAGGCCCAGATGTTTTTGCAGGAGAACGACAACCCCACCCCCACCTCCGGGCTGACAGAGAGATGCGTGCATCTCAAAGTCGTCAAAGGTGGGGGCTAGCTGTCGCATGCTGCTGATCCGGGCCTCGCAGATAACCATCACATTTATAGATCGTGACCTGAGGTCATTTAGAAGCATTGCTTGCTTCCAAGATGAGCCCAGGCCACGCGCATTTAGACACCCTACTCTTAGCACAGCCATGTTGGTGGTAAGGAGAAAAGGCACTTACCTCTCTGCGTCCCGGGAAACGGGCCGCTCAATTTCCATGCTGGTTGGGGATGGGTTGTTGGGTGGGGTGGTGGTTTGTGGAAGTGAAGGGGCATCTGTGTGTTGTTGGGGTTGGGGTGTTTGTGGTTGAGTGGGTGTCTGGGTGGGATGGGGGGGTGAAATTTTTTAGGAGGACGCGGTTGATTGGTTTGGCGCAGGGGGGGGGGGGGCCCACGTCCTCCGTGAAATTTATTTTCAGTGTTTTGTAAAAGTTCATTGGGACTTTAATCATTTTTAAATGAGGTAGTCCCACAGCAGTTATAAAGTTAGGCCCTTCAGTTTGGACCGAAGGGTTTGCTGAAATTGTTTTCAGTAGTTCTTTGTTGTCTGTGTTCATGTATGTATATTGTAAAGTCTTTTTTTGTGTAGCAGTTAGTGTTGTGTGACAGGGATGGGTGGTTTGTGTGTAGTTTGTGTTCTCTTGGGGAGGGTTAAAGTTAACAAGTGTGTCTGTGGTGCGTCTCCTCTTCTTTCTTTTTACTTGTTGGAAGGGATCTTTTTCGTCTTGCGACGAAAGGGGTTCGTCTTCCTTGTTGGGTGGGAGGGGTATGTTTTCTGGTAGTGTTTGCGGTGTGTGTGTTTTTGTATTTGTTTTGGGTGGGGAGGGATTGGGTGGGACAGTATTCTGTGTTGTTTTTTCACGTGTTTGTTGTTGTTGTGGTGGTGTTGGTTTTTGTTGTTGTTGTTGTGGTTGTTTTTGTTGTTGTTGTTGGGGTGGTGTTGGTGTTGGTAGCAGTGTTTTTTTTCTGTGTGCGCTGGGGACAGGCAGCCCTCAGGTGACCTCTATTGCCACAGAGGTAACAGGAGGGACGCCTACCCTCCACAATAATGTTGAGGTGGGTACGGTCATCCAGCATGACGCGCTCACGGATTTGGGCGATACGTTCTGGCCTTATTTGGGTCAGAACTTCGATACTCGTTCCACTGAACGCGTCGCCGGATGCCTTCCCTATTGAAATGAGGTTGTCCTCGTCTAAATTGAGGAAACCGGTTAGTAACCACCAGTAGTTTATGTTTGGGGTGATGGTGGTTATCCATATTCTCTAGGTTTTTTTACCCATGTAGGTGGGGAAGAAGGTGTAGTGTGTGGAACGAATTGGCGACACAGAGTATTTTTTCGCCGCCAATTCGTCTTTCATCAATATGGATAAACTCCCATAGAGTTTATCCGTATGAAAGTGATGTCTTTCATCGCTTCTTTCAGTACTAACTGAATTTCAGCTTGAGATGGTTGTGCTGGGTTTTTTGTTTTATTTAAAATTGTACGGAATACGACAGTTCGTAATTCCGTCTGTTTTTTTAGTTCTGGAGGTGAATTTATAGAAAACGAACCGTTTTCGCCAAAAGATACATATTTTTTGGCTTTTTCCAGCATTTCTTTTGCTTTTGAAATATCTTCAAGCACATAAGTGACTGATAATTTAGCCGTTTGTGCAAAAGATATTTTGTTTTCGTTGTTGGTGTTTGTATTGTTTTGTTTCTCGTCGTTTGAGTTGTTTTCATCTTTGTTGTTGTTGTTGTCTTTCTCGTTTGGTGTGTGGATACTTGTGACGTTTGTGTTGTTGTTGTTTTTGTTGTCTTTATTGTTGCTGTTGTTGTCGTTGTTGTTGTTATTGTTTTCAGTTTCTTGTATAGTTGTGGCTACATCAAGTTGTCGGTCAACAGGTGAAGACAATTCTTCCTCTGCCTTTGGCATCTGCTGCTGTGACAGTGGCAGGGGGAAGCTGTGAGTATGACTTCCCTTTTCTTTCTTTGATTGTTGGTGAAGATGCTTCAGCCATTTTTCTCAAATAGGGTTTTTCGAAATTTTTCGAAAGATAAAATGTTTACAACACTATTTCGCCTAAAGGCGTAGAATATTTTGAGAGACTGACCAGATCAAAATTTGACCTGGCAGTCCCTCTACAAAATGGTACAAAAATGAAAGTTTACAGTTCACAATTTCCAGATAAATTTAAACGAAACTTACCGAGCGAGCTCAGCACATGTGTCCATCGTAAAGAGATATTTACATAAAATTAAAAGTTCACAACGAATTTCTAAGGAAATTTAAACAAAACTTACCGAGCAAGTTTAACACGTGTCCATCCCAGCGATAGATAGATAGAGATAGATATATATAGATATATATATATATATATATATTAATATAGATAGATAGATAGATAGATAGATAGATCTATCTATATATATATATCTATCTATCTATCGCTGGGATTGACACGTGTTAAACTTGCTCGGTAAGTTTTGTTTAAATTTCCTTAGAAATTCGTCATTGTGAACTTTTAATTTTATACCAATTTGTAGAGGGACTGGCAGGTCAAATTTTAATCTGGTCAGTCCTCCAAAATATTTTTGCAAAACAGTACATTTTTTTTTAAATGGCCGAAGCACCTACTTCTTTGCCCAAACAAGATGGGAAGGGAAAGCCATGCCTACTTGACCAGCAGGTAGTAGCAGGCATTGACAAAGAAAGGTCAACATCATCGCCTCAACATCTAGAAGTGGAACAAGCTTCAGCTGCTTGTAAGCAACTGAACACGCCTGACGTCACAAACGTCACATGTATCCACACACAGAAGGAAATATATGTTGCAAACACTTCCTTTCGTAAAGAAATGGAAATTCACACAACAAAAAATGAAAATAACAGCCCACAACAGACACCAAAAAATACAGAAAATGAAAAAATTGAAAACACATCCAACAATACCAATCAAAAGGAAAAAAATGTCAACACAAACACCAAAGAAAATACAAACAACAGTGACAACAACAACAAGAAAGACAACAGCAAAATTTCTTTTGCTGATACCGTAAAAAAAAAAAAAAACCGGAAATATTTCAACTTTTGGATTTAACCAACGCGAAACAAAAGTTGGAAGAAGCTAAACAATATGTGACTTTTGGACCCAATGGGTCATTTAGCATAAATTCACCACAAGAACTAAGGAGAGAAAATGCCCTGAACACGGTGGTTTTCAGGACAATCTCAAATGCATAAAAAAAACCAGCTCAACTATCTCAGAGTGAGATTGAGCAGGTTTTAAGGAACCACATGGATAACATTTTATTCATTCAGAAAGCCAATCTTTTCGGCAGCATCTCGGTGCTGATGAAAAATAACATAACAGCAAAAATATTCCATCGTGCCCATTGTGCCCACCCATTTTATATTTTTCCCTACATACATGGGAAAAAGAACGCAAAAAATAAAAATTACATGCATAACACCCAAAGTAGATATTTGGCGGATACTTTATGGTCTAATTGACTTTGAACAAGACATTTTGATCTCAGTAGGAAAATCCTCCAGAGATATATTTAGTGGGACTAGCGTCGAAATTCTGGTGCAGATGAGCCCAGAACGTATAATAGAAATCCCACAGAGAGTACCTCTGGATGGACAGACCTACATAAACATTTCGGTTGAGAGTAGGCGGCCCGCATGTTACCACTGCGCAAGCAGAGGTCACCTAAGGGCTGCCTGTCCTCAATTGACAAAAAAAAAAAAAACACTTTTACCAACACCACAAATAACAACACAACCACCACCACCACGACAACAAGAAAAAACAACAGAACACTATCCCACCCAACCCCTCCCCACCCAAAACAAATACAAAAACACACACAGACACTACAGAACCCCAAAACATACCCCTACCCATCAACACGGATGAGGAACCCCTATCGACGGCACCCAGCGGCGATGAGGATGAACCCTTCCAACCCGTGAAAAGAATAAAAAGAAAGAACCGCATGAACAAAAACGAAACAAACACACAAACACCAGCACAAAAATCACAAACAAAAGTTCCCCCTCCCAAAAACTCAGCAATGTCCAGTAGTGCTAAGTTTAATATTCTGATCGCAGACTTGGTACGAGTGATGAAGAACGTGTCCCACATGTGCGACCCAACAGAAATGGAAAGACACATCCAACACTTCATCAACCGCATGCAGTTCTCTGGCTACAACCAAAGAGACAGAATCAGAGTATACGAAGGAGCCACGGAGAAGTATAAGACCCTCACAGAACTGGACATGAAAGGAATTTGCCCATTATACAGGAGTAAATCATGGAATAGCTTAGATAGGACTAGACATAAGATAGGGAAAGCCACCTCATGGTACGACAACCAGAGATACCAGAGTGTCATGTTTGTGGACGCTACCCCTGGAGGGAAATTAGCTAACCAGTGTAGACAGGCCCTGAAAAAGACCCACGTAAAGATTAAGGTGGTAGAAAAGCCAGGAACCACCATAAAATCCCTGATCAGCAAAACCTACCCTTTTAAGAAAACCCACTGTACTAATAGGAAATGTATCATATGTAGAGTAAACCCCCGGATAAACTGTAAAACTAGAAACGTAGTCTATAGCATAAGATGTACAAAGGGTGCTTGCAGAAACATGACAACAACATACATAGGCGAGACAGCTCGTAGCATAGGTGAAAGGATAGACCAACACTGGGGGGAACTAAAAGGACGAAAAAACGGTTCAGTACTATACGAACATGCCAGACAACAACACAACGGTAACATAGACAACATAGAAGTTAGAATAATATCTAAACATAGAAATGACCCAGCAGATAGGCAAATCAGAGAGGCCAGCGCAATAGAACTTAGAAGGCCAAGGCTAAACAGAAAGAATGAATGGAATAACAACAACACCCAAACAAACAACACTGACCTAAGAGAAGTATAAATAGATAGATAGATAAATAAATAAATAGATAAATACATACACAAGCACAATAACAACAAACACATATAAACACACACTAGTATAGATAGAATACATTAACCAATACACAGTCACCCAAACAAGAACACACATCAAACAAAACACTATACGCAAACGCATGCGCAGAGAAGACAAAAAAAACACAAATAAATAAATAAACAGGCTAAATAAAGATGGCGTAAGCATACAATGCAACGGGAGGAAACATAATAGCAACACTGACGATGTTGCAGATGTGCAACGAAAGAACTTTGATAGACTATATATATGTGTTCGTGTCTATATTGTATCTGTATTTTTGACCGTTGGTCAGTCAATGGCAACATTGAGGACCGAATAAATTAAATTAACCGATATAAAAGACAGAGAAACGAAAACCAACCAAACAGTGAGTGTGTTCTGTTATTAATTCTGGCAATATTACACAAATATGACCCTTCCCAAGTATAACAATATATATATATATATATTAATTTCAACAATGTCAGTATTCCGTGTGTCATAATTCTCGATTATCATTGATTCATAGGTTTCAAATGACTCCGCCCACCCCAACGACGCCAAACTTAAATTAATATGCATAATGCCAATGAGGGAGTGAGAGTGGAGAGTAAGAAAGAGAGAGGCAAAGTGAACGCTGTAACTATTATCATGTGTGCGTGTGTATGTACGTGCGCGTATGTTTATGTGTGTGTACGTGCGTGCGGCGTTCCACAGAAAGTAAAAGCAATTCGACTTTATCAAACAGTGAACTACAGCGGCGACGGCGTGCAGCCAGGAATGAAGAAAAACGGGCCGAACAGCGCTATCGGAACGCCGAACTTCAGAGGCGAAGACGTGTCGCCATGAATGAAGCGGAGCTGGCTGAACAACGCCAACGAAACACTGGAGCCAAGCAGCGACGGCGTGCTGCGGTGGTTGAAGACGAACTGGCTGAGCATCATCTTTTATATTAATTATCTATATCTACAAATAATATAAAAGATTGGAACTTCCAATATCCTTTTGAGAAACGTGGAACAACCACGTCTATGCAATGATACACGTTTTACAGTCAGGCAGAAGATGAACCATCTCCTAGAGGTCACTATTCTAGGTGGGAGCACCTAGAATTGTTCATATACTATGCACAAACGGTACAACGAAGAATCTGGTATATCTGGAAGATTTTTTTTTTACTGTTTTCTGTATCACACATACACCACGGACTCCCCTCATACTGTAACCAGACAAACATTCAATACAGTCATTTTCTCTTTTACCTGCCTTCTCTTATCTGTTTACCCGGGCGAAGCTGGGTACGTTAGCTAGTATATATAATATGCTCTTTCAGTTTCTGTCCACCAGATTCCACTGACAAAGTTTTTGTCATCTGGCAACCTGAGGTGATAGTTGCTTAACATGCCACTTGGTCAAACCTGTGCTTATATATTTATGCATATACATCATATAGGTGTCACAACAAAAAGTACCCAGCACACACTGTCAATGTGGTTGGTGTTAGGAAGGGCATCCAGCTGTAGAAAACCAGCCAGAAACTATCCTATATGAGCGAGACATGATCATCTGACCCAACTTGCCGCTAATTGGGACAATCCCGTCTAACCCATGCTAGCATGGAAGATAGACGTTAATCGGCGATGATGATGATATACAGATATGTATATATATATATATATATATAAGATCAAAAGATGGTTAAAAGAGTTCCATGTATTTTATTATGCGCATTTCAAAAACAAATATCATCATGCAATAACATTTGTGTTTTCATCAGATAAAATAGGAAGACATGATATGAAGGTTAAAAACACTTGTGGATAGTGCAGTTTTAAATCAACATATCATATATATATATATATATATATATATATACATATTGTTATACTTTGGGAGGGTCATGTTGCCAATAAGAAACACACGCACCAGTTGCTTTCACTTCAATTTATTATAATAAATTTATAAACTTAGGAATTTATAAATTTATAAATTTCTGGTTGGTTGTTTGGTTCCACAACCAGATAGTTGTTTATATATTGTCAAAGTTCTTTCGTCACACATTCTGTGACCTCTTCAGTGACTGGAGATTCTTTTCTTTGTTTTTGTGCCTCTCCTTTGTTCTGTCCTACGCCATTTTGTTTCTGTGTGTGTGTTGTGTGCTCAGTCTGCGCATGCGCCACATCCGGGTGTCTGTGTGTGTTTATATTTGTTTATTAATTTGTTTATTTACATGTTACCGGTTGGTTGTTTGTTCTATGTGTGTGTGTGTTTTCGTTTTGTCCTTAATTGTAAGTTGAGATGTTGCTGTTCCACTCATATTTTCTATTTAATTTTGGTTGTAATTCTTTTATGTTTATTGCCTCTGTGATTTGTCTAAACATTGCGTCTTTTCTGTGTGTAGATTCTATTTTTATTTCTATGTTCTCTAATTTACCCTTATGTTCTATAGAACATTTACCCTTATGTTCTATAGAACATAAGGGTAAATTAGAGAACATAGAAATAAAAATAGAATCTACACACAGAAAAGACGCAATGTTTAGACAAATCACAGAGGCAATAAAAATAAAAGAATTACAACCAAAATTAAATAGAAAATATGAGTGGAACAGCAACATCACAACTTACAATTAAGGACAAAACGAAAACACACACACACATAGAACAAACAACCAACCGGTAACATGTAAATAAACAAATAAATAAACAAATATAAACACACACAGACACCCGGATGTGGCGCATGCGCAGACTGAGCACACAACACACACACAGAAACAAAATGGCGTAGGACAGAACAAAGGAGAGGCACAAAAACAAAGAAAAGAATCCCCAGTCACTGAAGAGGTCACAGAATGTGTGACGAAAGAACTTTGACAATATATAAACAACTATCTGGTTGTGGAACCAACCAACCAACCAGAAATTTATAAATTTATAAATTCCTAAGTTTATAAATTTATTATAATAAATTGAAGTGAAAGCAACTGGTGCGTGTGTTTCTTATTAGCAACATGACCCTCCCAAAGTATAACAATATCGGTTTCAACACACGATTTCAGATAAAGAATCTTGCTAAACAAATTCAGAAACAAAATATATATATACACATATACACATATATATATATATAGTTTAATAAATGAACAGAGAACAAAAAACAGAGAAGCAGTACAAATGATATTAGTATTAGTTTCACGCTTAAGAGTGGGGAGTATGTAAAGGGTAAACAGAAATAACAACACAATCGGTACAGTATATGGAAGGTAAATATTAGGTTAACGCTTGATATAGCAGGAAGAGGGTCTTAACGTTTCGGACGCTAGTGGGTGGAATAAGGAGAGGGGTTGGAAAATCAGTAATTTTTCTAGGTTTTAAAAAAC
>OZ024748.1:26993514-27166014 GCA_964016885.1 Eledone cirrhosa | reverse complement strand
AAACTCCTGATACAGAAAACAGACGCGTTCATTAAAAGGTTGCGTTGGCGTGCCTTTTATTTCGATAATCCGCGAAAAGCAGACAACAAACAGGATAAATTTGGATTTAAAACCTATAATAACCCCCCATGGAACCCAGCATTGCTACCCTTCGAAAATGATGTCTTGGAACTCATTCGGAGTATCACATTTCGGAATAGGAGCAATTCCTTCCAGCAAGACCTGAAGAATAGAATTCGTTCTATTAAGGATTCTAACGCCATACACGTCCATTCCGACAAAACTGGCAACCTATATCAAGTGGAGCGCAGTACTTACCATCAACTACTACATAATGCTGTAACTAAGGATTACCGTAAAACTAATCGTTGTGTCATCAATGAAATCAACGATGCTGGGTTTAAAATCACATCTGATCTCAACATCCTGGACCGGACCGAACCTCTGGACCCTATTTCTCCCCACTTTACCCTGAAGGATCACAAATCCAATTTTCCGAACAACCCCTCTATTCGGCTTATTAACCCTATGAAGTCCGATTTAGGTAGACTTAGTAAAACGATTCTTGATAGAATTATACCTGAAATTAGAAGTTTGGCCCCTCTTGTACTGTGGAACAATTCCTTCGCGGTGATTGATTGGTTCAACGGCATATGTAACAAGGAACATTGCCGTTTGATCCAATTCGACATCAACAATTACTACTCCTCCATCACTTTACCACTTCTCTTTAGAGCTATCAATTTCGCTAAAACACTCACAGTGGTTAAGGGTTTCGAAGTTGATGTCATCCTCAATGCCCGAAAGTCGGTGATTAATTTCGACGACTCTATTTGGATTAAAAAATCAAATAGTACCCCATTCGACGTGAGTATGGGCGCCAGTGACTCTGCGGAGGTTACTGATCTTATTGGCCTTTTCCTTCTTTTCTCTATCAAGGACGAATTCTCCAACGCGGGCGGTGGTTTGTACCCTGACGATGGTCTTTTGACCATGACTAAGTGCGAACCTCGGTTCAGAAAAGAACTCACAGCCTTCTTTAAAGGCTTCAACCTCTCTAAACAGGTTGAGGCCAATCTCTCGGTCGTTAATTACCTCGACGTTACCCTCAATTTATTGAATGGGTTGTATTACCCGTATAGAAAGCCGAATGATACGCTTAATTACATAAGTAAGCATTCCAACCATCCTGCCAGCATAACCAAGAACCTGGTAAGAAACGTTTCGTTGAGGCTTTCCCGTCTTTCCACCAACGAGCGTATTTTCAACGACCATTCCACTTATTATAATGAAGCTCTTGCTCGAAGTGGATTTGTCGATAAGGTAGCATATACAGAGTACGAAAATAGACCTAGAAGAAATAGATCCCGTCGCATTTGTTGGTATAACCCACCATATAATATGGAGGTGGCCACACCATTAGCTAAGATCTTTCTTTCCCTTATTACGAAGCATTTTCCCCCTACACATAAATATAGTAAAATTTTTAATAGAAATACTATTAAAATTTCTTACTCTACGACTCCTAACCTTGCACATAACATCACAGCTTCAAATTTAGCTAAACTACCTAGCCGTAGGAACACGTGCAACCCTGTAGTTAGTACTAACTGTAATTGTAGGAATCGGGCTGATTGCCCCCTATCCGGGAAATGCCTCTCTAGTAACATTGTCTACAAATGTAAGGTTGTAACACCCACGTCCCATAGGGCCTACATAGGGTTAACCGCCAATAGTTTCAAGCAGCGTCTTTACATGCATACCCATTCTTTTCGTTACCCTCTAAGAAGGAATATGACGTCACTTTCAGCTTATATCTGGAGTCTAAAAGACAACCACACCCAATATAAGTTACACTGGGAGATCCTAGCTAGGGCTAGATCGTATAACGGAAATAAAAGACCATGTGACCTCTGCGCCGCTGAGGCCCTGGAAATACTCTACGCCACAGACCACATCTTAAACAAAAAATCTGAGGCAATTTCGGCTTGTAAACATAAATTGCACAAAACTTTCCTGTATTACAGCCCCACGTTATACCCTAACGGATAGTACGATCTATACGTGGATAATTTACGTCTTGATGTGGGAGCTAAGTATATGTTTTGTTTATTCCTTTACTTATTTGCATAGGTAAGTATATATTACCCGTATGTTTTGTGAAGGTACGTATACCTTCTCGTACGTATATTTGATTGTTATGGCGTATAATTTTATATTCCTGGTACATAGGGTTTGGCTATGTGTATACGGGAGTTTTGCGTCTGTGTGAGTATGCAGGTTCGTACGTATGGTGGGTGTGTGTATATGTGTACTTCTTGTTTTAGTTGACTTACGTCTCCGAACATTCGTGTATTTATATGTAGGTATGTGTGTGCGCTTGTTATATACGTATTTATTTATTCTTATACATTTATATAATTATTTATTTATTTGTATACACGCATACACACACACACATATTTATATGTGCGTGGTTTTGTATACCTATGGTAAGGTTTTGCGTATGCTTGTGTATGTACGTATTTGTTTGCGTGTATGTATTTATTTATTTCTATTACTTCTGTATTGTATTTATTTACTTTGTTCTTAACTCTGTAGCGGAGATTCATTTGGTCTCCTAGTTAGAATTTTAGTCTACGACTTCTGCTATACCATTTACGTGGTTTTGTCTTGGCGTGCTATTGTTCTCCACGCTCCACATATGACGTATTATCTTCGTTTTTTCGTTCATTGCCAGAGAACGTCTCTATGCACCACCTAAGAGAACATTAGTCTACGACCTCTTTTATACCATAAACGTGGTTCTGTCTTTGCGCGTAATTGTTTTTCACCGCTCCTATTAATGACGTATTATTCGTTTTTTCCCGTTCTTTGCCAGCGAACGTTTCCACGAACCAAAGTATCGTCTTCCTGTCTTCCTCCGGTTGCAACGTTTTCTGAAATATCCAGTTCTGCGTTTACAGATTGACTTTGTTAGTTTCAGAAGATCCCGTTAAGGGTGAAAGCAGCGATTCTTTGCTTAAACTTTAATCTGTTATTTTAATAAATATATATATATATATATATATATATATATATATATATATATATATATATATATATATATATATATATGATAAATCAACCGCCTTGATCTCCTTCCCTGCTCTTTACTTTTGCTACGGTTTTTATTTCGCTGATTCTACGTTCTGTACTCTTGTATATTTACTTATTTTTTCTCCCTTACCTCCCCTTATATTTCACCTTTTCTTATCCTCCCCCCCCCTATATTCTTTTTGCCTTGCCCTTCACATACCTATGTGTATGTGTATGTATATTTGTGTGTATATATATATATATGTATATATGTATGTATATATATATATGTATGTGTGTGTATGTGTATGTGTATATATATGTATGTATTTGTGTGTGTATATGTATGTATATGTGGATAGACCAGGTTTTTTTCATTCTGAAGATTGAAGGAAAAATTTTTTGCTTTTAAGAAACCACTGGTGAATGGAATAATTGCCTTATGTTGCTTTATTACTTTACTACTATATATATGTATATGTAAGGTTCATATGAATTATCTAAGACTGAGTTTTACATATACACACATGTATGTGTGTGTGTATGTGTATGCATGTGTATATATATGTATATATATATATATATATATATATGTATGTATATATGCGTGTGTATATATATATATGTATGTGTGTGTATGTTTGTATTTGGTTGTGCGTGTTTATGATATGTACGTATTTGTATGTGTATAATTGTTTAGCTATGTATGGTTATGTGTGTGTATGTATACATATATGTGTGTGTGTGTGTGTGTTTGTGTATATATATATATATGTATATATATATATGTGTGTGTGTGTGTATAATTACATATACATATGTGTGTGTATATATTGTATACGTGTGCGTGTTTGTGCATGTATGTGTATGTATGTGTTTATGTATTTGTATATGTATATTTATGTGTGAGAGTGTGTGTATGTGTTTACTATTTCGTACGTATGTATACGTGCATTTGTGTGTATTACTTAACAGGCGTGTCTGTCCAGTTAGCTGCCTTATGTAACGGTGTCAAATATTTTTAATATATATATATATATATTTTTTTTTTCTTATATTTATTTGCGTGTGTGAATATGTAGAGGAGTGCATTTATGTATGTGTATGTATGTACGTGTGTATATATGTATGATTGTGTGAATGTATGTATGTATATATATGCGTGTATGGCTATGTTTGTATATGTGCATGCTTGTACACACATATATGTGTATGTATATGTATATGTGTATATATATATATATATATATATATATATATATATATGATATTAAATAAATGGAAACTATATTTATAAAACCATATTTATTTCGTTATATATATTTCAG
Source organism: Eledone cirrhosa (assembly GCA_964016885.1). NCBI lineage: Eukaryota > Metazoa > Mollusca > Cephalopoda > Octopoda > Eledonidae > Eledone > Eledone cirrhosa. Next base: position 27,161,608 of record OZ024748.1, on the reverse strand, counting down.
GGATATCATATTAACAATATGTTATGCCATCTTCAGACAAAATACAATATAAACAGTCTTATAAATAAATAGATACGACATACCTTTCAATCACCTTGCATTTGGTAGGTTGATTTGGCAGTAAAAAATATTGTGGACAGTTGTAAAAAGAAAGAGATAAAGAGAGAAAGATATTTTTTACTGCCAAATCAATATTTTTTACTGCCAAATCAACCTACCAAATGCAAGGTGATTGAAAGGTATGTCGTATCTATTTATTTATAAGACTGTTTATATTGTATTTTGTCTGAAGATGGCATAACATATTGTTAATATGATATCCCTGAAATATATATAACGAAATAAATATGGTTTTATAAATATAGTTTCCATTTATTTAATATCATAAATATACTCCAAATACTTGTTGAGTGCTTTTATATCAGTTATAAATATTTACTCGTTGTTAACCCAACAATTTAAATATAACTTTCCATATATATATATATATATATATATAATATTAAATAAATGGAAAACTATATTTATAAAACCATATTTATTTCATTATATATATTTCGGGGATATCATATTAACAATATGCTATGCCTTCATCAGACAAAATACAATATAAACAGTTTTATAGATAAATATATTCGACATACCGTAATAAACATCAACTTCATTTGAAGAGATTTACGCTAGCAGTGAAAATACATATATATATATATATATATATATATATATATATATATATATATATATATATGTATATGTGTGTACATGTGTGTATGTGTGTGTGTGTGTGTGTGTGTGTGTGTATGTATGAGTGTATGTATGTGTATATGTGTATGTATGTGTATGTGTATATATGTGTATGTATATATATATATGTGTATATGTATATTTGTATATATATATATATGTATATATATATGTGTGTGTATGTATGCTTTTGGTTTTTTTTTGTGTGTGTGTTTGCATGTGTAGTTTTATTTTATTTTTCCTTTCCTTCTTCCTTCTCCAGCCTCACTTTCATATAGATTGCATTTTTGTTTTTTTAAATCCAAATTCAATAAACAAACCAGGATTTTTTCATTCTGAGGATTGAAAGCAAAACCTTTTGCTTTTAAGAAACCACTGGTAAATGGAATAATTGCCTTATGTTGTTTATTACATAATAATAATACTATATATATATATATATATATATATATAAACGGAAAAAATGAAACGAAATTTCATTTCTCACTCTTAGTACGGCTGTTACCTAAATATAAGTATGTATACGTACATACATATATGTATACAGACGTACCGTAGTATGTATATATATATACATACATGCACACATATATATATGTACGTATGGATCACCGAACATTTATTATAATGCTCGGTGTGTTCGCAAACAAACATCCCGAATTAAGCCGTACAGTGTCTAGCAACCATCGTTGCTCATTTGTTCAACCATCTGGCAGGAAGGTGTACGTTGCAGACGATGGCTAATAAGCTTGAAACTAGAAAAGCGTTCCTTTGTCAGTGTTGAACAAATGAGCAACGATGGTTGCTAGACACTGTACGGCTTAATTCGGGATGTTTGTTTGCGAACACACCGAGCATTATAATAAATGTTCGGTGAATCCATACGTACATATATATATGTGTGCATGTATGTATATATATATATATATATATATATATATATATATATATATATATATATATATATACATACTACTGTACGTCTGTATAAATATATGTATGTACGTATACATACTTATATATATATAAAAATGAAAAGTATAGAAATTATTGTAGCAAGAAGCCAACAGTATTCCATAATATATAAGTGACTATAGCGTCAAAATGGAACAATAGTTAACGTAAGATGTGGGAAAATAATTCAAACTCAATTCAAAACCAATCAGGTGGGGGGGGGGGGGGGGGGGGCATGCATATATATATATATGCCCGCCGAAAATGCGATTCTCGCTGAATCTTTATTTGTATTTGTATATATATATATATGTGTGTGTGTGTGTGTGTATATATATATATATATATATATACACATGTGTGTGTGTGAATGTGAGAGAGAGTTCATGGACAATTGAAACCTGTTCTCAAGACTCTATCTCCCCCTCACTTGTTTCTTTGTTCCTCCTTACACATACACATGTGTATATATGTGTATGTATTTTTTATTTTCCCATTTTTATTTATATATACAACCTTGACATTGTGTTGGGGTTTGGTATTTCTATTGTATTTTGTGAATGGGCGGGTTGTGTGGAGGTATTTATTTTATATTTTTTATTAAATTTATTTATTAATTCATTGTCTTATTTTATTTTATTAAGCCCAAATTCTCTATATTTCTTTCTTTCTTTTGGTCTTTTGTCAGTTGTTGACTTCTTTTTTTCTTTCTGATTATAGATACATGTCATCATCAAATTCGTTTAACGTCCATTTTCCACGCTAGCATGGGTTAGACGGGAGTTGTCCCACTTGAGGCAAGGCTGGTCGGGTGATCGCGTCTCGCTCATATAGGACTATCTGGCAGGTTTTCTACGGCTGGATGCCCTTCCTAACACCAACCACATTTACCGTGTGGAACTGGGAACTTTTTACCGTGTTACCTACACGACCACATTGCAGCGTGGACTGTGTGTTTTTTGTCGTGACACCTACACGATCTTGATCTCATTTTCTCGTGCTGTTGGTGGGAGTGGGAGGATAGGGTAGGGGTAGTGGATTGGGGTGTATATTTGGTTAAGAAGTGCCTACTGACTGTAGGTTTCGCTTTGTACATAGGCAAGGCGGGTCTTCTGTATTACTGCGTAGCGCCAAAGATCTCGGTCCAGAGACATTGTCTTAGAGAGATGTAAGTGTGTGAGGTCGGAATTTATCAGATCATCCCAGGTTTTTCTGGGTCTACCTACTCCGTAACTACCATCAATTTTGATCGCCCTGCACTTTTTTATGCAGCTGTCGTCTTTCATGCGCATCACGTGACCATACCAACGTAGTCTTCTCTCAAGTAAACAGCATCTGATCTCTCTTATTCCTAATTTCTCACTTAGTTCATTTATGCTTTGCCGTTCACGTATTACACATTTAACGGAGCATGCATGCTTCGTTCCTTTCCAGTCTACGCAGGTCCTCTGCACGTAATGCCCATATCTCACTGCCATGTAGCATTGCTGTTCGTATACAGGCATCATACAATCTGCCTTTCATTTTTAGAGAGAAACCTTTTGTGGCCAACAGCGGTATAAGCTCTCTGAACTTTTTCCATCCCGTTCTGACTCTGGCTACTGTACTTTCAGAACACCCTCCACCACTGCTGATTTCGTCACCCAGGTAACGGAAAATGTCTACTATTTCTATAGAACCATCTGGGCAATAGAAGGAGCTAGTATCCTTTGGACACTTGCTACTGAGCATTGCACCTGAGCATTGGCCACATATAAAGTCTACGTTCTTAGATAGTTTACCTGTGATCCCACTACATCTTTTATGCACCCATACTTTGCATTTGGGACATAAAATGGAATTTCTGCCTACTCATTTCCTACACACTGAGCATGGCCATTTCCCTGAGGGCACCTGTACCCTATTTTCCTTTCTACAAACTAGAACTTTAGTCTTAGACAAGTTAACTTTAAGGCCTTTTGATTCTAGGCCATGCTTCCATGTTTCGAATTTCTTCTCTAGTTCAGCCATTGATTCAGCTATGAGCATTAGATCATCTGCGTATAGGAGTTCCCATGGGCAGCCGGTCTTGAACTCCTCTGTTATAGCCTGAAGGGCAATAATAAATAAGAGAGGGCTAAGGACAGAGCCTTGATGAATGCCAATTTTTACACTAAATTCTTCACAATATTCATGACTGTTTCATTATACATAGCTTGTATAGCTCTCACAAGTCATTCATCTACACCTAGTTTTCTAAGAGCCCACCAGATAATGGAGCGGGGTACTCTGTCAAAAGCTTTCTCCAGGTCTACAAAAGCTAAGTAGAGGGGTTTACTTTTAGCTAGGTACTTCTCTTGTAGTTGTCGAACAAGGAAAAGAGCGTCTGTGGTACTTTTACCTGACACAAACCCAAACTGCATTTCATCTAGATCAATTTGCTCTGATTAGTTGCGCTATAACTCTTTCTGTGACCTTCATAACCTGGTCAACTAACTTAATGCCTCTATAGTTTCCCCTATCTAGGGCATCCCCTTTACCCTTGAAGCAGTTAATGATGATGCTGCTACGCCACTCTTTCGGTATGACCCCATTCTGTATTACTTGGTTAACTATACGGGTGACCATAATGTGTCCACCATACCAGATGCCTTCAACATCTCAGCAACTATCTCCGAACGCCCAGCTGCCTTGCCTGTCTTCATATCTTTGATTGCCTTACTTATTATACTACCTTTAACTTGCACCGCTGGTCCTTCTATTGGATCGATTTGGGGCAGACTATCTTTTTCCCATTTATTCTCCTCATTTAATAGTCTCTCGTAGTGACACTTCCAGGCTATCTTCTTATCTGTATCAGTGAGGGCAAGTACACCATTATCATTATGGACACACTTCTCCCCGACAATATCATGGTTTTCCTTGACACATTGTCTAGCAATCCTGAACACCTCACGTAGAACATGCTTGAACTTTCTATTCTCTGCTACCTTTGCAAGGAACACTTGTCTCCTAGCTTCTCTCCTGGCCACTTGATAGTGCTCTCTACTTCCCCCATCCTGCCATACTTTCCAAGCCTGCTTTTTTGCCTTGATTGTCTCTTCCACCTTACTGTTCCACCACCAAGTTATTCTCCTCCTGCCAATAGGTCTGCTCCAGCCACAGATTTCATCCGTTGCTTTCAGCAGGTTCACTTTCAAGAATTGCCACTGTTCCTCTATATTGCACGTCTCTAATTGCTCTTCCTTATTGTCAAAGGCATCAAGTAATAAGCTTTTAAATTTGTCACTGGCTATGAGGTCCTTCAACTTCCATGTTCTTCTCCTCAAGGTAGGCCTCCTCTGTCGTCGAGTACGTCTATTCCTGACTATGGGGTCATTAACTACTAGGCTATGTTGGGGGGTGCATTCTTCACGGGGGGAGGGATTTAGTTTTTACAACAGACATTTTGTCCCGTCTTCTAGTAAGGATATAATCTATCTGGCTGGCGTGTTCCCCTGATCTATAGGTGATCAAGTGGTTTTCACGTTTTTTGAAGTTTGTGTTACAGATAGTTAGGCTATTTGCGTCACAGAATTCCAGGGTTATGAAGCCCTCCTCATTTCTATTTCCAACCCCATAGCCTCCATGGATTCCATCATAGCCATCACTATGTTGTCCAACGTGACCGTTTAGATCGCCAGCAATAATTAAGTAGTCACTGTCGGTTATTTGGGAGGTAGTGTGCATTAGCATCTCATAGAACCTGTCCTTTATAACATCAGGTAGACCAGATTGGGGTGCATAAGCAGATATTAATGTCACAGTAGTTCTATTTAGAACTAGTCTTAATTCAATTATTCTGTCATTCACTCTATTTACGTCAATTACCTTATCTACCCATTTTTCAGCTAACATAATTCCTACACCACCCTGTCCGTTGTCATTTCCCACCCAGAAAAGTTTATAGTATCGTTTTTTACCCACGATGAATCTGGCAGACCCATCTCCCCACCTAGTCTCTTGAATACAACAAACATCAACTTCTTTACGTTCAAGCATCTCTACAACCTCATTTGAGCGACCTTTCAATGTGCCTATGTTCATGTATGTATATATTTGCATATATACTCTTTTACCTGTTTCAGCCATCCGGCTGAGGCCATGCTGGGGCACCGCCCTTGATATATATATATATAGTGAAAATTTGGACGGGAACAAAAACAGAGAGGCAGTACAAATAAAAGTTTATTAGGTTCACGCTCTCTCTCTCTCTCTCTCTCTCTCTCTCTATATATATATATATATATATATATATATATATATATATATATATATATATATATATATATATATATATATCAATGATAATAATAAACGGAAACTATATTTATAAAACCATATTTATTCTATTATATATATTTCAAGGATACCAAAACTTTGGTACGCTCTCATCAGATAAAATACAAAGTTTGTTTTATAAATAGTGACATACCCAGGAATCAGACCTTAACGGTTCAAGTTCCTTATTATATATATATAATAAGGAGTTGACGGACCCAGCATATTTATCAATGCCAGGACCGGTTGTATCTCAGCGTACTCAATAGGTAATGTAGGATACATTCCCACAGTATACACATAGTTATTCGCTTCAATACAACACACGCAAAACGGGTGCCTATAGTAGTTCCCGGACTCGAGTTTCGACCACACTTAATGCAGCAATAGGGTGCACTGCACCCTCTGTCTGCATATATTATGCAACAATGCATAATCAGCGCATGTGGCTTCATCACCGGGTATCGCCTAATAAATAACCAATCTATCGACAGAATCCAAACCCCAGCCCATGCCGGCTATGACTTTGTGATGGCCGACACAGAAAAATGTTCAAGACCCTGACGGGAGAGCTCAAGCCGTTTCGACGGCTATTTCTGGACTAAATTAGATTTTTAGCGTGGTAATAAATAGTCGAACTTTTCTTTATTATTTTTTTATTTTTTTATTTTAATTTACTAACTTTTTAAGTTTTTAAATTTATAACTTCCCACTCTCAGATTCCTCCAGAATTCTTTTTTTTTTTTCGCCTGCTTTCTAGCTAGCCTGTGTGTGAGGGCTAGCGGGGACTCCGTCTGTCTCTGTTCTAGTGATGTCATTCCAGGGAGGAGGTGGCCCTCAGGCCATTTGACCTTTGGCAGGTCGATGTCTCCCAGCAGTAGAATGTTGCGACCCTGGTCCAGTTTGTCAAGGACCTCTTCTATCCTACTGAGGCTATCCTCAAATTTACCCTCATGACTGGGGGCATTACTGTCTTTAATTGTTTCATATGTACTATCAATGTGTCAACAGTACAATTGGTGTGACATCTTCACGGATATACAGAGCAACCCCACCATGAGTTCTCTCCTTCCTGTCCAAATGAAATACAGTATATTTTGGTATATGTATTTCCGCATCTGCTATACTGCTTGTCAGGTGCGTTTCGGTTAGTGCCATGCATAGTGCTTGATTGCTTATGGCTAAGTCTCCCAGGTAGGAAATTTTACTTATGTTAGTGAGTTTCACCAGGTCTCTGACATTCAGCAGCAGCACTGGTGTGACATTTGAGGTGTCAGCAATGGCTGTCGGTGTGACACCTGGCCTGGTGTCGGTGTGACACCTGGCCTGGTGTCAGTGGCGGCCACCCTAGGTCCCTTAATTGTGGTGGTTTCGAGTGCTGGTGTGAGTGACCCTGGCTCTGAAAACGATGCATACTTCTGAAAACATCAGCATACTTCTGGGGCAGCTTGCATCGGTTCTGGTTTTGGCTGAGGCATGTTGTGTGAATAGGTTGGGCATAGTTCGCTTGGGGCCTGGAGTGAGCGATTCTACAGCCTGTCCCTGTTTCTCCATGCTAACAGGTCCCATTTCTGAAGAACTTGCACGTTACCTGGGTTTGCTTGCTCCCAGTGTCTCGGCGCCTTCTGTTCTTCCTTTGGACAGTTGTCCACTGGTCCCTCTTTGCTTGGTTATCTTTCGGAAGGTGATTTCGCTTCTCACCTTTACCTGTTGTTTGCCCGGCCTGCCTTCCCTGACTGTGGCGGCGAGTATCTCATTTTCTTTCATGTTCGTGCTTGTGCTTTCTTCCTCTTCTTTTTCTTTCTCGCCGTTTTTCTCTTCCTTGAGGGCACAGCTTAGCATGGCCATGTGTGGCCCTATGAGAACATAGGCCCTCTCAATTTCTCTTCCTTTTTTTTCTGTCTATCTGCGCCAAAGTCCTCAGAAAGCCATGGATCTTCAGAGTCTCTGCAACCTTTTTGCTTGGTGGTGACCCATCAGCCAGGTTCCACCCCTTGATCAAAACCTCTAGTTCTATCTTTGACCAGTTTCGCTGGCTTTTAATTTCATTTCTTCCTTGCATACAGTCCATTTTGCTGTAGAGGGGAGGTATAACAAATATAAATACAAACATAAAATAGTCTTGACAGTTATAATTTTATTATGTATGTATTTATATTTGTTATTTTACATTGAGCTACTCTCATACTTGTAATTGGATATCATCATCAAATATTTATTATTTAATATTACCCACATTTTTTATATATATGTTTATATATATATATTAATACAATTATGTATGTATGTACCCCCATCTCCTGAACACAGCTAATTTCTTCCAGAGAAATAGAGAGATATAGAGGAAAAGAATCAACCCCATTGCTGGACTGACACTTTCTTTATCTACCTCAAAAGAATGAAAGGCAAAATTGACCTCAGCAGGATTTGAAATCAAACCGGAAGAGAACCAGAATGAATACCACCAAGCATTCTATCTAATGTTCTAATGACTCTACTAATTTGCCGCCTCTCTAGACTACTAACCCCATCTTTTAGGAGTGTATTTACAATATTGATGACATTGTAGATGTTGTTGTTGTTGCTGTTGTTGTTGTTGTTGGACTTCTCTTGGTTCTGTTAATGAGTGTTCTAGTTGTTTGATTAACTGAACAACTTGCTTGTGAAATTAACATGCATGAGGCTGAACATTCCACTGGAGAACCGTCTCTACTCTTTAACACGCTGTGTGACAAGGTAGGCCTTTTGAATTACAGATACAACTATTTTTTTCTAATTGAGTGTACTAGATCAACATTAAAAATAAAGTGTCTAGCTCAAAGACACTATACTGCTGAGAATCAAACCCACAACCTTACAATCATGAGTTGAACACCCTAACTACTAAGCCACATACCTACAACATGTGTTCATAAAAATCTTGTAAATATACACTACAAAGTTAACGTTAGTAATTTAATCATATCAGCTAATTAAATTTCAGGTGTGTTTAAAAGAATTTAATACATCTTTTAATTAAGAAGATAAAAGCTATGTTTAACATTCAACAAACTTTGACTGAGGTTATCAGTCAACATGAAGTTACATGGCTTAGAGGTTAAAGTGTTTGGCTCATGATCATTAAATCATGAGCTTGATTTCCAGTGTTGTGTCCTTCAACAAGCTACTTTATTTCATGTTGCTCCAGTCTGCACAACTGGAAAAATTAAATTCATTGGGCTAGCCTTGTTATACACTTATGTCACAATTTCCCTGAGAATCACATTAAAGATACACTTGTCCTTGGAATACTCAGTCATTTGTACTATAATACAAGTTGGACTGTGCGCTTGTAATTCAAAAGGAAAGGGCCATTTTGTCATAAAGTATGTCAAATTAAATTTCACTTAGAACTATGTAAAGGGTACACATGTCTGTGGAATACTCAACCACATGCACATTAATTTCATGAACAGGTTGAACAATTGATCAAACAACTGGAACACTTGTTGGAACTGATGGAGGTTCAATGTATATCAATCAATAGTTTGTGTGGTGAACAAAACTGCCAGCATGAATTATCAGCAAACCCTAATTCACTCCAGAAATGTCAGATTTACTTATAGCTCAAGGCCTCACACCCTCAGGGGCCTCAGGTTTTAAAATATATTTTTATTTTATCAATAGTCTTTATTCTTTAACACTAAAGTATTAAAAATGTGTGTGTGTGTGTGTGTGTGTGTGTGTGTGTGTGTGTGTGTGTGTGTGTGCGTGTGTGTCAAAAGGCAAACAGAAATAGCAAAGCAAATTGCACAGTGCAAAGAAGAAATATATAGTAGGAAAAGAGTCTTAACGTTTCGGACGCCAGTCCTTCATCAGAAGATAAAATGAGAAATTAAAGAAGAAATAGAAAGATTGAGGAGACGAGCAAGGCGGAAATGGAAAAATAACAACAGAAAGCTGGACTGGAAACTTTATAATTTTAATCCTGTGAAAACACTCTACATATTTCAATGGCCCAGCTTCATCTGAATATGATGCAAGACCCAGGCAATTTCATCAGGTGTTAATTGCAGAATTAGTGTTAAATACAGATTTTTCGCGAACACATAGAATAAAAAATAGAAAGTAGGGGACTGATTTTGATTTGGGGATGGCCCACTGATTCTGTGTTATTGTAATGGCAGGTCATCCCTGATATATATATATAACGAAGGAGGTGTGGTAAGGAACCAGATGGACCATAATGCACCAGAGTACTCAATACTTAGGGTAGTAGAGTGGGTAATAGGAAAATGTTTGACCCCGACAGCAGAGTTCAAGCCGTTTCGACGGCTATTTATGTCCAGAAATAGCCTTTGAAACGGCTTGAGCTCTACCATCGGGGTCAAACATTTTCCTATATATATAGAGATATATATATATACCATATATGCTGGAGTACAAAGCGACTAGGCGTATAAGACAGCCCTAAATGTCAGTTTTCAGCAATATTTTCGTATTTTAAAATGTATTGTATTGAATTTATTAAATAAATTCAGTAAGAATATATTTACTTTACACTCAAATTCTAATGAAAAAATATTGGGTAGATATTGTCAATTAACTACCACAATCTACACTTACCATTCCCTTACCACAATCTACACTTACCATTCCCCTACCACAATCTACACTTACCGTTCCCCACCACCACCACTAACACTACCACACACCACCACCACTAACACCACTACCACTAACACCACCACACCACCACCACCACTAACACCACCATCACCAACACCAGCACACCACCACCACCACCACTAACACTACCACACACCACCATCACCAAGACCATCAGCAGTGTTTGGGGCACTTTGAAGGTGCAGGTGCCAAAAATCTCTCCTTCTTTCTCAATATCATGACTTCATGTTACAAGGGGCATGAGTTTTTTGTTGGCCTTTCTTAGTAACATGAAGTTGGATGTGTCTGTTGTTGTTGGTGTCTAGATGTGTTTTCTTTTGTTGGGCATGGTTTATGGTTGTGTTCGTGTTGTTGGCGGTTGTGGTGTTGGTGTTGTTGTAGGTGTGCCTGAGTTTGCTGTGCATGTGTTTTGTGTGCTTGTTGACATGTGTGGAGCTAAATTTTTCTTTTTCTTTTTCCTTTTCTGCTTTTTGCGGTTCAAGTTCTGTTTGGAAATCCAGTTGTCTGCTGGGATCTCGGTTATTTCAACGCATTAAAGACAATATATCCACCCCTAGTGCATTGGGAAAGGGTATACTCTACTAAAGACACCCAGGGCCAGATGGTGGTGTTAAACAGGGGAATGTTGTCTCTGACACCCAAAAGAAAAAAACATTTTCTGATGTAAAGCCTGTTTATTATCTATCTTATGCTTCGTGGAGGTTAACTTTGCCTTTTTATCCCTACGGGGTCAATAAAATAAAGTACCAGTAATGTACTGATAGTTGCTGTAGAAACAATTACTGTATACTTCTAGTCACTAAAACATTTCTACAAACATGCTGTTTTCTTTTTCTTTGTCTCTTCTACTGTGACTTCTCTTCCATTGAATTTAACAAGTTCACACCTCCTCTTCAAGTCCACTTTCTCCCCCTCAAACCCACACACTGTAACCTTCGCTCCACCTCTACTATGCTGATGTCTTGCTTCACTAATTCTGCACTGAAACACACTCCTCTCCTTTGTTTCAATTTGTAGAGGACATTGACATCTCTTGTCAAGTCATTCTGCCCTCCTGTCACTAAACAATACAAAAATTAAATTTTAAAAATAAAAATAAATATAATCATTGAATGGATTTTTGTTGAAGTGAGTCAACATATGTGACTGTCACTGGTACCTTCCACTTCTCCAACACTACCTTTTTTTCCACAGGTGTGGTGTGATTACTGCTGATACTGCTCACATCTATAGTAGTAGTAGTAGTAGTACTCAATAACAGTTTTGACAAAAGTATGCCAATAAACAGAAATCAATAAGCAATTCTGTTCATCAATCCATCTTTTAAGCCCCATTTTTACAATATTTCTAATAAACACAGTCTATGATTTTCAAGAATTCCGAGAGAATTACCAATGCATGTATCATTCTCATTATGGTGGATTGGCAGTATCGGTAGAGAGTTGGACACCATGCTTTGAAGCATAGAGTTACGGCCCTTTATGGTCTAAGTTCAAATCCCGCCAAGGTTAACTTTGCCTTTCATCCTTACGGGGGTCGATAAGATAAAGTACCAGTAGCACTCCCCCTTCCCCCCAAATTGTTGGTCTTATGCCTAAATCTTAAACCATTTGGCAGTATCGGTAGAGAGTCGGACGCCATGCTTTCCATCATAGTTACGTCCCTTTACGATCTGAGTTCAAATCCCGCCAAGGTTGACTTAGCCTTTCATCCTTACGAGGTCGATAAAATAAAGTACCAGTAATGCACTGGGTAATTGCTGGCCTTGTGCCTAAAGTAGAAACAATTATTAAGCTGATGTTTAGAAGATAACTTAACCAAGGCTCTTAAATAAATATAGACACTTTCAAATAAACAGTTTTGTATGATAGAATGAGGAGTGATCTCAGGTGGTTTCATATTGAAAGCTTCTTCTTCGTCCACTTATTCCTGAGGAGGGGTGGAGGGCAGTGTCCTCAAACACTCCTTCCAGTGGGTCCTACCAGATGTAACCATCTCCAACTGATCTGGTTGGGTCCCCAAGTGAGACCAGCCAAGCTCAAGGATATTATCCAGCCATTTTGCTCAGGGTCTACTACCTGTTGGTTTTGCCTGTAAAATCTGTCCAACAATTCTTTCCTGAGACATTCTAACCACATGCCCATAGTATCGGAGCTGTGATCTCTTAATTCGGAGAAGTAGCAGCTCTACCTGGAGTGACTCTTTGATCTCCAAGCTATGCACCATCGAGTAACATTACTCCAAGGACCCTTTGGAGGAATTTCATTTCGGCCAATTTTATTCGTGATTGTATTTTTTCGGTCATTACCCAAGATTCATGACCATAGTTAAGGGTTGGCATGAATACCAAATTAAAGATAGCGAGTTTGGCTTTTACACCTAACTCCCTTCTGATTACCGAATGCTGAAGCTGGAACATTAACAGTGCAAGCAATTCTTACACTTAATTCATCTTCCTGCTTTCCATCACTCATGAACACAGCCCGAGATACTTGAACTTATTCACCTGCTTCAGTGGAACTCCATTCACATGTAGAGTGCACTGTGCAGGCTTCCTTGAGGTCGAGTGTCTCAGTTTTCGCAGCAATGATTTTCATCCCAGCAATGCAGCACCCAGCATCAAACCTATCAAGTGCAAGTCAGAGATCACCTTCTGTTGAGTTAAGTAACACCATGTTGTCTGCAAATTCCAGTCGACTGATTTTACACCCACCAGTCGTGATACCACTTCCAATCCGGCTGCACATGACAATCATGAAGGTATTAAATAAAATATTTAATTTCAGCTCTTTTGTTATCAACCTGACCAAAACTGGCTCCGGTCCTATGAAACAAAGCCAACTATTTCCTAGGGCTCCTATTTAAATTAAATCTTCCAACATAATTGTATATAAAGTTACTATTTTAGTAATGAAATAATGAATAATTTTAGTAACACCCTCAAAATTTGTTATTAATTTGCACATTTCATCATTAGTTTACAAGTTTTATGGACTGGGTTGACCATATTCAGGCTTAACTAACAGAAAAACTCCAAAAGACTCCATTTTAAAACAATTTATTAAATATTTCAAATAAAAAGTAAACTGATTAAAGAAATACAAAATATATTTATGGTTTTAAAATCAAGCTTTGTTAAATTGTTTAATAGAAACGATTTAGATGAAGATGATGATGATAATGGTGATGATGATCTTGATGATAGTGATGATGATAGTGATGGCAAGGGAGCATCTGTAAATTGGTGCAGAACATACCTAAAAGAGGACCAGATTAATGGTCTACACCCTTCAGCAATACACATCATCAAATGAGAAAGACACATGCGCATGATGATGATGCTGGGGTTGGTGGAGGGGGGTAGCGATGATGATGATGATGATAGTGATGACAATGGTAGGTGATGTATGTAATTCTTCTTTTCTCTTCTCTCTAAGACATCTGGAATGTTCCCTACTGGTTGTCACTGTGTCACTGTGTCAGTAGGGTGAGTGTCTGTCCTACTGGTTGTCACTGTGCCAGTAGGGTGAGTGTCTGCCCTACTGGTTGTCACTGTGTCAGTAGGGTGAGTGTCTGCCCTACTGTCTGTCACTGTGTCAGTAGGGTGAGTGTCTGCCCTACTGGCTGTCACTGTGTCAGTAGGGTGAGTGTCTCTCCTACTGGTTGTCACTGTGTCAGTAGGGTGAGTGTCTGTCCTACTGGCTGTCACTGTGTCAGTAGAGTGAGTGTCTGTCCTACTGTCTGTCACTGTGTCAATAGGGTGAGTGTCTGCCCTACTGGTTGTCACTGTGTCAGTAGGGTGAGTGTCTGTCCTACTGGCTGTCACTGTGCCAGTAGGGTGAGTGTCTGCCCTACTGTCTGTCACTGTGTCAATAGGGTGAGTGTCTGTCCTACTGGTTGTCACTGTGTCAATAGGGTGAGTGTCTGCCCTACTGGCTGTCACTGTGTCAGTAGGGTGAGTGTCTGCCCTACTGGCTGTCACTATGTCACTGTGTCAATAGGGTGAGTGTCTGTGCTACTGGCTGTCACTGTGTCAGTAGGGTGAGTGCCTGTCCTACTGTCTGTCACTGTGTCACTGTGTCAGTAGGGTGAGTGTCTGCCCTACTGGCTGTCACTATGTCACTGTGTCAATAGGGTGAGTGTCTGTCCTACTGGCTGTCACTGTGTCAATAGGGTGAGTGTCTGCCCTACTGGCTGTCACTATGTCACTGTGTCAATAGGGTGAGTGTCTGTCCTACTGTCTGTCACTGTCAGTAGGGTGAGTGTCTGTGCTACTGGCTGTCACTGTGTCACTGTGTCAATAGGGTGAGTATCTGTCCTACTGGCTGTCACTGTGTCAATAGGGTGAGTGTCTGTCCTACTGGCTGTCACTGTGTCAGTAGGGTGAGTGTCTGTCCTACTGTCTGTCACTGTGTCAGTAGGTTGAGTGTCTGTCCTACTGGCTGTCACTGTGTCAGTAGAGTGAGTGTCTGCCCTACTGGCTGTCACTGTGTCAGTAAGCTGAGTGTCTGCCCTACTGTCTGTCACTGTGTCAGTAGGGTGAGTGTCTGTCCTACTGTCTGTCACTGTGTCAATAGGGTGAGTGTCTGTCCTACTGTCTGTCACTGTGTCAATAGGGTGAGTGTCTGCCCTACTGGCTGTCACTGTGTCAGTAGGGTGAGTGTCTCTCCTACTGGTTGTCACTGTGTCAATAGGGTGAGTGTCTGTCCTACTGTCTGTCACTGTGTCAATAGGGTGAGTGTCTGTCCTACTGGCTGTCACTGTGTCAATAGGGTGAGTGTCTGCCCTACTGTCTGTCACTGTGTCAATAGGGTGAGTGTCTGCCCTACTGTCTGTCACTGTGTCAGTAGGGTGAGTGTCTGTCCTACTGGTTGTCACTGTGTCAGTAGGGTGAGTGTCTGCCCTACTGGCTGTCACTGTGTCAGTAGAGTGAGTGTCTGCCCTACTGGCTGTCACTGTGTCAGTAGGGTGAGTGTCTGTGCTACTGTCTGTCACTGTGTCAATAGGGTGAGTGTCTGTCCTACTGTCTGTCACTGTGTCAATAGGGTGAGTGTCTGTCCTACTGTCTGTCACTGTGTCAATAGGGTGAGTGTCTGCCCTACTGTCTGTCACTGTGTCAGTAGGGTGAGTGTCTGTCCTACTGTCTGTCACTGTGTCAATAGGGTGAGTGTCTGCCCTACTGCCTGTCACTGTGTCAGTGGGGTGAGTGTCTGTCCTACTGGTTGTCACTGTGTCAATAGGGTGAGTGTCTGTCCTACTGTCTGTCACTGTGTCAGTAGGGTGAGTGTCTGTGCTACTGTCTGTCACTGTGTCAGTAGAGTGAGTGTCTGTGCTACTGTCTGTCACTGTGTCAATAGGGTGAGTGTCTGCCCTACTGTCTGTCACTGTGTCAGTGGGGTGAGTGTCTGTCCTACTGTCTGTCACTGTGTCAGTAGGGTGAGTGTCTGTCCTACTGGCTGTCACTGTGTCAGTAGGGTGAGTGTCTCTCCTACTGTCTGTCACTGTGTCAATAGGGTGAGTGTCTGCCCTACTGTCTGTCACTGTGTCAGTAGAGTGAGTGTCTGCCCTACTGTCTGTCACTGTGTCAATAGGGTGAGTGTCTGCCCTACTGTCTGTCACTGTGTCAGTGGGGTGAGTGTCTGTCCTACTGTCTGTCACTGTGTCAATAAGGTGAGTGTCTGCCCTACTGTCTGTCACTGTGTCAGTGGGGTGAGTGTCTGTCCTACTGGCTGTCACTGTGTCAATAGGGTGAGTGTCTGCCCTACTGTCTGTCACTGTGTCAGTAGAGTGAGTGTCTGCCCTACTGTCTGTCACTGTGTCAGTAGGGTGAGTGTCTGCCCTACTGGCTGTCACTGTGTCAGTAGGGTGAGTGTCTCTCCTACTGTCTGTCACTGTGTCAATAGGGTGAGTGTCTGTCCTACTGTCTGTCACTGTGTCAGTAGGGTGAGTGTCTGTCCTACTGTCTGTCACTGTGTCAGTAGGGTGAGTGTCTGCCCTACTGGCTGTCACTGTGTCAGTAGGGTGAGTGTCTGTCCTACTGGCTGTCACTGTGTCAATAGGGTGAGTGTCTCTCCTACTGTCTGTCACTGTGTCAATAGGGTGAGTGTCTGCCCTACTGTCTGTCACTGTGTCAGTAGGGTGAGTGTCTGTCCTACTGGCTGTCACTGTGTCAGTAGGGTGAGTGTCTGTCCTACTGGTTGTCACTGTGTCAGTAGGGTGAGTGTCTGTCCTACTGGCTGTCACTGTGTCAGTAGGGTGAGTGTCTGTCCTACTGTCTGTCACTGTGTCAATAGGGTGAGTGTCTGCCCTACTGTCTGTCACTGTGTCAGTAGGGTGAGTGTCTGCCCTACTGGCTGTCACTGTGTCAGTAGGGTGAGTGTCTCTCCTACTGTCTGTCACTGTGTCAATAGGGTGAGTGTCTGTCCTACTGGCTGTCACTGTGTCAGTAGGGTGAGTGTCTCTCCTACTGTCTGTCACTGTGTCAGTAGGGTGAGTGTCTGCCCTACTGTCTGTCACTGTGTCAATAGGGTGAGTGTCTGTCCTACTGTCTGTCACTGTGTCAGTAGGGTGAGTGTCTGCCCTACTGGCTGTCACTGTGTCAGTAGAGTGAGTGTCTGTGCTACTGTCTGTCACTGTGTCAGTAGAGTGAGTGTCTGTGCTACTGTCTGTCACTGTGTCAATAGGGTGAGTGTCTGTCCTACTGTCTGTCACTGTGTCAATAGGGTGAGTGTCTGTCCTACTGTCTGTCACTGTGTCAATAGGGTGAGTGTCTGCCCTACTGTCTGTCACTGTGTCAGTAGAGTGAGTGTCTGCCCTACTGGCTGTCACTGTGTCAGTAGGGTGAGTGTCTGTGCTACTGTCTGTCACTGTGTCAATAGGGTGAGTGTCTGTCATACTGTCTGTCACTGTGTCAATAGGGTGAGTGTCTGTCCTATTGTCTGTCACTGTGTCAATAGGGTGAGTGTCTGCCCTACTGTCTGTCACTGTGTCAGTAGAGTGAGTGTCTGCCCTACTGGCTGTCACTGTGTCAGTAGGGTGAGTGTCTGTGCTACTGTCTGTCACTGTGTCAATAGGGTGAGTGTCTGTCCTACTGTCTGTCACTGTGTCAATAGGGTGAGTGTCTGTCCTACTGTCTGTCACTGTGTCAATAGGGTGAGTGTCTGCCCTACTGTCTGTCACTGTGTCAGTAGAGTGAGTGTCTGTCCTACTGTCTGTCACTGTGTCAGTAGAGTGAGTGTCTGTGCTACTGTCTGTCACTGTGTCAATAGGGTGAGTGTCTGTCCTACTGTCTGTCACTGTGTCAATAGGGTGAGTGTCTGTCCTACTGTCTGTCACTGTGTCAATAGGGTGAGTGTCTGCCCTACTGTCTGTCACTGTGTCAGTAGGGTGAGTGTCTGTCCTACTGGCTGTCACTGTGTCAGTAGAGTGAGTGTCTGCCCTACTGGCTGTCACTGTGTCAGTAGGTTGAGTGTCTGTCTTACTGTCTGTCACTGTGTCAATAGGGTGAGTGTCTGCCCTACTGTCTGTCACTGTGTCAGTAGGGTGAGTGTCTGTGCTACTGGCTGTCACTGTGTCAGTAGGTTGAGTGTCTGTCTTACTGGCTGTCACTGTGTCAGTAGGGTGAGTGTCTGTCCTACTGGCTGTCACTGTGCCAGTAGGGTGAGTGTCTGCCCTACTGTCTGTCACTGTGTCAGTAGGGTGAGTGTCTGCCCTACTGTCTGTCACTGTGTCAGTAGGGTGAGTGTCTGTCCTACTGTCTGTCACTGTGTCAGTAGGGTGAGTGTCTGTCACTGTGTCAGTAGGGTGAGTGTCTGCCCTACTGTCTGTCACTGTGTCAGTAGAGTGAGTGTCTGCCCTACTGGTTGTCACTGTGTCAGTAGGGTGAGTGTCTGTGCTACTGGCTGTCACTGTGTCAGTAGGGTGAGTGTCTGCCCTACTGTCTGTCACTGTGTCAATAGGGTGAGTGTCTGCCCTACTGTCGGTCACTGTGTCAGTAGGGTGAGTGTCTGCCCTACTGTCTGTCACTGTGTCAATAGGGTGAGTGTCTGCCCTACTGTCTGTCACTGTGTCAGTAGGGTGAGTGTCTGCCCTACTGGTTGTCACTGTGTCAGTAGGGTGAGTGTCTGTGCTACTGTCTGTCACTGTGTCAGTAGGGTGAGTGTCTGCCCTACTGTCTGTCACTGTGTCAATAGGGTGAGTGTCTGCCCTACTGTCTGTCACTGTGTCAGTAGGGTGAGTGTCTGCCCTACTGGTTGTCACTGTGTCAGTAGGGTGAGTGTCTGTGCTACTGTCTGTCACTGTGTCAGTAGAGTGAGTGTCTGCCCTACTGTCTGTCACTGTGTCAATAGGGTGAGTGTCTGCCCTACTGTCTGTCACTGTGTCAGTAGGGTGAGTGTCTGCCCTACTGGTTGTCACTGTGTCAGTAGGGTGAGTGTCTGTGCTACTGGCTGTCACTGTGTCAGTAGGGTGAGTGTCTGTGCTACTGTCTGTCACTGTGTCAGTAGGGTGAGTGTCTGCCCTACTGGTTGTCACTATGTCAATAGGGTGAGTGTCTGCCCTACTGTCTGTCACTGTGTCAATAGGGTGAGTGTCTGCCGTACTGTGTGTCACTGTGTCAGTAGGGTGAGTGTCTGTGCTACTGGCTGTCACTGTGTCAATAGGGTGAGTGTCTCTCCTACTGGTTGTCACTGTGTCAGTAGGGTGAGTGTCTGCCCTACTGTCTGTCACTGTGTCAGTAGAGTGAGTGTCTGTCCTACTGGTTGTCACTGTGTCAATAGGGTGAGTGTCTGCCCTACTGGCTGTCACTGTGTCAGTAGGGTGAGTGTCTCTCCTACTGGTTGTCACTGTGTCAGTAGGGTGAGTGTCTGTCCTACTGGCTGTCACTGTGTCAATAGGGTGAGTGTCTGTCCTACTGGCTGTCACTGTGTCAGTAGGGTGAGTGTCTGTCCTACTGGCTGTCACTGTGTCAATAGGGTGAGTGTCTGTCCTACTGGCTGTCACTGTGTCAGTAGGGTGAGTGTCTCTCCTACTGGTTGTCACTGTGTCAGTAGGGTGAGTGTCTGCCCTACTGGCTGTCACTGTGTCAGTAGGGTGAGTGTCTGTCCTACTGTCTGTCACTGTGTCAGTAGGGTGAGTGTCTGCCCTACTGGTTGTCACTATGTCAGTAGGGTGAGTGTCTGTCCTACTGGCTGTCACTGTGTCAGTAGGGTGAGTGTCTGCCCTACTGTCTGTCACTGTGTCAGTAGGGTGAGTGTCTGTCCTACTGGCTGTCACTGTGTCAGTAGGGTGAGTGTCTGTCCTACTGGCTGTCACTGTGTCAGTAGGGTGAGTGTCTGTCCTACTGGCTGTCACTGTGTCAGTAGGGTGAGTGTCTGCCCTACTGGTTGTCACTATGTCAGTAGGGTGAGTGTCTCTCCTACTGTCTGTCACTGTGTCAGTAGGGTGAGTGTCTGTCCTACTGGCTGTCACTGTGTCAGTAGGGTGAGTGTCTGCCCTACTGTCTGTCACTGTGTCAGTAGGGTGAGTGTCTGTCCTACTGTCTGTCACTGTGTCAATAGGGTGAGTGTCTGCCCTACTGTCTGTCACTGTGTCAGTAGAGTGAGTGTCTGTCCTACTGGTTGTCACTGTGTCAGTAGGGTGAGTGTCTGCCCTACTGTCTGTCACTGTGTCAGTAGGGTGAGTGTCTGCCGTACTGTCTGTCACTGTGTCAGTAGGGTGAGTGTCTGTCCTACTGTCTGTCACTGTGTCAGTAGGGTGAGTGTCTGTCCTACTGTCTGTCACTGTGTCAATAGGGTGAGTGTCTGCCCTACTGTCTGTCACTGTGTCAGTAGGGTGAGTGTCTCTCCTACTGGCTGTCACTGTGTCAGTAGGGTGAGTGTCTGCCCTACTGGCTGTCACTGTGTCAGTAGGGTGAGTGTCTGCCCTACTGGCTGTCACTGTGTCAGTAGGGTGAGTGTCTGCCCTACTGTCTGTCACTGTGTCAATAGGGTGAGTGTCTGTCCTACTGTCTGTCACTGTGTCAGTAGGGTGAGTGTCTGTCCTACTGTCTGTCACTGTGTCAGTAGGGTGAGTGTCTGCCCTACTGTTTGTCACTGTGTCAGTAGGGTGAGTGTCTGTCCTACTGTCTGTCACTGTGTCAGTAGGGTGAGTGTCTGTCCTACTGTCTGTCACTGTGTCAGTAGGGTGAGTGTCTGTCCTACTGGTTGTCACTGTGTCAATAGGGTGAGTGTCTGTCCTACTGGTTGTCACTGTGTCAGTAGGGTGAGTGTCTGCCCTACTGTCTGTCACTGTGTCAGTAGAGTGAGTGTCTGCCCTACTGTCTGTCACTGTGTCAGTAGGGTGAGTGTCTGTCCTACTGTCTGTCACTGTGTCAGTAGGGTGAGTGTCTGCCGTACTGTCTGTCACTGTGTCAGTAGGGTGAGTGTCTGTCCTACTGTCTGTCACTGTGTCAGTAGGGTGAGTGTCTGTCCTACTGTCTGTCACTGTGTCAGTAGGGTGAGTGTCTGTCCTACTGGTTGTCACTGTGTCAATAGGGTGAGTGTCTGTCCTACTGGTTGTCACTGTGTCAGTAGGGTGAGTGTCTGCCCTACTGTCTGTCACTGTGTCAGTAGAGTGAGTGTCTGCCCTACTGTCTGTCACTGTGTCAGTAGGGTGAGTGTCTGTCCTACTGTCTGTCACTGTGTCAGTAGGGTGAGTGTCTGTCGTACTGTCTGTCACTGTGTCAGTAGGGTGAGTGTCTGTCCTACTAGTTGTCACTGTGTCAATAGGGTGAGTGTCTGTCCTACTGGTTGTCACTGTGTCAGTAGGGTGAGTGTCTGCCCTACTGTCTGTCACTGTGTCAGTAGAGTGAGTGTCTGCCCTACTGTCTGTCACTGTGTCAGTAGGGTGAGTGTCTGTCCTACTGTCTGTCACTGTGTCAGTAGGGTGAGTGTCTGCCGTACTGTCTGTCACTGTGTCAGTAGGGTGAGTGTCTGTCCTACTGTCTGTCACTGTGTCAGTAGGGTGAGTGTCTGTCCTACTGTCTGTCACTGTGTCAGTAGGGTGAGTGTCTGTCCTACTGGTTGTCACTGTGTCAATAGGGTGAGTGTCTGTCCTACTGGTTGTCACTGTGTCAGTAGGGTGAGTGTCTGCCCTACTGTCTGTCACTGTGTCAGTAGAGTGAGTGTCTGCCCTACTGTCTGTCACTGTGTCAGTAGGGTGAGTGTCTGTCCTACTGTCTGTCACTGTGTCAGTAGGGTGAGTGTCTGCCGTACTGGTTGTCACTGTGTCAGTAGGGTGAGTGTCTGTCCTACTGGTTGTCACTGTGTCAGTAGGGTGAGTGTCTGCCCTACTGTCTGTCACTGTGTCAGTAGGGTGAGTGTCTGCCGTACTGTCTGTCACTGTGTCAGTAGGGTGAGTGTCTGTCCTACTGTCTGTCACTGTGTCAATAGGGTGAGTGTCTGCCCTACTGTCTGTCACTGTGTCAGTAGAGTGAGTGTCTGTCCTACTGGTTGTCACTGTGTCAGTAGGGTGAGTGTCTGCCCTACTGTCTGTCACTGTGTCAATAGGGTGAGTGTCTGCCCTACTGTCTGTCACTGTGTCAGTAGGGTGAGTGTCTGTCCTACTGGTTGTCACTGTGTCAGTAGGGTGAGTGTCTGCCCTACTGGCTGTCACTGTGTCAGTAGGGTGAGTGTCTGTCCTACTGGTTGTCACTGTGTCAGTAGAGTGAGTGTCTGTCCTACTGGCTGTCACTGTGTCAGTAGGGTGAGTGTCTGCCCTACTGGCTGTCACTGTGTCAGTAGGGTGAGTGTCTCTCCTACTGGTTGTCACTGTGTCAGTAGGGTGAGTGTCTCTCCTACTGGTTGTCACTGTGTCAGTAGGGTGAGTTTCTGCCCTACTGTCTGTCACTGTGTCAGTAGGGTGAGTGTCTGCCCTACTGGCTGTCACTGTGTCAGTAGGGTGAGTGTCTGCCCTACTGGCTGTCACTGTGTCAGTAGGGTGAGTGTCTGTCCTACTGGTTGTCACTGTGTCAGTAGGGTGAGTGTCTGTCCTACTGGTTGTCACTGTGTCAGTAGGGTGAGTGTCTGCCCTACTGTCTGTCACTGTGTCAGTAGGGTGAGTTTCTGCCCTACTGTCTGTCACTGTGTCAATAGGGTGAGTGTCTGCCCTACTGTCTGTCACTGTGTCAGTAGGGTGAGTGTCTGCCCTACTGTCTGTCACTGTGTCAATAGGGTGAGTGTCTGCCCTACTGTCTGTCACTGTGTCAATAGGGTGAGTGTCTGCCCTACTGTCTGTCACTGTGTCAGTAGGGTGAGTGTCTGCCCTACTGTCTGTCACTGTGTCAATAGGGTGAGTGTCTGCCCTACTGTCTGTCACTGTGTCAATAGGGTGAGTGTCTGCCCTACTGTCTGTCACTGTGTCAGTAGGGTGAGTGTCTGCCCTACTGTCTGTCACTGTGTCAATAGGGTGAGTGTCTGCCCTACTGTCTGTCACTGTGTCAGTAGGGTGAGTGTCTGCCCTACTGTCTGTCACTGTGTCAATAGGGTGAGTGTCTGCCCTACTGTCTGTCACTGTGTCAATAGGGTGAGTGTCTGTCCTACTGGCTGTCACTGTGTCAGTAGGGTGAGTGTCTGTCCTACTGGCTGTCACTGTGTCAGTAGGGTGAGTTTCTGCCCTACTGTCTGTCACTGTGTCAGTAGGGTGAGTGTCTGTCCTACTGTCTGTCACTGTGTCAGTAGGGTGAGTTTCTGCCCTACTGGCTGTCACTGTGTCAGTAGGGTGAGTGTCTGCCCTACTGTCTGTCACTGTGTCAATAGGGTGAGTGTCTGCCCTACTGGCTGTCACTGTGTGAGTAGGATGAGTGTCTGTTTTACTGGCTGTCACTGTGTCAGTAAGCTGAGTGTCTGCCCTACTGGCTGTCACTGTGTCAGTAGGGTGAGTGTCTGCCCTACTGGCTGTCACTGTGTCAGTAGAGTGAGTGTCTGCCCTACTGTCTGTCACTGTGTCAATAGGGTGAGTGTCTGCCCTACTGTCTGTCACTGTGTCAGTAGGGTGAGTGTCTGTGCTACTGGTTGTCACTGTGTCAGTAGGGTGAGTGTCTGTCCTACTGGCTGTCACTGTGTCAGTAGGGTGAGTGTCTGCCCTACTGGCTGTCACTGTGTCAGTAGGGTGAGTGTCTGCCCTACTGTCTGTCACTGTGTCAATAGGGTGAGTGTCTGCCCTACTGGCTGTCACTGTGTGAGTAGGATGAGTGTCTGTCCTACTGGCTGTCACTGTGTCAGTAAGCTGAGTGTCTGCCCTACTGGCTGTCACTGTGTCAGTAGGGTGAGTGTCTGTGCTACTGGCTGTCACTGTGTCAGTAGGGTGAGTGTCTGCCCTACTGGCTGTCACTGTGTCAGTAGGGTGAGTGTCTGCCCTACTGTCTGTCACTGTGTCAATAGGGTGAGTGTCTGCCCTACTGGCTGTCACTGTGTGAGTAGGATGAGTGTCTGTCCTACTGGCTGTCACTGTGTCAGTAGGGTGAGTGTCTGCCCTACTGTCTGTCACTGTGTCAGTAGGGTGAGTGTCTGCCCTACTGGCTGTCACTGTGTCAGTAGGGTGAGTGTCTGCCCTACTGGCTGTCACTGTGTCAATAGGGTGAGTGTCTGCCCTACTGGCTGTCACTGTGTCAGTAGAGTGAGTGTCTGTCCTACTGGTTGTCACTGTGTCAGTAGGGTGAGTGTCTGCCCTACTGTCTGTCACTGTGTCAGTAGAGTGAGTGTCTGTCCTACTGGTTGTCACTGTGTCAGTAGGGTGAGTGTCTGCCCTACTGTCTGTCACTGTGTCAGTAGAGTGAGTGTCTGTCCTACTGGTTGTCACTGTGTCAGTAGGGTGAGTGTCTGCCCTACTGTCTGTCACTGTGTCAGTAGAGTGAGTGTCTGTCCTACTGGTTGTCACTGTGTCAGTAGGGTGAGTGTCTGCCCTACTGTCTGTCACTGTGTCAATAGGGTGAGTGTCTGCCCTACTGGCTGTCACTGTGTGAGTAGGATGAGTGTCTGTCCTACTGGCTGTCACTGTGTCAGTAGGGTGAGTGTCTGCCCTACTGTCTGTCACTGTGTCAGTAGGGTGAGTGTCTGTCCTACTGGTTGTCACTGTGTCAGTAGGGTGAGTGTCTGCCCTACTGTCTGTCACTGTGTCAGTAGGGTGAGTGTCTGTCCTACTGGTTGTCACTGTGTCAGTAGGGTGAGTGTCTGCCCTACTGTCTGTCACTGTGTCAGTAGAGTGAGTGTCTGTCCTACTGGTTGTCACTGTGTCAGTAGGGTGAGTGTCTGCCCTACTGTCTGTCACTGTGTCAGTAGAGTGAGTGTCTGTCCTACTGGTTGTCACTGTGTCAGTAGGGTGAGTGTCTGCCCTACTGTCTGTCACTGTGTCAATAGGGTGAGTGTCTGCCCTACTGGCTGTCACTGTGTGTGTAGGATGAGTGTCTGTCCTACTGGCTGTCACTGTGTCAGTAGGGTGAGTGTCTGCCCTACTGTCTGTCACTGTGTCAGTAGGGTGAGTGTCTGTGCTACTGGCTGTCACTGTGTCAGTAGGGTGAGTGTCTGTCCTACTGGCTGTCACTGTGTCAATAGGGTGAGTGTCTGCCCTACTGGCTGTCACTGTGTCAGTAGGGTGAGTGTCTGTGCTACTGGCTGTCACTGTGTCAGTAAGCTGAGTGTCTGTCCTACTGGCTGTCACTGTGTCAGTAGGGTGAGTGTCTGTGCTACTGGTTGTCACTGTGTCAGTAGGGTGAGTGTCTGTGCTACTGGTTGTCACTGTGTCAGTAGGGTGAGTGTCTGCCCTACTGGTTGTCACTATGTCAGTAGAGTGAGTGTCTGTCCTACTGTCTGTCACTGTGTCAGTAGGGTGAGTGTCTGTGCTACTGTCTGTCACTGTGTCAGTAAGCTGAGTGTCTGCCCTACTGGCTGTCACTGTGACACTGTGTCAGTAGAGTGAGTGTCTTCCAGGTTAGAAAGTCATAAGGACGAGTGTCTTCACAACTGGTATTACATCACTGAGGCTTTTGACATCTGGAAAGAACGAAAAGATGGCTGTAAGAACAGAAAGGTTTAAACTGGCAATTGGCTCATCTGTTGAGAGGGTGGGTTAATGAATAGGGACTTTTAGTGGCAAAAAAAGGAATGGCTGTGTTGATGAACATTGGTGAAGGTGAGGGGCAGACTAAAGAGAAGAGAGAGAGAGAGAGAGATGAGAGAGGGGGACAGAAATAGAGAGGGGAACAGAAAGAGAGTAGAACAGAGAGAAGGGGGAGAAATGAAAAGTGACTTACTGAGTATCTGAAGAACTTCTGACATCACTGCATGGAATGTTGGGAAGAAAGCATCATACTCCTCCAGTTTCTTGATAATACTGAAATTAGAAGGAAACATTGTAGTTAAAATATATGTAGTTGTTGGAGAGAGAGAGAAACAGAGAGGAGAGAGTGCATATAGAGGAAGAATGTACCCAGTGCTGGAATAGTACTACATTTAATGACCTCAGCAGGATTTAGTTAGCTTTGTGGACCCTATAACAGGTTTTGAGGTAATGTTATATGGCAAGATGCCCTTCTTGGTACCAACCTTTTTACTCGCCTCACATGACATGCAGGGAGATGGTCTACCTATTTTAAACTGGATACACATAGAACGTTTTAGATAAATATAAACATTTAAAAAGAAACCGTTGTTTTGTAACCAGGGGTGATTTCAGGCAGTTTGGTGTCAATTTGGGTTCCAGTTTAGGGGAACCATTCAACTGTATTGTTTTAAAACATTGGTAAACTGCAGACTGTTTGGCTCACCTAATTTCAAAATTGTATTGAACTTTTTAGGAGTGTGTCCCACCTAATGATGAGCCACATCCTATGCAGCCCGCTGCTGATTTAAAATGATGATAAATCTTATTCAAATTTCATAAATAACAATAGGGTCATAAAATTACATATAAATAAATAAATGTTTCAAGTGGGTCATAAGTCAAACCTTTCCAAATCTTCTGTCTGGAGGAGATGTTTCAGTTGTGTTGATGTTGTGGCATTATGCATTTGACAAATTTCATTGACAGCATCCACCACAGTTGAAGGTTTTGAAGATGGATCTAGAACAAACAAAAAGTACCTGTGAGATTTTCTATGGTATTTAAAAATCCACATTAATATAATACATATCTGTCAAAGCCACATGGTTGTGAAATGAACTCTTTAACCACACAGCCATGCCTATGTCTATACTAAAGATTTAATATGTTTTTTATTGATTGATGGCTGTCCTATTTATGATAACAGTCAATGGATCAATATTTTGGGTGTGTCTGTCTTAGATATTACATATTATTGATAATAAAGTGAAAGCACATAGCTTAATGGTTAAAAATTGGATCCGCAATTGTGAGTTTGATTCCCAGACCAGGCAATACATTATGTCCTTGAGCAAGAAAGTTTATTTAACATTGCTACTTCTGCCAGGAGTTGTAACTAGTAGATAGTATCAACAATTGGAAAGACCAATCAAAACATTATTTCTTCGGTTCAATTTGATGAGCTCCACCTCACTTAGTATGTGAATAAAGTCTGAGATCTTGTAAATTGTATCTAACAACTATTGATAATATTTAATCTGTTCTGCTTACAGAAATTAACTATGTACAGGCAAGGCACAGCTGTGTGGTTAAGGAATTCACTTTGAGACTACATAGTTTCAGCTTTGTCCCCACTATGGAGTATCTTTGAGCATCACCTACAATAGCTACTGATTGACTGCCTTGTCAGTGAAATTTGTGAATATTTCCTGGCAACATGATGAACTGAGGCAATGCAGAATAAAATAGACTGCCTAGAAACAAAATGAAGATTAGAACTAAAAGACCAACCTACCTGCAGTTATAGGTTGTTCAATACCTTATTTACTTAGCTATACCCAACAATGATAACAACAAGAGTATTAAGGCTATTTTGCCCCTACACTCAACAAGAGTATTAAGGCTATTTTGCCCTAACACCCAACAACAAGAGTATTAATGCTATTTTGCCCTAACACCCAACAACAACAAGAGTACTAAGGCTATTTTGCCCTAACACCCAACAACAACAAGAGTACTAAGGCTATTTTGCCCAAACACCCAACAACAACAAGAGTACTAAGGCTATTTTGCCCCTACACTCAACAGCATCAACAAGAGTATTAAAACTATTTTGCCTCTACACCTAACAATGACAATAATAATAACAAGAGTAATAAGGCTATTTTGCCCTTACATGTGTCTTAAGATCATTTTGCTTTCTGAAGCAATGATAAGCATTGCAGACCCCATAACAGGTTTCATACCCGTCATAGGATCCTTTCTTGAGGCAATGTTTTACAGCTGAATGCTGACACCAAACCCCTTTTGTCGCCTCTTATGACATGCAGCGACACGGTATACCTTGTACCTATTCTGAACTGGATCCACAACCCATGACATTATGAAAGTAAAAAAGAAACCCTTTTAGTAGCCTCTTATGATATGTAGGGATATGGTGTACCTATTCTTAACTAGATACACACAACCCATGATGACATGATGAAGCAAAAAAAAAAGAAAAACATGCAAATAGTGTTTGAAGGAGAGTAGGAAGAAAGAAATAGATGGAAATATGAAAGGAATATCTTTATTTACCTAAGCCTAACAAATTCTTCAGTATTTTCATGATGTTCTGCAGTTCCCCAACCTTTGTATAGACTTGATTCATGGCTGGATAAATCCCTTCTATTGAGGATACCTCAAATAAAACCTGGAAATGATGGATGAGGTGTTCTAATGCTTGTCTGGATGTAGTTTCATCCTAGGAAGAAAATAGTGGAAATAAGTTCATGTTTTTAATGTAGAAGAGGGGAAATGAGAGGAAATAGGGTTTCTGAAGGAAAAAAAGCAGGAGGAAGGTGTTGACTCATTGTGACTGACAAGAAACAAACTCTATGTGATGTGTGATGTAATTTGGCAATGATTAAGTTTGGGCAAAGTTGGTAATAGGCCCAGGTCTGATGTCCCAACATGTTGATAATCTATATATATAAAACTGAGGATGTCTGTCTGTGTGTGTGTGTGTCTGTGAGTTTGAATCCCTAAAACTCAAGAAGTACCCAACCGATTTTTTTCAAACTTTACATGTGTATTACTTATGCTTTACATGTGTATTACTTATGCTTCAACTTTTTGATCCCTAGATCCCGCATTAGGTGAAAAACTGCGTTTTTTCAGCTTTTTAGGGGTTTTTTGAGGCATTACGTCAGACCGATTTCCTTGAAATTGTAACTATGTATTAGTCAGTCTCCTTCATACCGTGAGCAAAGAAAATCCAACTTTTTTATGGCCTAGGGCCCGCATTAGGTGAAAAACTTCATTTTTTCAGCTTTTTATGGCTTTTTTTAGGAGCCAATTTTCTCGAAATTTCAAGGCATATTATGCACATAAAAAAAATTCATTTTCTTTATCCCCTAGGGCCCGCATTAGCTAAAAACCTGCATTTTTCCTGCTTCATCGAGGAAAATCTTAAAGACTATCCAGCCATCAGAGTATTCAGTTTATTTTCTTTACATATTGTCCAGGCATGCAGTTTTTCCACAATTAGGTCTGTTGGCGGCCCGCGTTCTAAAATACCTCATCCCGTGAAACACCAGGTACCACTGCTAGTATATATATATATATATAATACATAGAGGTTTACCAACAGGTGACTGGAGTTGTCATGGACACAAGAATGGGCCCCAACTACACCAACTTATTTGTCGACTACGCTGAGGCCCAAATCTTTGCCAAATACATGGGTTCCACCCCAGAGCTATACAGTCAGCATATCAACGACTGTATCAGCACCACCTCACTCACTCAAGAACAGCTCAACTCCTTTCCCCCCTGCCCTTGACTTCACCACCTCCATCACCACCACTTCCGTCCACTTCCTCGACATCTCTCTTTCAATTGACCACTCCCATCATTCCCTCATCACCTAAGCCTTTTTTAAACTCACTGACTCTCACTCCTACCTTGATTTCACATCTTTGCACTCCACCCACACCAAACAATCCATCCCCTACTCCCAATTACTTCACCGTCTGTGCAACTAAACCCATGACTTTAAAGCCCAAGCTTCAATATGGCTAGACTGTTTACTTGGTGAGGGTACCCCCCAGCCCTGGTCCAGGTCGACCCCCACCCCACCCACCACACCAACTGGCTACCCTTCCTCCTTACCTACCACTCCTTCATCTTACCTCTCCAGAAGATGATCCTGTCTCTTCTGCAACCTCCAGTCGGACCCCTCCTTCAAGTGTGCATGCAACCTCCACAATCTCCTCATCTGCAGTTCACTTCCCGCCCCCCCTCCTCCCACTTATCTCCCGGATCCCACCCCTGCTCCCAATTCCACTGCCACACGTGTTCTTTCCTCACTGACACTACCACTCTCACTGGCCAAACTTTCCACATTTAGGGACTTCCTCTGCTGCACTTCCACGAGTCTCGTTCACAGGATCCAGTGCATACTATGTGAGGCCATCTATATAGGCAAAACTGGCTGTCGTTTGACAGACAGATTTGCTGAGCACCTCCGAGACATCCAACTGGGCAACCCATTTCCCATCGTCCAACACTTCTGCTCCACCCAATACTCCACGATTCACCTCACAATTTTCAGCCATGTCACTGTTCGTTTCTTGTTTCCTTGATATACATATATATATGTGTGAGAGAGAGAGAGCAGTATACATGATGTACTTACAAGTAACAGGACAAAATAAAAGAACGGGAGTTTGAGGCCTTTGAAAATTGTATATCAAATATGGCATGGTAGCGAGTCATGTGACATGGCAGTGAGTCATGTGACGTGTAGCAGTGACACACGTGACAGTGGGAGGGAGAAGACTTACGTTGATATGTGAAGGGAATTTACTGATTGTAATGTTGACTTGATGGGTGTGGGGGAGGATTATGAAGGAGTTTCAACAATGAAGGACTTTATTCACCAACCATGGTTGTAATGTGAACCAATGACTGGCAGATCTTCTGTAACCTTGGAACTATTTCTTGTAAGGAATCGGTGGAGTGAAACTTTACACTGGCCCATGGTATAAAAGTGTTGATCATTTTATTGACACAGGTAATGAGATCCTGAAAAACAATGAAAACATTTATAAAAAATGGAGATTAAAAAACAAAACAGTGATATATATCCCACTTCCCAAAAAAAGTTCTGCCCCCCCCCCCCCCCCCCCCATCACCTCCACCAGTTTCTGAAGCCCCCCTCTCCTCCAACCAGTCTCAAGAGGCTCTGCCCTTCCCTCTACCAGTTCTGGAGGCCCTTCCCCCACCACCACCAGTTTCTGAAGCCTTGCCTCTTCCACACGAGACTCTGCTGTTTCCCCTATTGGTTCCTGGAAGCCCTGACCCCATACCACTACCAGTTTCAGAAGCTCTGCCTCTCCCCTTGACATGTCTCGGAGGCGCTAAAGAAGTGTCAAGGACACGCCCTTGACTCATTTGATTAAATTTTGTAAAAAAATATTTGAAAGTTTCAGTTAAACAACAACAACAAGAAACTAAACCCTAATTTTGTTCTTAACCGTATTTTCAAGTTATAAAAGATGATGTATATTACCTAACATTTTTGGATGTCCTCATTGACCGAGGACATTTCTAGGACATATTTTAATGACATATTTTACCTGCCGTTTCTGGATGTCCTCATTGAATGAGGACAACATCTCCAAGACATATTTTAATGTGTCTTCAGACAGTTCACACCTTGATGATATTTCATGGTCTTTTGTCTTATTGTAATGTGTCTGTTGAACCATGCTACACATTCTAGAGCAAAACTGAAAAAAAAAAAAGTAAGAAGAAAATACAATGTCAATCATCATCATCATTTTACATTAGTTTTTCCATACTGGCATGGGTTGAAAATGTTGTCACAGACCAAGTCAGTACTTAATTGGAGATACTGTCATCCCAGACAAGCAGGAGGGGGGGGGGGGGGGCATGTCTCACATATATTCCAGTTTTGGCAAGGTCAACTTTGCTTTTCATCCATTCAAAGTCGATAAAAAAAAGTACCAGTCAAGTACTGGGGTCGATTCTTCCTCTCTATCTGTTTCTCCGCTACATCTACACCGAAAAAATATTTGAAATAAATATTAAACGTCCGCCACCCGACAAGACCAACAGATACAACATAAAATTTCACAACAATACATTTGATACAAACAACAAATTTCAAAGGCACAACAACGCAGCCAAAGTTTTGACAGTCGGTAACAACAGTTTTCCCACAAACAACAACATTGTCCCATACCAGCTGCTGCTGCTAACAACAAGAATGACAACAACAACAACACCAACAATTGTTTCTACTTTTGGCACAAGGCCAGCAATTACCCAGTGCATTACTGGTACTTTATTTTATCGACCCCGTAAGGATGAAAGGCAAAGAATAATAATAATAATTATTATTATAACACATGGTGGATTGGCAGTATCGGTAGAGGGTCGGACGCCATGCTTTGACGTATAGAGTTACGACCCTTGCCATTCTGAGTTCAAATCCCACCGAGGTTAACTTTGCCTTTCATTCTTACGGAGTCGATAAAATAGAGTACCAGTAATGCACTGTATAATTGCTGGCCTTGTGCCAAACGTAGAAACAATTATTATAACACGCCAACATAACCCACAACCAAAAACAGCAATGACCACAACTATATTATAATAATTTCACTACTGGCCAATCAAAGTAGGTAAAAAGTAACATAAATACTTTCCCCAAAGTAGCAGATATATTCTCATATATTTTCTCCAAGAAAAAGTTGTTTACAATAATGGTGGTGATGTTGATGATTAGTTTGATAGTGATGATGGTGATGGTGGTGGTGATGAGGAGTTCGATAGTGATGATGGAGATAATGATTTCTTTATAATAATAAAAATAGTGATGGTGTCACGATAAAAACACTGGTAGGTACGCAACCTAATAATTGCTACCTCATATGTTAAATCAACTTTTTTCTACATCATATGAATGATTATGTTAAATTTAAAATATTTTGAGAACAATGGCATTAACGGGAATGGAACCCTCGATGGCAAACATATCGTGGTTGGCAGACCTGGAGTACCTGGTCCAGCTCCAGCAGGTCGTTATTCAGTAATGGACCAGCAACCACGATGGAAATGGAGTAAACAAGTAAATGTTGTGGTCATGGAATGTTACTACTTCAGCAATCCTGTAGATAAAAATGGGGTCCCTATCAAAGGATATCAACAACTAATGAAAAAAAATGGAGAGAAAGGGGCTTGTTTGAACTCACAGAGCAGAGGTTATGTGACTAAGCCAGAGCAATAAGAAAAAATTGCTGGTTAACAGAAGTGGAATTCGAAGCTATCAAAAGATGGATATCAGAAAATAGCAGTGAAAGAAATGGTGAAAATGAAGGTTTTACTGAGGGAAAGGAAACTACTCCACCACACCTCTTTCTACAGTGGTATCACTCCTTAGATATGGGGCGGGGGTGATCACGTGGACAGTGGACGAGCTAAACAGTTTAGACCAAAAAACGAAAGATATTGACTAGATACTGACAGATTATATGTACCAACACAGGCAGATTAAATGTACCAAGAAAAAGAGGAGGAAGAGGACTGATAGGGACTGAGCGCAGCATTAGAACAGAAGAAAATAACATGCCGTGGTACATAAACAATTCCACAGAACCACTGTTGCTGGAAGTAAGAAGATCAGAGATGTGCGAAATAGAAGATTACAAAGAAAAAAACATAGTACAAGCATTTGAAGATGGATGAAACTGAAAGTAGATGGACAGAAAAAAGAATGTATGGACAATTTCATAGAGATGTTGAAGATAGGACAGATAGAGAAAAAAGGTGATTATGGATGGCTAAAAGTGATCTAAAACTGGAAACATAATAATCTGTGCTGCTCAAGAACAAACACTAAGAACTAACTACATCAAGCATAGAGTAGACCACACAGAAGAAAGTGATAAGTGTAGAATTTGTGGCATGAATGGAGAAATTGTATGGCTTATTACCAGTCAATGCACACCACTAGCTCAGAAAGAATATAATAGACTTCACGACAACATAACAAGGATAGTTCATTGGGCACTTTGTGGCAAATATGCACTTGAGAGAGCAAAAAAGTGGTACAACCATAACCCTGAGGGCATTATTGAAAATGATGATGCAAAGATCCTGTGGGACTTTGTGATAGTGTAACAATGAGATTGAGCATAGGAGACCAGATATTGTATTAATTGAGAAAGAAAGCAAAGTGTTGGATCATAGATATAGCCTGTCCAGCTGATAACAAGGTATGTGATAAAGAAGGAAAAATAATTGATAGATGTGACAGGTTAGCTTGGGAGGTTAAGCAGTTGTGATCACCGAAAAAGGTGGTGGTAATACCAATAATAATTGGTTGTCTTAGCACAGTGAGTAAAGAACTTGAGAAGTACATTAAATAAATAGGGATTGCAATACAGATGGAACACTTACAAAAAAACAACATTGCTTGTAATAGCTCAAATACTCTGGAGGGTACTCGAAAAATAAGGGCTGGTAGTGAACAGCTAACACTGTAATACATCTCCAGGAAGCCACAGGAAGACCTGGGAGGAGGAGGTGGTGAGAGATGACCTCAAATCGCTGAAACTCACAGAGGAGATAACAAAGAAATGCTATGAATGGAGAGATGCTGTGTTGAAAAAGACCCGTCCAACCCATGTAAGTGTGGAAAACAGGACAAAAATGATGATGGTGATGATGTTGACGATTTTACCTGCTTGTACTTGGTCATACTATTTAAGTCATGTTTCATCTTTTGAACAGCTGGAAGAAGTTGGTCAGGGTCCTCTACATCTAAGGCTTCATACAGTTCCTGTTTATAAAAGACATTGGTTTAAACTTGTATACATAAGTATAGTTGATTGGTTAAGAGGTTTGCTTTTCAATCGAGATGTCTGGGGATTCGATCCCACTACATGGCATCTAGGATAAGGGTCTTAACCATAGCTTCAGATTGACCCAAGCAATGTGAATGAAACTGGGTAGACAGAAATTGTTTGGAAGCCCATCTGATGGATCGTAACTGTAATTCAAAGGTCCAGCCTTGTCACATATTACATCACACTGATTCTACCTGCGAATTACATTAAAGGTCCACATGTAATACTCAGCCACTTACACTATAGTACAAGATGGACTATACAGCCTTGTTACATGTTGTGTCAGTGATTGCACATAAGAATTATGTTAAGGGTACACATGCCTGAAATATATGTGTCTGTGGAATACTCAGCCATTTACATTTTAATTCAAGATAGACCATACACTGATTCTGCCTGGCATCTGTGGAAGACTCAACCACTTACAAGCTAAATCTCAAGCAAGATATCCAGTGGATCAAACAACTGCATGCTCATCAGCAAAACTGACAGAGGATCCATCACCATTATATAGTATCCATAGGATGGAGATAATAAGTGACTTCAAACAGAGGCACAATTGAGGGCAGGGGGAGTGACATATAGTCCATTAAATTGGAGTTCAAATCTCGTCAAGGTTAACTTTGCCTTTCATCCTTACGGCGTTGATAAAATAAAGTACCAGTAATACACTGGGATAATTGCTGGCCTTGTGCCAAAAGTAGAAACAATTTATTATTGGACAGGTACTTATTTTTATTGACCTTCAAAGAATGAAAGACAAAATATCTGAGGTGAGACAAAGGTTCCTGGCAATATCTCCCTACTTTTCTGTCCCCCTTTCTATCTATGTCCCTCTGTCTTTCTATCCATCACCCCAGCTCTCTCTCTTCTATCTCTCTCAATCTCCCCCTCACTCTCTCCCTCTTTCTCCACCTCCAAAAAATTAGTAAAGAAAATAGAAAAAAAAGACTACACTGAGATTTCTCGTTAACTTACCTGTAGATTTAATCTGTCGTTGTGTGAATATTGTCTCTTTCTACAATCGTCTATATCAACAAGTTTATGATGTGATGTAATAGGTGACACCTTTGAATCCTTGGCAGCACCCACTCTGAAAGAGATAGACATACACATAAAAGTCATTATGGATACTTTTTGTTGTGGCATCAGCACTACCATTTTACAAAGTGGACTGGGTGCTTTTTGTGGTGGCACCCTTACAGGGTGTGCTGTGTGCATTTTTTGTCATGGCATCAGCACTAACACCATACAGGGTGGGTAGGGTACTTTTTGTCGTGACACCAGCACTACCATTTTACAGCGTAGACTGGGTGCTTTTTGTTATAGCACCAGTATAACCACCTTACAGGATGGGCTGGGTGCTTTTTTGTGGTAGCACCTGAATAACCACCTTACAGGGTGAACTGGGTGTTTTTTTGTCATAGCACCAGTATGACCACCTTACAAGGTGAACTGGGTAATTTTTGTAATGACACCTGCACTACCATCATAGAGGGTGGACTAGGTACTTTTTTCATGGAACCAGCACTACCACCTTATAGGGTGGACTGGGTGTTTTTTTTTTTGTCATGGCAACAGTAGGAGATGACAGAGCTGTAATGGTTAGAGAGATTGGAATTGTTGGGTGAGGCAGGGTGTGTGGGGTGGTGAAAGGAAAGTTGAGTGAAGGAGGAATTTGGACAGGAAAGAATAAGAAGGCATATACCGTGACTGTTTTTCCAACTCTAACAATTTCAGTTTTGTCTCCAGCAAGTTGACTTTCTTAACATATTCTTTCAGGATTTTTTCCTGATTCTGAAAGTAAATAATTTTACAGTAGTGAAGGTGGCAAAAGAAAAGAACAATCTAGAAACAGTGGTGGAGAGTATCTTTTTAATGCAACACTTTTTAGTTGCAGCTTACAACATACAGTGATATGGTGTATCTATTCTAAACTGGATACACTCATCAACAAGAGAGCTTAGAAATGACAGCTTGAAATAACTTGATAATAGGGCACCAGAAGATAAAGTAGATTGATAAACCTGAATCATGAGGACATGATGAAAAAGGTTTTAGTCCAACTGAGTCAATAAACAAAGGCAGTAGAATTTGAGTATATATATAAGGTAGATCAGATGAGTAGATAATACAACTGTATAAGGCAGACAGATATTCAAAGCTCGAATGTGATTTTATCATCCATAGTAACATTGGCAAAAGACAGTTCAGTGTTTAATCCAATTTGTAAATTTCCAGTCATAGTAGTTTTACAACATCACAGGGCATATATGAATTGAATAAATAAATAACCAAGGTTTTGGTTATTTAACTGGGCATAACAGTTTTCCAAGAGATGGCAACATGAACCTGTTATTTTTCTCTAAAAACATTTTTTCCGATCCGCCCAGCCCATCCCTTCAATCTTTCTAATTTCTCATTGTTTCTTCTGATGAAGGACTAGTATCCGAAACGTTAATACTCTCTTCCTAATAATGGTTTCTTTATTGGCCACAAGGGCTAACATGAAGAAAAATATTACAGGCAGCACAGAACGATACAATGTGGGTTTTGGCCGTGTAAAAAAGGTTATAACAAGAAGATAGAAATATAAAAAAAATTCAAACAACAAAAATTCTATCTGCACAATGGACTCCGTTGATAACCGGATCCGTCCTACATGCGACAGCAACTGTTTGACATAGCTCCACAAGTCAGCAATCCTCAGGCACTGAATGAATGCGTGCAGGACGGCTTCATCTCCCTGCGCGCATCTCGAACAGGCTCGGCTGACAGCATCTCCATGCCTGTAGAGCTTATCCCGAACTGGCAATGCTCCCCGGTAGCACTGCTAGGCCAGGGATTTCTGTTTCGTTGGATGTGTAATGTAAATGTGAGA
Organism: Eledone cirrhosa; assembly: GCA_964016885.1. Classification (NCBI taxonomy): domain Eukaryota; kingdom Metazoa; phylum Mollusca; class Cephalopoda; order Octopoda; family Eledonidae; genus Eledone; species Eledone cirrhosa. Next base: position 27,124,069 of record OZ024748.1, on the reverse strand, counting down.
GAGGAGCAGAGCTTGGACAAGTTGAGGGAGAAGCTGGGTTTAAGTGAAATTCGAGGTAGTGTACAGGAGAGAAGACTGAGTTGGTTTGGACATGTGATGAGGACGACCAAGAAAGACCTGGGCAGAGGTTGCGAGAGCTGACCTAATAAAAAACACACACACACAGTATGTATGTGTGTGTATGTATGTACACGCTAGGCTCACAAGATAGGGTCAACAGGCCATAAATAAACAAAAGACAACAGTTACCCTATGTAGTGAAGATCTTTCACTCAGAAATCCTTCATTTTCTGCACCTTTTTGATGTTTCTTTCTGTAAAGATAACAACAGTCATAAAGGTAAATGAAACAACATATCTTATAAAGAATAGTTTATATCATAGTCAGTACCAGTTTTACACATGAGCTATAAGTCCAGAGTTTCATAATCTAAGGAGCCCTGTCCCTTTTTAAATATAAATAACGATATAGATGTTAAATGGTAATGATGATATATATATATATATATAAATACAATATCGGAGAAAGCTTTTTAGCGATACTCCGGCCAAATTCCAACTCACTCAACAAACATTAGGAAATAAGTGATTATATTCCCAATTGTGTTTGGGGTGCTAACTAAAAGTATTGCGTGGAAAATTGGCTGTATTATTTCAAATGAGACATATCTAATATCTCTCTCTCTCTCTCTCTCTTTCTCTCTCTCTTTATATATATATATATATATATATATATACACATATACACACTCCTGACAAATTTCTTGCTCTCTGTCAGTGCTGGTGACATGACAAAAAGCATGTCATCTACCCTGTACAGTGATGGTGTTAGTATTACAATGAAAAGCACCCAGTCCACTCTGTAAGGTGATCATGCTGGTGGCATGACAAAAAGCAAAAGTCCACCCTATATTGTGGTTGGCATTAGGAAAGGCATCTAGCCATAGAAAACCAAGTAAAAAACCGATCATATGAGCAAGATGTGGTCACCTAACTTGTCTAACCTCTTAACACAAAAACCCAACTAACTAACGTCATCATTGTCTCATTGTCAACATCCTTTTATGTCACTTTTCCAGCACAGTTTCCCTCCATTGCATGAGTTGGATGGGTCTTTTCCCTCAACCTACTGCCATACTTCATCATCTCCTCTGACAGGTTCAACATTTTCAGATCCACTTGGAATATCAGCATAGCTCTAAGTATTATAAATTTTCATTAAGTTTCTTGCAAGCAAGTGCTGGGAGGGAATGTCGGCACATTTTCTAAAGCCCATGGCACTTGGTTGCTTTAATCCAGCCCTGATCATACTATATCAACATCTAGTAATATTGTATAATAGTGCAGTGGATTAGCAGAATTGTTAAATTGACAGAATTGATAAACTGACAGACTTGTTAGATTGGCAGACTTATTAGATTGGTAGAATTGTTAGATTGGTAGACTTGTTAGATTAGTAGACTTGTTAGATTGGTAGCATAGTAGAATTGTTAGATTGGCAGAATTGTTAGATTAGCAGAATTGTTAGATTGGTAGAATTGTTAGATTGGTAGCATAGTAGAATTGTTAGATTGGCAGAATTGTTAGATTGGTAGACTTGTTAGATTGGTAGCATAGTAGAATTGTTAAATTGGCAGAATTGTTAGATTGGTAAAATTATTAGATTGGTAGACTTGTTAGATTGGCAGAATTGTTAGATTAGCAGAATTGTTAGATTGGTAGACTTGTTAGATTGGTAGAATTGTTAGATTGGCAGAACTGTTATATTGGCAGACTTGTTAGAATGACAGAATTGACAGATTGGCAGAAATTGATAGATTGGCAGAATTGTTAGATTGGCAGCAGATATGAAGGGCTATGCATGAATCTAAAAAGGAGACTATAAAGTCTTGAAATCTATTTACTAACCACAGTTCTATATGAGCAGGACACAGTCACCTGATCTGACTTGTCTCACAACTTATCTGGACAACTAATCTATGCTAGCATGAAAAATAGACATTAAATGGCGATGATGATGATAACAGACAAAACTTACTGATAGTATTCTAGGTCTTTCTCCAACTCTTCAATCCTCTTCTCATAAACTTTCACAATGTCAATTATTCTGCAGAATAAAATATTAGTGTAGAATAGTAACTGGTATGAATGAGTGGTGGGTGAAAGAGAGGGAGTGAGAGAGTGAGAGACAGAGTGAGGTAAGGAGAGAGAGGAGGTTGATGATGAGGAGAATGGGTTGATGAGGGTGATGACAGTGATGATAGAAGGGTAATGATGACAATGATGATGATGATCAATTTAACAACAGAGAAGTGGACCATATTTGATATGTAGTAATGGGGTAGGTAGAAACATCATCATCATCATCATCATCATCATCACCATTTAAAGTCCATTTCAGGTCAGAAGACCGAGTCTTGCTCACATGGACCTGTATATATTGTGCTTAAATCATACAAACAATGGAGGTTGGGTATTCAAATGATGTTAGGAAATATAGGACAGGCTGACAGAGAAAAACAATATTATATGTAATAGATGATCATCATCATCACCAACATGTTCAGTTTCCCTGCTAGCAAAGGTTGGACATGTCGTCACAGACCACCAACACTATGGAAGCTATCATGTCCTTGACATAGCTGAAGAGACTCTCCTCCCCTTCCCCAACTCTTTATCTGGCAAGTTTTCTACAACTGGATACCATTTGATTTTGTTGTCTTTGGAAGAGTCTTCTTGACAAGTTTTGAGGATGCTCTTCCTATTAGCAACCACTATATAGGAGTGTACTGGATGATCATTTAACATTCCGATCACAAACACTAAGGGAGGTTGTCACATCAATGGCACAGCTGAAGACTCCACCTAACCCTTTATTTGGCATGTGTTCTATGGTTGAATGTTCTGCCTACCACCAACCACTTTACCACTTTCCAGAGTGTACTGGGTTATTGTTTAACGTGTGGAGCACCATCTCTAGGAAAGTTGTCATGTCAATAGCACAGCTGAAGAGTCCTCCCGACCCTTTGAATAGACAGTAAATTGTATGGCACTTGTGTAAGAAGTGCAATGTAGTATGGTGATAAGACATGGTTGCTGAATGTGGAGGATATGGATAAATTGGAAAGAAATGAGGCAGCAAGAACATGAATCCACTGGATGTGCAATGCCAGCATGCACAAACAACAGAGCACACAAGGGAGCTAAGGGAAAAAACTGGGCATTAGAAGTATCAAGTGTAAAGAGGAATATGATGGCATTATCATCATCATTCCTACCATCATCACCTTGTAACTGAATTCTTCTATGTTTTGCCTGGTAGAGATTTGAAATCGAATCTAAAAATTCTCGCCTCTAAAGTCACCTATTGTTAGGCGTTCTTACCATTGTCCTGTCAAAAGGCAACTATGATAAATGTTATATACCACTTGACCTGTGACCCCAGACACTTGACAGACAACAGGCAGATGGCCACTATTGTCTCAAAAACCATATACAGGTTCTTCTAGCTATAGTATTCTTATAAATACAAGCGCTTCAAGAGACAAATCAGAGATAGTGGTTAACACAGACGAAAGAAGAACTATTCTACTAACACTATGGATTCTCTTCATGAATACAGTCTTCTAGTTACTATTCTGTCACATTTCTTACTCGCTCACCAGACTGGCAGTGAATTAGAGAGAGGTACTGACCACTACTACAGAAACCACATTTGCTAGGGATTACACACACACACAGTAGGTTTCCTTCTATTGTCCCTTATACACTTTGTCTATCCTTTTGACTTCCTGTCATTCTCTACTACTGTAAAGCACAACACACAACTTCTATTGTATCGTTTTCTTTGATACATACAATGAGATTTTTGATAGAAGGGTCATTAAAATGTCAACACAATGAGATTTTTGATAGAAGGGTCATTAAAATGTCAACACAATGAGATTTTTGATAGAAGGGTCATTAAAATGTCAACACAATGAGATTTTTGATAGAGATGCCATTAAAATGTCAACACAATGAGATTTTTTTTATAGAGATGCCATTAAAATGTCAACACAATAAGGTTGTTTTGATAGAGATACCATTAAAATGTCGGCATAATGAGATTTTTGATAGAAATGCCATTAAGATGTCAGCATAATGGGATTTTTGATAGAAATGCCATTAAGATGTCAGCATAATGAGATTTTTGATAGAAATGCCATTACTAATAGTATTAACTTAACAACACATGCACATTATTGGTGTGCATTTACGCTAGCTCGAAGTAGCTAGTAAAACAACTAATGTAGTGATAATTGTGTCATGATTTTATTACTCAATCTTCGATGTACCAACAAGTGAATTTTATTATTACAAAATAAACGTTGTCAACAACATCACAATTCTTCATCATTCTTTTTATCATTCATCCTGCGAAGAATACATCTTAACAGTTACATGGACGTGACCCTGTATTCACTACAACCTCATCAACATCACCACTACTACCATCATCATCATTATCATCATCACCACCACCAGCACCAACACCACCATCATCCCCAACACTACCACCACTATCAACATCATCACTATCACCACCACCATCACTACCATCAACATCACCAATGGTTGGATGGAGTGTATGGATATGTAATGTGTATGAAGAATAAGTGTTAAGGGGAAAAGTATGAAACTATAGAAATATATGAAGCCTGTGGAACAAGATGGACAGAAGTAGTAAGAATTGATCTGAAGATGTCAAGCCTCACAAAGGAGATAATAAAGGACCACAATGACTGGAAATATGAACATAAAACTGTTGACTTGGCAAGAAGTCGAAAATGAAGGTTGTAATGAAATAATTTCAAATACAGTGAAAAATATAATGTAACAACTTACTTCTCATTCATAATAGATTGAATATTATCTGTATGACGTTGGAATTCAGAAATAATATCAGGTCTTTTTGGATGGGGTTTTTGATCCTGCAGTTTGAATGAAAAGGTGATTGTTAAAAATATGAGAACTAAGGACAAAGCATTGATCAACACCTACCAACACATTAAATCACTGATTTATCTCAGTAAAGATCTTAAGCTCAAATTTGAACTGTTTTGTACAGCAAGAGGGGAGGGGGGATACGACAGTGGTAGTTGACCATAAGAAGACCTTTGGGGGGGGGGGGGGGGGGGAACGGCAGTTTTGATCTACTGCAATAGTTGTAGTGCGGTTATGTTTTGTCCATACATCCATACAAACACTTTAAAACAAACTAACAAACTGAAGGGGAGGGATACCGTAATGACATACAATACCTGGAGCACTTTAAACATGCCGGAGACCATCCCGTCTATAGCCAATTTTTTCTAGTAAAGAAGAGAGAGCGAGTTAAAAAGAGGAAGTGAGAAAGAGATATAACAGAAGAATTGATCCCTGCATGGACTGGCACTTTTTTTTAGCAACTTTGAAAGGATGAAAGACAAAGTTGGCTTTGGCAGGATTTGAACGTAGAGAGCAGATAGAGCCAGAACGAATACCACAAAGCATTCTATCTGACGTTTTAACAACTCTGCCAATTTGCTGCTTTTATATTTTTATATTTATCTAAAAACCTGCCATCATAATTTTATACAAGATCTTATGTTAAGATATGCTCTCCAAACACACAAGCTAAATAACATTAAAGTCAATTATATTATCAAATATTTCCAAATTCTTTTGAAAATCATAGTCTGTATGTGAATGCATTTGGCAGTGTGGTAAGAATGCTGGGCTGATGATTGTAAGGTCATGAGTTTGATTCCCAAACCAGACAGCATGTTATGTTTTTGAGCAAGACACTTTATTTCACATTGCTCCAGTCCAATCAGCTGGCAAAAGTTAGATGTACCTGTAATTCAAGGGGCCAGCCTTGTCACATATTGTGTCATGCTGAATTTCCCTGAGAACTCTGTTAAGAATGCACGTTTCTATGGAATATTCAGCCACTTACACATTAATTCCAGGAGCAGGCAGTTCCATTAATTGAATCAACTGGAGCACTTGTTGTTGCAAACAACAAAGGTCCAACAACATTTCATTAGAAATACGGTAATGAAAGGGTTAAGTGAAGAAAGTCTAGAGCCTAGCGGCTCAACAGGCTGGTGCTTATCCTGGTTTCCATGGCATGAAGCAAATGAATGTACAAGACTCTCCCTTGAACAGGACGCCTGTCGATCACAGGGTTAAACCCCAGCTGTTGCTGGTACTTATTTTCAGCTGAGTGTACTGGAGCAATATAAAATGAAGTGTTTTGCTCAAGAACACAACACACACACCCCAGTCCAGGAATCGAACCCACAACATTATGATCATAAGTCCAACACACTTACCACTGGTCCAGAGCAAAGTTATAAATGTATAAATGTTCATTACCTTTGATGAAGAGTCTTCAAGTTTCACGGTCCAAAAATCATCTTCTATTACATTTAAAGGAATCTTGTTTCTATTTTTCATAGCAGCTCGATAACGACTGTCATCTCCTATTCTCAACAGATGTGAAACCTGGGAGCCATTTTTAACAGTGATTATCTCATTGTTGGCAGGTTTATTTCTGATACAGACTCCATCAACGCTGGCATCTCCTTCTTTCAACACTTGGTGATACCTGGGTCTATTTCCAATACCAATTCTATCACCACTGGCATCTGGATGGCTAAGATTCTCAGTAGAACATTCATCATTTAGTTCCTGGTTTTAAACATCAAAAAAAGATTTACACATTAAAATTTTCTTTTACCAGCCTGGAAACAAAACCAAACATCTTAAAGGGTTCTTTAAATTAAAATCTTCTGACATAATTGTCATGTGCATGGATGATGATTATTTGGTGGAGAAATGCCAAGTAATACCACTGGATGTAAGCTGCAATAGAGGAAGACCTGGATGGAAGTATTGAGAGCCGATCTCAGATCAAGGAAGCTCATGGAAGAGATGACAAAGGAATGTAACAAGTGGAGAGATACTATACTGAGATGGACCCATTCAACACATACAAGCGTGGAACAGCAGATGTAAAATGTTGATAATTTTATTTAAGAACTACATAACGAAATATGTAGTTCTTATATAAAATGTAATTTTAAAAAAAGAGAAATATTTATAGATAAAGATTATAGTTCCTCGAAAAGAGAAGCATCACTTTGACCTGCTCAAGCAAATAGCGAGATGTAGTGCTTAGCAAAATGCTGCAGCCCTCTCGACAAGGGCCCGAAAGCAATTCTTTCATCGGCACTTCAACCACACAGTCATCTGCCTCTTCATATAGACAACACAACTTCCTTGCCACTGTGAGGTTACTACTACCTCTCCTATAAATACTGTTTGACTACAACTTGTCACGTTTTAATCGAACGTAGTATATTAAACAAAGATCCTCCAGCACATCACAGAAGGTGTTTTAACACTATATTCATTTGTGAATACTACCATCAAACTTCATATTTATGATCCGAAGTAATAATATTCTTTTTCCTTTTTGCTGAAGTGAAGTAGTTATATATCCAACTAGAATTATTGGTATTTGTCGTGTTTATCATCCTCCACAACAACCAAAACACTTCGCTTCACTATCACTGCATATCCCCCCCATTCTACCTCTGCAGACTCCTGAGGCTACAACCACAGCCACCACCCAGTACCGTGGATTCCCCCCTTCCACACACACACAGATTGGGAGCTGCAGACCCATCCTACCTCCCCAGGTTGGGAGCTGCTGGGTCAAAATAACCATAACTCCAAGCCAGAAAAGTTGTCAAAGTAACAGGTTAAAGACAAGTGTCAACTTTAGCTTTTATTCGGAAGATCCAAGAATGAAGTGAAGTTCATGCATTGTCTAATGAGTGGTCAACAAATGTAGCTTCGACCGGGGATCGAACGTCTATCGCAGATTTATTATATCTCTAGTTTAAGTGAAACAAATTAAAGAAAATACTTTATAATTACCATAATCGAACGAATGACTGGATTTCTTTTTGTTGTTGGTGCTTTTTTTTTTGGTTCTTTTAGAACTTAATAAATATCAAAACTTTAAAAAAATTAGTATTAGTATTAATATATTTGTCGTTGTTGTTGTTCCAGTTAATATTCCGGGTTGTGTTATATCCAAGAATGATGAACTTTTGCCACTATAGTAAACATAATAAACTCATTCCCTGTTTAAATTCCATTGGAATTTCTTTGTGACAGAAAATATATATATAACATATTTTTTATTATATCATTTACTTTAGATATTTTTGGTATTTTCTTTATTTTTTACTTTTTGTAACTAAATTATATATTATTCGTAATAAAATTGCAATTTTTCCTGTCATATCGATGTTTATTGACGAATCAAATGTCGAGAATATATTTCTGCTGTTGGCATGGCTTCGCTTCACCGCACGATGCAACAGATACTAGCTAATAAAAAGTTGAACTAAGGGAAATAACTCTAACAACCCTCCAATGATATGATTCAAGTTTTTTTGTTGTTTTTTTGTAGTTTGGAGAAAAACACAAGAAACTAAGAGACGAGATATCCGTTAACAACTCACAAATACGAGCAAAGGTGGTTTTAATAACTTAATGTTCAAGAATACGATCTCGAATACAAGTGGCCGAAAAGGGATTCCTCCGAAGGGTCTTTAGAGTCATTCCAGGTAGAGCCGTTACTTCTCGGGATCGAGAGATCACAGCTCCAATACTACGAGCATGTGGTTAGAATGTCTCAGGAAAGAATCGCTGGACAGTTTTTACGGACAAAATCAACCGGCAAGAGACCCAGGGGTAGACCCCGAGCAAGATGGTTGGATAACATCCATGAGCTTGGCTGGTCATTCCTAGGGATCCAGCCAAATCAGTTGGAGACGGTTGCTTCTGACAGGACCTGCTGGAAGAAATGTTTGAGGACTCTGTCCCCACGACCCTCTCGGGAATAAGTGAGTGAAGGAGAAAATATTCAATTTTTTTTATGTTATTTTTATTCTTTTATTTATCGGAATCCACTCTGTTGTAAGAATACAGTCTAAGATGGTTTTGATAAAATAAAATTCAATTTGAAAATTAAAATTATATTCTTAGGTGTCTTTAGTGGAATCCCTCTTTTTTATGGCCTGAGTCAGGTGACTTAGAGGCCATGAAAAAGGTCATGCCACAACATTCGATTCTCCGTCTACACCATTAAATAAACAAACAGGAGTTCGTGGTCATGGCGGCGTTATCATCGTCCTTGGTATCAACGTTAAGATGTCCATCACACACTCCGCCCCCAAGAGTTGCTAAGACAACTGAATAAAATAAAATAAATAAATTTGTACGGATCAAAAGTTCAGACAAGAAGTAGATCCATCATCTGGGTCACCACATGTTGCGACACGTTCTCCACCTTCAACTTAGTCGCTTCGACCACAAACCCCAGTGCCGCGGACCGCCTCGCAGAGGAACAGAAAATAAGAAAATACCGGGGACTGTCCGGTCGCTTACTCTTCGCACCAGTCACCGTCGAGACCTCGGGCGTACTTGGACCCCGTACAGTCGAGCTCCTCCGAAAGATCGGAAGGTCGGCGGCCCATCTGGGGAGGGCGGCCCGCGATATGGTGTGGCTTTTGCAGCGGGTGTCGCTGGCCATTGTCCGCGAGAATGCTTTTGCGGTCTTGTCCGGGGGGCGCCGCGCCCTAGGCCCAGAGCCCAATCATCCTCCCCCTTCCCATTCTTCTGTGACACTAGAGTCCTTGCCATTCCCTCCCCTTCCCGTTTTTTTTCTTTCTTATTCTCTTTTTTCAGTACAGAGGTGACATGGGCATCAACAATACAATTATTAAAAACTTCGAAATAGTTTGATTTTCAACCATTAATATTATGAAAATAGCATTTATATCACTCATTGAACAATAATAAAGGAAAAAAAAAGTGGGGTGATTCACCAACAAGTACGCCAATCGGACGCAGCTCACATCTTTGGCGTTAACTAAACACTTTGAGGCAAGCTAACCATTAATATATTATGATGTCTAATTTCTAATTTAGACACAAAGCCAGCAAATTTGAGGGGGGAGGCGGGGGTAAATCAACCTCAGTATTTGACTAGTTATTTTACCAACCCTGAAAGGATGTACGGCAAAGTTGACCTCGACGCGATTTAAACTTAGAATGTAAAGAGCCAGAACATACTGCAAATAGCATTTTATCTGACACTACTAATTCTGGCAATCCAGCACCCTTGCACCTACATATTGGAACGAATGGCGAACGCTGGTCCCAAGAATTGACTTTCGGGAATCATAGATATGGAAAGATATAAGAAATATAATCAAGATAGTGAATTTCCATAAGCTTATGAGGTGTTAATTATTTGGTGGAACTGTTGGTGAAATGCTTGTTTTTTGTCGTTTTTTTTTTAATTTTACATTTCCATAACATTATTTACTATATATTAAAATAATACATATGTATATTATATATAAGGGCGGTGGAGTGGCAGTGTCGGTAGAGGGTCGGACGCATAGAGCTACGGCCCTTTCCATTCTGAGTTCAAATCCCGAGATTAACTTTGCCTTTCATCCTTAGGGGGTCGATAAAATAAAGTACCAGTACTGGGTAATTGCTGGCCTTGTGCCAAAAGTAGAAACAATTATTTACTATCCTGATTATATATCTGATATTTTTCCATACTTACAAATCATGAACATTAATTTGGGGGATTAGTGTTTGCCAGTTGTGCAAAGAATGTTCTTGTTATAAAGTTATACTATCTAAAATCAAACATGCAGGTCTTTATTGTGACGAATAAAGAAATCATTATAAATTATTGTTGCCTTTCATCCTTACGGGGTCGATAAAATAAAGTACCAGTAATGTACTGATAATTGCTGGCCTTGTGCCTAAAGTAGAAACAATTATAAGTTATTGTCGTGTGTGTGTCTGTCTGGGCCTGTGTATGTATATCTGTCTGTATGTGTGTGTGTCAGTATCTCCCTCTGTGTCCGTGTGTGTGTTTGCGTGTGTCTGTATCTGTGTGTGTGTGCGTTTCTGTGAGTACTATATTATCGAATAATATTTTTGAATCTCTTAACTGCCTGCCATCCAATTACTAATGTCATTTCCTGTCAAAGGTCACGTGTCATTGTTATGCGACAGTTCTGTTCGAAACTTTAAAACTAAATTTTATGTTAGTTCTCGCAATCTCTCTACAAAAGTATCTAATACATCGCGAGCGGGACAAACAATAAACTAACTTTACTTACTAACTGATATAACACATATATTAGAAGTACTACTACTAATAATAATATTAATAAAACACTACTTGTTGCTTAGCAACACTTGTAATTGCTATCGTCATCGCCATAGTCATCGTCATTATTATTAACAATAATACAATTGTCACGGGAGAAAGAACACAACAGGTGATATACAATTTCGTGTTAGTTTTCTTCTTAATTCGCCATCACCACCACCACCGTCGTCATCATTAACACCATCATCATAACCACCACAACCATCATCATTTTAATCACCACCACCACCACCATCGTCATCATGATCACTATCACCACCATCGTCATCATGATCACTATCACCACCATCCTCATCATCATTTTCATCATCATCGCCGTCACCACCACCACCATATCATCATGTTCAGTTATGGTAAGATCATCCCGTATAGTAGTTATTGTGTAACCCTAGTTTAGCCCTGATCCAACTGTCCTATATCACACAGGGAGCTGTTATTATGTAGCTGTGGTCAGCCCTGATTCAACAATCCTATATCACAGGGAGCTGTTATTGTGTAGCTGTAGTCAGCCCTGATCCAGCAATCCTATATCACAGGGAGCTGTTATTGTGTAGCTGTAGTCAGCCCTGATTCAACAATCCTATATCACAGGGAGCTGTTATTGTGTAGCTGTGGTCAGCCCTGATTCAACAATCCTATATCACAGGGAGCTGTTATTGTGTAGCTGTAGTCAGTCCTGATCCAGCAATCCTGTATCACAGGGAGCTGTTATTGTGTAGCTGTGGCCAGCCCTGATCCAGCAATCCTATATCACAAGGAGCTGTTATTGTGTAGCTGTAGTCAGCCCTGATCCAGCAATCCTATATCACAGGGAGCTGTTATTGTGTAGCTGTAGTCAGCCCTGATTCAACAATCCTGTATCACAGGGAGCTGTTATTGTGTAGCTGTGGTCAGCCCTGATCCAGCAATCCTATATCACAGGGAGCTGTTATTGTGTAGCTGTAGTCAGCCCTGATTCAACAATCCTATATCACAGGGAGCTGTTATTGTGTAGCTGTAGTCAGTCCTGATCCAGCAATCCTATATCACAGGGAGCTGTTATTGTGTAGCTGTAGTCAGCCCTGATTCAACAATCCTATATCACAGGGAGCTGTTATTGTGTAGCTGTAGTCAGCCCTGATCCAGCAATCCTATATCACACAGGGAGCTGTTATTATGTAGCTGTAGTCAGTCCTATATCACACAGGGAGTCAGCTGGACAACAAGATGTGAGCTGCATATCTATCTTCCCAGCCATACTTGTCACCATCTAACTGAAGACCATACAACAAATGATAACATACAGTATAGGATGTAGTGTGACTGTGGATATATTCAACTACAGTATAGGGTATAGTAAGACAGTGTGGATTGTACCCTCTCTCTCTCCACTGTCCAGTCTATTTCTGTAAGACAGTGTGAACATAATGTACCCTTACCAATGCCCAGTCTATTTCTATATTCCCAGATACTGTACACTCTGACATGGTGATAGTGGTAGTGGTGGTGGTGGTGGTGGTGGTGGGGGATGTTGTTGCTGATTAGCCATTTCTAAATAATTTTATTCTTCTATTCCAGTGAGGTGGTAATTCTATATACAATAACTTTATTCATCTATAAATGGTACTTCTATTTATTTCTTCTATTTCAGCAAGAGGGTAGGTTACTGAGTACAATGCCCTCCGATCTGGTTGGTAAATGGACCGTGTCTTTAGCTGATGGAGTACATCACTTGGAATTTGAACATGGAACAACATCGGGTAAAAGAGTGGTTCGTGTTGATGGAAAGGTAAGATAACACTTCCATCACTCCTTTATCATTCTATACACACATATACATACACATACATACTCACACATGCACATACACACAAACTCTCACACATACATACACATGCACAAACATTCACACGCATACATATGCACACACACATGTCGACAATGACACATTGTGCAAGCTTTTCCAGAGAACATTTAAGTTGAGCAATATAAAAACCTTCCAGAAACCCTTGACCTCGCAATGCTACTAAGAGAAGTGAATCTCTGTATAGTCAGTTGACCTGCTAGAAATAGCAGCCACATCATTTTTAAATCACACCCACTATCTTAAAAATGAAGGAAGGACGGACACATTGAACAAGGTAGTTCTAGATAGATAAATTGATGTGATGGTCATGGATGACAGCATTATGAATAACTTCCAGAAATCCTTGCATTTTTATCAGAGATAGAAAAAAAATAATCTAAACATTTAGACTATTTATAATAATTGTTTCTACTTTTGACACAAGGCCAACAATTATCTCAGTGTATTACTGGTACTTTATTTTATCGACCCCGTAAGGATGAAAGACAAAGTTAACCTCGGCGGGATTTGAACTCAGACTATAAAGGGGCGTAACTCTTTGCTACAAAGCATAGCGTCCGACACCTCTACCGATACTGCCAAACCACCGCCCTCATAATAATGATTTCTGATTCAGGCACAAAGTCAAACATTTTGGGGGAGAGGAAAGTTAATTAAATCGATCCCAGTACATTACAGGTACTTTATTTTATTGACCCCGTAAAAATGAAAGGCAATCTAACCTCAGTGATATTTGAAATCAAAACCTAAAGAGTCGTTACTCAATGCTGCAAAGCATGGTGTCCATCTTTCTACCAATGCTGCCAATCCACTGCCCTCCTATACTATTTGTAATAGAGATTCTATATTATTACTTGATTTAACAAAAATAATGTATTCATATTTTATTTAATACTTTTCTTTTGAATACTTTATTTTCTTTGTGTTGTCTATATTTGCGACCTGGTCACTGTCCACAACTCCAGTGGAATTGTCTCAGTGACCAGATTACAGAGGGTGCCAAGAAAACACCACAAAATACATGAAAAAAAGATATGACAATTTTTGTGTGATTTAAATGGTTAAAATGACTCTTTCCTTGATGTAATTGTTATAGTTTCATTCAGCACGCGATGTCATACAACTTCAAAATTAAATTTCTCTCAAATTATCCTTCTCCAGGAGATCTACCGTGCGGACTGGTTGTTTAAGCTGGTCGGTGGAGTCCAGTTCAGTATTGGTAAGACGAAATGTGTTATCAACATTGATGCATCCAATGGATTCTCCTACCAGTACACCTTACAAGTGAATGGACAAAACTATGAAAATTTTGTGGAAAACCAGCGCAAAATCATGAAATCATGGATTGTCCATGTTGCAGAGAATCCCATAAGAATCACTCTAGGTGAGTGAGAAACTTATTAAAATTTAAATAATTAATATCTTTCCACGTTGAGAGATCACACCTCTGGCATGTGATTACAATGTCTAAGGAAAGAATTGCTGGATAGATTTTATGGACAAAGTCAACCAGTAGTAAAGTGTGTCTGAGGACTCTGTCTCTATGACCCTCTCAGAATAACTGGGTGATGAAGAAGATATTTTACATGACTTGTGTATAGTATAATTTCTTACATATGTAAGTAAGTATACATATTTATATATATGCATGTGTGAATGCAGCATGGCCAAATGGTAAAGGAGTTTGCTTCATAATCATTAGGTCCCAAGTTCAATCCAACTACATAGTATCTTGTGCAAGTATCATTTATCATAGCCTTGGGTTGACACAAATTAAATTGGGTAGATGGAAACTGTTTGGAAATTATATTTGTTATTCAAAGGACCAGCCTTGTTACACAGTCATGCTGAATTTCTCTGAGAATTACATTAAAGATACACATGTCAATGCAATGTTCAGCCAAATCACATTAATACTATCTTTTATCCGTTTTTTGTTTTTTTTTCCAGAAAAGGACACCCTTGATATTTGGATCAATGGAGAAAAAGCCAACACAGCAGTTAGTATTGTTGTTTCTAAAGTTTCTTGTGCGAATTAAGACTTCAATATCATTAACTAAAACCATGAAAGGCAGTATTGCTCCACTATGGCCACAGCCAAACAACTATAACTAGTAAAAGAATATATGAAAATTTTTTTTATTTTTTATAGGCTTTATGGTTAAGGAATTTGCTTCACAACCACATACTTTTTAGTTCAGTTACTCTGTGTGACAACTTGAGTAAATGTCTGCTACTATAGCTTTGGGGCAACCCATGTCTTGTGACAAATATTTGGTTGATAAAAATTGTGTGGAAATTTGTTGTCTATATCATCATCATCATCATTATCATCATTTTTACGTCTGTTTTTCCACACTTGCATGGATTGAAAGGATCCTTCTCAGCACAGCATCTCTCCACTCGTCGCATTCCTTTGTCATCTCCTCTGGGAGTCTCAATGATTTGAGATCAGCTATCACCACCTCTGCCCAGGTATTTCTTGGTCTTCCTCTACTGCAGTTTCCTTCCACTGGCATTTCATGGCACTTCTTCACCCAACTATCATTGTCAATGCACATCACATGTCCAAACCAACACAGTCTTCTCTCCTCCATACCACCTCAGATTCTTCTGAAACCCAGCTTCTCCTTCAGTTCTTTCAAGTTCTGCCTTTCTCTCAAATTTCGTTGCTCATCCAATGAAGCATGGTTACTTCATTTCTCTTCTATCTCTGCATGTCCTTTTCCCATGTTTCACTACCATGCAGCATCACACTTCACACACAGGCGTCATACAGTCGTTCTTTTGTATGTAGGGAGAAACCTTTTGTGGTCAACAGTCGGAGTAGCTCTCTAAACTTTTTCCATCCCATCCTTATTCTAGCTATTATGCTCTCAGAGCACCCTCTTCCGTTGCTAATTATGTTGCCTAGGTAGCAGAAGCTGTTAATTTCTATGGGTCCTTCCTGTGACTGGAATGGGTTTACATCACTGGTTCTCTTCCCCTTGGTTACCCTTGTGCATCTTCTACATACAAAGTCTTCCCTTCCTGTTAGTCTACCCGTTATCCCACTACATCTCTTGTGTACCCAAGATTTATATTGTGTACATTGTATGTAGTGTATCTCCCTTTCTACATATTGAGCAGGGCCACTTCCCTGAAGGAATCAGGGTCCTATCTTCTCTCCTACTCATTAGCACTTTAGTTTTGGCTAAGTTTACTCTGAGGCCTTTTGATTCCAAATTCTGTTTCCATAGTTGGAACTTATTTTCTAGTTCTTTAATGGATTCGGCTATAAGAACCAGTTCATCTGCATAGAGAAGTTCCCATGGGCAGCCGGTCTTAAACTCCTCTGTTATGGCCTCAAGAACTATAATGAATAATAGTTGGCTAAGGACCAAACCCTGATGAACTACTTGTACCTTGAATCTCTCACTAAACTGATTTCCTACTCTCACTTGATTGTACTGCTGTGTCAGTCATTGGGTATGACTCCATCTTGTATTACCTGATTGGCTATGTAGTTTACTAGTTCGACTCCTACTTCTCCCTATACTTTTAGCATCTCAGCAACTACCTCTGATGGTACTGCATTTTTAACATTTTTCATCTCTTTGATTGCTTCATTGTCCCTTTAACTGTCAACTTCAATAACTGGCCCATCTATTGGGAAGGTTGGGGGTAGTTTCTCTTCCTCCCGTTTATTCTCTACATTTATCAGTCTCTCAAAGAAACATTTCCAGGTGTCTTTCTTTTGAGCATCAGTGTTGCTAAATGCACCAGTGTCATTTCTAACACACTTTTACTCAACAACATCATGATTCACACTAACACACTGCCTTGCAATGCAGAACACTTCACATCTCAGGACATTGGCAAACTTTCTTTCCTCAGCCTCTCTCCGAGCTGAGTATGCCTGTCGTCTAGTTTCTACCTGGCACCGTTCTCTCCTTCCCCCATTTTTCCAGCCTTTCTATGACAGGTCACCATCTGTCAGGCCAGTGGTCTGTTCTATCAAATGCATCCCATAGGGCCTTTCTAAACCTATATTTTCCTGCATGTCTTGGTCTGTCTTTTGTTTATTTTGATGTCCCTAATAACTAACTTGTGCTGGGCAGTGCATTCTTTCCCAGGGAAGGCCTTAGTATTTATTACAGTTCTTGTTGTCTTACAAATAAATAATCAATTTGGCTTTTGTATTCACCTGATTGATATGAAATCAGATGGCTGGCTGGTTTCCTGGAATTTGTGTTCCAAATGGGTAATTCATTTGCATCACAGAAATCCAGGAGCCTCAGTCCCTCTTTATTTCTTGAGCTATAACCATAGCTGCAGTGAACTCCACTCAATCCATCCTGGTATTGCTCCACATATCCATTGAAGTCACCTGGCTGGATGATGAGGTCATCTTTATCTGTAATGGAAGTTGCTTGTAAAAGTTCCTCATAGAACCTACCTTGTTGTTCTTTACCCAGTCCTGCATGTGGAGCATAGGTAGATGTAATTGTCACCATTCTATTTCCTACTGTTAATCTAAGCTTGATAATTCTGTCACTTAATTTAACTACTTCTATCACCTTATTTATCCATTTCTCAACTACTAAATCCTTTTAAGGTGGTGCTCCGGCACGGCCAAGCTTTTGTACCTGACACCAGTAAAAGATTAAAAGAATGAATAATTTAAAATATCTTTTGTCTATTTCAGGCAGAATTTGTGGACAATGGTACTGAGACCCACTTTGAAATCTGTGACCAATCTGCATACATCCAAGCATCAAGTAGCGGCAATCGTCGGTCTGGTATAGTTTATTCTCTGTTTGTCGATGGACAAGAAATACCCCCAGTGAACCTTGACGACCCGTAAATTTATCCTGACTTAGTTTCTTATATTCTTTATTGCGTGTTTTGTCTGTTTGTATTTTATTCTGTAACACCAATTTCCAATCTCCAAAAGTGCTATACATATACATACATATGAGGGTTGGCTGAAAAGTTCATAGGCTGACCAAGATATTTTCATGGAATGACCAAATGTGGTTTATTTTTCAACATAGTATGTAGAAAGAAAAAAATGTAGTTATTAATAAAAAGAGTTGAAATTAATGCATAAAGATTTCACAGCTCTAGCATCAATCCTTCATGGTCAGCCTCTATGAACATTTAAGCTGACCCTGGTACAATCAATCATATATATATATATATGTGTGTGTGTGTGTATGTATATATATATGAAGGAGGGAAGCACTTCGGTTTTTGCCAGTTTTATATGTATGTGTGTGTATATGTATATATATATTTTTCTTTATTAACGCCAAATGAGAGATTTGTTTGAGCGAGTACACAGGCAGAACTCCAAAGTAACATGACTCAAACTTGACCATGATAAGGAAAATATTAATCCCTACTGTAGCATTGAGTATTCATTTTTAAGTCATATATATATATGCTAGACTGCAACCCAGCATTGCTCAGGATAAAAAGGAAATATTGCAATTTTACAATGTTTAAGCCTAATTTTGTATACATATCTTAAATGCATTTATATATATGCTAGCATGGAAAGTGGACGTTAAACGATGATGATGATGATATGCATACATATATATATATATATAATTCAGCGATTTCTGGCCATGACCCACTCACTCAATGAGATAATAAGCTTGTGGTTGTGAAACTGCATCTTAAAGTTCAGAGTGCACACATAGTTTGTCAGTACGTACTATAGCAGTGTTTTTGGTAAAGATACGTTTATATCCATCTCCTGGATGGATTCCGTTTCTAATCAATATTCTGCCTACAACAGTTATTAAAACTGCAATATGCAGAGAATTGTGTATTATCACCAGATATTAGGCAATCGGGCTATTGCATTTCATCAGCAGGTGGCACAAACTCAACACTTTGGTCTTAAAGTGAGCACAGTTGCATAGGCTGCCAGATTCCCAAATCTAGCAGCTCTATGTTGTCATGACATGTGACCTCTAAAATAGAGGAAGCCGACTGTGTGAGAAAAACAGTATGATGGGTAAATTCAAAAACTGGAATTCCCGCCTAGTTTTGTGCATACATACATATATACATATATATATATAATACAGGGTGTATCAAAAAGAAATTATCCGATTCCAAAAGGCTATATTTTTTAATCAAATGAACATATAATCATGCGGTAAATTGTACAATACATGTCTGAATATAAAGGAGGTGCAATATTGTATTGTTTACAAAAATCATGCTGCATAATTATAACTGTCTCACACTTGTTGAAGCAGAGAACGCAGTACATTTTTTGTTGCTGTGTCAATTGTAAATAACTTTATAAAAATTTATAAAAGTTATAAAAAAAGAATAAAACTTTATATTCAGATATGTATTGTACAAGTAGCCACATGGTTATATGGTCATTTGTTTAAAATCAGATGATTCTTTTTCATACACACTGTACAATGTGTTCAAAACTAGACTACCAAGGACATGTTTTATTTAATCAGACTAACTTCCCTCATAATACTGAAGTAAACAGAAAATTATTGATTTTATAATAACCAATATAGAATCAATATCATCCTATGTGAGATATCAAAGACCACACCCTCTGGAAAATAAATGAAGACATGATTATCAATTTAGACTCATTCAGCCACAACAATTAAACTACAGGATGAGGGAACCTTTAAGTGGCGTTTGATCTGCTAGAATTAGTAGCTAAATCTCCTTTAAATCTGAATCTATTGTATTAAATAAAGGAGATTGTTTGATACTATAGTTCTAGATATATGATATCTGAGAGTGTATCCTGGTTTAGAAATAGTAGCTATAAATCACCCTCAAATCTCAATCTACTGAATAAAATATTTTACTCCAAGAAAGGTGTCTGGAGGTAAATCATTGTTTCAAAAATGACCCTATGGTAAATATGAATCATGGAGTCTGCCAGACGAACTCCTGCTTTACCAAAGAAATTAAACTTAAAACCCTTATAACTAATAGAGTCCTAGGTGTATGATATCTGAGAATACATGTGTTTCCCAGTGTGTTTAGAATAAGTAGACTGGATCTCTGTATGTCGTAAGAGGTGCCAGGAATAGCATCCAACTGCTCTCTCTCTCTCTCTCTCTCTCTCTCTTTCACTCTCTCTCTTTCACTCTCTCTCCATATATATATATATATATAATAGAAAAAAATGAAGTTGAAAATTCATTTGAATTCTTTTATTTACATTATCCCAACCAGTTTCACAAATTCTTAGATTTTAAAAAATATATATAGATGCATGAAGGTAATTATATATGTAAGTGTGTATATATGTGTGTGTGTGTGTGTGTGTGTGTTTAGGCATACACACACATGAACTATGAAATAAAACATATCATATACACTCTTCTGAACTATGTTGGCATTTTCAATCACATATGAAATATTAAATTCTATTTTTCTTGATTGATATAGAAAATATTTGTTATGAAATCTGAATTATTTTTTTACTTTTTCTATTCACAAATCTATTATTTTTGACATATTACACAATTATATTATTCAAAATTTCCAATTTATAACATGTTTATAATAATTGTTTCTATTTTAGGCACAAGGCCAGCAACTACCCAGTACATTACTGGTACTTTATATAACATGTTTATAATAATGTTCAAATTGTTATTTTTTTGTTTTTCTGTATTAATATGTTTAAATATTGTTTTCAATATTTCTCATATTTCACACGTGTGGCTGTGTGTGTATGTATATATATATATCAAATTAAAAAATGGAGTTAAAGACTCACGTTAATCCCCTATAATTTAATGAGCTCAAGGAATAGATTCTGGGCTCTTTATAAATCAGTATATAGAGAGAAGTACACAAAGAGCTATGTGTTCAATCATTGGGGATAAAAAAAAACACTAGTGCTAAACATATTGCCTACGAAAAGAAAGGTGAATACAGATCAATTAAAAGAATAAATTAAAGTGTACTAACCATCTAGTAATAACTATAGCACACGGGCATGCTCAAATTAGAGTGTGTTTCACCACACAAAGTGAAGATTACATATTGTAGAGGGCTCGTCAACAGGTGGACTACAATATGGTCCACACTTCTAAATATATATCAGATAACTAAAAAAATGCACATGGTGTAGAGAGAAGAAAACATGCGTGTTATATAGCCCATGGTGGTGTGATGGACCAACTTAAGAAGCTCTACTTACATATACAATATGTTCATCACTCTTGTGTTTTTTTTATCCCCTATGATTAAACACATACCTCTATGTGTACTTCTCTGTATATACTGATATATATATATACACACATGCACACACACATCATCATCATCATCATCATCATCATCGTTTAACGTCCATATTCCATATTCCATACATATATATATATATGTATGTGTGTGTATATATATATATATATATATGTATGTGTGTGTATATATATATATATATATATATATATATAAATAATAATGATGAAATTATTGTGTACAGTGCTCAGGTGCACTACAGCTCATCAAAGGTGCATGTATAGTACATAGAATAATGTACAAATGTCAGGAAAATGAATGAACAGTGTATGAGTCATGATATACATGTGTGCATGTGTATGGAGGGGGGATATCAGGTATAGTGTTGGCGACTTTCAGGAAGCATGGAGGTTATATGACAGGCTTCAGCAATTTCTGTCTACCAATTTTCACTCACAAGTCATGGTGGGAACCCAAAACCACGTGGATGCAAAGTGAACTCTTTAACCACACAGCCATGTCTGCACCTGTGTGTATATATATATATATATGTATATATATGTGTATATCATCATCATCATCATCGTTTAACGTCCATATTCCATGCTTGCATGGGTTTGGACGGGAGTTTTCCCACTTGAGGCAAGAGTGGTTGTCTTGCTCGTATAGGACTGTCTGGCGGGTTTTCTACGGCTGGATGCCCTTCCTAACACCAACCACATTTACAGTGTGGGTCTGGGAGGTTTTTACCGTGTTACCTACACGGCCACATTACAGCGTGGACTGTGTGTTTTTTGTCGTGACACCTACACGACCTCATTTGTTTCGGGCTGGATGTTGTGGTACCAACATAACTTTACATTGAAAGGGGTGGTGCGGATGGGGTGGGGGTAGTGGGACGGGGGTGTATTTTGTTAGAGGTGCCTACTGACTGTAGTAGATTTCACTTTGTACTTAGGTAAGGCGGGTCTTCTCTATTACTGTGTAGCGCCAAAGATCTCGGTCCAGTGACATTGTCTTGGACAGAACAAAGGAGAGGCACAAAAACAAAGAAAAGAATCCCCAGTCACTGAAGAGGTCACAGAATGTGTGACGAAAGAACTTTGACAATATATAAACAATCATCTGGTTGTGGAGCCAACTAACCAACCAACCAACCGGAAATTTATATATATATATATATATATATATATATATATATATATGTATGGAGGCACATGGCTTAGTGGTTAGAACATTGGCCTTGCAATCAAAAGGTTGTGAGTTCAACCGGGTGATGTGTTGTTTCCTTGAGCAAGACACTTTATTTCACATTGCTCCAGTTTACTCAGCTGCAGAAATGAGATGATAGGACTAGGGTCCCTATCATTCCATTGCAAAGTGGTCGTGGAGGTGCCACGGCAAAAAAGCACCCAAATGAGGTTGGTGTTAGGAAGGGCATCCAGCTGTAGAAATCAAGCCAGAATCAGTTCCTGCCCCACCCTTGCAAGCAGGGAAAAAGTGGATGTAAAATGAAATGATGATGATGATGATATATATATATCATCATCATCCTCGTTTAACGTCCACTTTCCACGCTAGCATGGGTTAGACGGGAGTTGTCCCACTTGAGGCAAGCTTGGTCGGGTGACCGTGTCTCGCTCATATAGGACTATCTGGCAGGTTTTCTACGGCTGGATGCCCTTCCTAACACTAACCACATTTATATATATGTTTTTTTTTAAACAAGATACTATTTTTTGTTATGAAAGCCTCAGGAGTTGGCAGAATCGTTAGAGCATTGGTAAAACTCCCTCACCACACTTTAGCTACAACTCTTGATTACATTCTGAGTTCAAATTGAATCATGGTCAATTTAACCATTTACCCTTCTGTGGTAGATAAAATAAGTTGACTGTAACCCCACATCTAGTTGACTGTAACCCCACATCTAGTTGACTGTAACCCCACATACACCTACTGAAATATTAGGCTTGCAACCGGTGTTGTAAAAGTTAATACTTGTAAGGATATAAATGAGAATTTTTCTTACGCAAAGAAGAAGAAATAAATTAATACAGGTACACCACCAATTTTCTGACAATTCACAATCCAGCACCACATTTAATCCAGATGTAATTATGGATAGACACCTGGATTTTCTGTGACCTTCCCAGATTAGTTATGAGATGAATGCACGTGGCTTAGTGGTTCCATTGCTGATACTATCTACCGGCCGTAACTCCTAGCAGAAAGAGCAACATGAAATAAAGTGTCTTGCTCAAGAATATAACATATTGCCCGGTCCAAGAATGGAAAGACCAATAGAAACATTGTTTCCTTGACCTGATTTGACAAGTTCCACCCCACTTGGTAAGCAAGTGAGGTCTGAGATCTTGTCAATCAATTACATAGTGTGAGATTTAATTTTAATATTATTGTAGTTGAAGAGGTAAAAAAAGTGTTTCTGGCTTCATAATGTTTCTAGAGAATTATTATATACTCTGGCCAAACGGATGATTCAATAAGGGGCCATAAAATTGGTGGTTTACCTGTATTTATAATAATTGGTGGTTTACCTGTATTTATAATAATTGGTGGATTACATATATTTGTAATAATTGGTGGTTTTACCTGTATTTGTAATGATAATAATTATGTCATTTGAATTATTTTTGTATTAAATTTTGTTTTAATTGTTTAAATTGCTAACTTTGTGCCTAAATTAGAAACCATTAGGAAATATTTAACAATTATTCTCATAAATAAAATTCCACATTGCCTCATATGTGTTTATTTATTGTTCTTTCATATGTATGTGTATATATATATATATATGTATATGTGTGTGTATATATATATATATATGTATGTGTATATATATGTATATATATGTATGTGTGTGTATATATATATATGTATATATACATATATATTTATATGTATATTTATATTCCTTCCATATAGTTGTTATTTCTGTTTACCTTTTACATATATATATATATATGACCTCAGATGTCACACAGTAATACAGAAGACCCGACTTCCCACGGGTACAAGCAGAAGCTGAAGCATATAGACAATATGCCCTCACCCCCTCCCACTGCAAAGTGGTCGTGGAGGTGCCACGGCAAAAAAGCATCCAGCCCACACTGTAAAGTGGTCGTGTAAGCGACACGGAAAAAAAGTACCCAGCACTCACTGTAAATTAGGTTGGTGTTAGGAAGAGCATCCAGCTGTGGAAATCAAGCCAAAATAAATTCCTGTATGAGCAAGACATGGTCAGCCGACCGCACACTGCCCACAAGAGGACAACCCGTCTAACCCATGCTAGCGTGGAAGAATGGATGTAAAATGGTGATGATGATGATATATATCATTATCCTCATCATCATTGTTTAACATCAATCTTCCACGCTAGCATGGGTCAGACGGGTTTGTCCCATTTATAGGCAAGTTGGGTCGGGTGACCATGTCTCGTTCATATAGGACTGTTTCTGGTTGGTTTTGTATGACTGGATGCCCTTCTTGGTGCCAACCACATTTACAGTGTTTTACAGGGCTTTTTGTCATGACACCTACACAACCACTTTACAGTGTGGGCTGGATGTTTTGTGGTACCAACTTAACATACATGCCTGTGTGAGATGCGCAATGCTGTATGGTAGTGAGACATGGGCAGCAACTGCAGAGGATATGCGATGGCTGGAGAGAAATGAAGCAATCATGGTCCAATGGATGTGCAATGTCAATGTGCGTGAACGACCAAGCATAGACGAGTTGAGAGAGAAACTGTGTATAAGAGGGATAGGCTGTAGTGTGCGGGAGAGAAGACTGCATTGGTATGGACATGTGATGTGCATGGAGGATGACTGCTGGGTAAAGAAGTGCCAAGAAATCCCAGTAGAAGGAAGACGCAGTCGAGGAAGACAACAAAAAACATGGGCGGAGGTGGTGAGAGTAGACCTCAGATCGCTGAAGTTCACGGAGGAGATGACGAAGGACTGTGACGAATGGAGAGATGCTGTGCTGAATAAGACCTATCCCACCCTTGTAAGCAGGGAAAAATGGATGTAAAATGATGATGATGATGATATATTATGATAATGGTATATATATATATTTCTGTGTATATACATATATCATCATCACCTCCATTTTACGTCTATTTTCCACGCTAGCATGGGTTAGACTGGTTGTCCTGTTGTGGGCAATGCTAGGTCAGGTGACCATGTTTTGCTCATACAAGACTGATTCTTGCTTGGTTTCTACAGCTGGATCATCATCTACGTTAGCATGGGTAGGATGGTTTTGTCCCAGTTGAGGTGAGATTGGTCGGGAGACCGTGTTTCACTCATACAGAACTGTCTCTGGCAGGTCTTCTACGGCTGGATGCCCTTCCTAACACCAACCACATTTAGTGTGGACTGGGAGCCTTTTTACCATGTCTCCTACATGACCACTTTACAGTGTGGACTGGGTGCTTTTTGTCGTGTCATCTACACAACCACTTTACAGTGGGAGGGGGTGAGGGCATATTGTCTAGGAGGATAGAGTAGATTATGTGAGGTGGGGTGTATATTGGATTAAGAGGTGCCTACTGACTGTAGGTTTAAGTTTGTATGCAAGGAAAGGCCGGTCTTCTGTATAACTGCCTAGCGTCAAAAATCTCGATGCAGTGACATTGTCTCAGAGAGGTGTAAGTGAGCAAGGTCAGTTTTTATCACCTCGTCCCAGGTTTTTCTTGGTCTATTCATTCCATAGTTTCCATCAATTTTGATTTCTCTACACTCTTTTATACAGCTGCTATCCTTCATATGCATCACATGTCCATACCAACTCAATCTCCTCACCTCCCCACTGCATCTGATTCCTCTTATGCCTAGCTGCTCTTTCAATATGTTTATGCTTTTCTGTTCACGTATATTACTATTACACATCCATCAGAGCATGCAAGCTTCATTCCTTTCTAATCTTCATAAGTCTTCTGCACACAACGCCCAGGTCTCACTACCATGCAACATTGCTGTTTGTATGCACGCATCATACAGTCTGCCTTTCATTTTGAGGAAAAAGCCTTTTGTAGCTAGCAGTGGTAGTAGCTCTCTGAACTTCTTCCATCCCATTCTTACTCTGGCTACTTTACTTTCAGAACACTCTCCTCTGCTGCTAATTTGGTCATACATATGTATATAAGAAGTATGTGAATTTCTATATCTAGCGATATATGGTATGTTTATAAATAATCATTTTGAAAGCCTTCAGCTATGAATTGGGAAACTAATGGCGCAGTGCCATCTAACAGATTCCAGCAGATACTAGGGACAGTTAACTGACAACAATGCCGTCATTGTTTCTGACTCTGGTCATTATCAAGCCAATGCACCATACCCCTCTGGTCATTATCAAGCCAATGCACCATACCCCTCTGGTCATTATCAAGCCAATGCACCATACCCCTCTGGTCATTATCAAGCCAATGCACCATACCCCATGTTTAAACTATATGTTTTCGCCTATATTGAGTTCCAGCAGCGAGTAGGTTCAAGGATTTTATAAAAAAAAGAGTGAAAGGTTCTATGTGGATAAGAAGGTATTATCTCAACTCTGTGAATTTTGAATGTATATTAGCTTAAAGTTAACTGCTTCAACACAAGTTTTTGACTGAAAAATAATTGAACAAGTTGGGCTTATGTGCCCAACTTGTTTGACTATTTTTCATGGTCAAACACCTGCATTGAAGCAGTTAACTTTAAGCTAACATGCATTCAAAATTCATAATTTGCTCAATCCTTTATAAAATACGATATATTTGTATGTATATTTTATTACTATCATAAAAAAAGTAGCCAGTTCACCTTGTAAGGTGGTTAATGCTGGTGCCATAAAAAATTTCCCAACACGTGCTGAAATGAGGTTAGCAATGCAAAGGCCTTCCAGGTGAAAAAAATCAAACCAAGAATAGATCACATGATCGTGGTCACTGCCTAACCTCATAACATGACAACCCGTCTATCTCATACACTGAAAATAGACATTAAGTGGTGATGATGATGATGTAGCAGTCACTTGATATCTTTTGATGTGAAAAGGTCCTCTGAGGAGCCATTATTCTCTAAATCTTTGATATCCTAACTTATTAAAATATCTGATGTCAATCTTACACAGCGAAAGTACAGTTGTGATATTTGAAGTAGGTAACATTTTATCTTGCTTGCTTTTCCCACATATGAATTTATATATATTTATAGTTACTACTTTTTTCACCCTAGCGAATCTGGTTCCTTACGATTTGAACACATATATGTATATATCTGTGTTTATCTCTCTTTTATATTCAATTATATTACACAGCCCGGAAAAACTTTTTTCCTTCAGCTATTTAATTGTAAGAGACTATTTTGAGTTTCTAACTCAATATATACCTTTGATAAATTTGGCTTCTTGAATTTGTAGAGCTACTTTAAATGTCGAGTAAACTTGACTGTTCTTTTTAGTACACAATGTTTCATTATTATTATTTTGTTTTCATTGTTCAACATGCACACATACATATATAGATAGATATATATCATCATCATAACTTTTTAACGTCTATTTTTCCATGCTTGCATGGGTTAGACGGGTCGCCCATGTCATGAGAGAAATCTGGCCAACTGGTTGCGCTGTACCTTACTCAGACAGAACTGTATTTTGACTGGGATAGCCATCTCTTACAACATGCAGGGATACAGTTTATCTACTCTAAAACAGCATCACATAGTATAACATTAACAATAAAGACAACAAAAAATCAATGACAGAAACAAAATTTCTTTACTGATAATTTTAATTTTGTGATAGAATTTATATTTTCATAATTTGTAACAGAAAATATTTACAATTAATCAACAATATAAGACTGTAGTTATAAAATTTGCTCGGGGATGAGAGAATTTCATATTTTTAATAAAAACACCAGGAGAGATTTAGCCAAAAGGCCAGTGATGTGGCCTATAAAGAGATGATATATCACAGGGACATGTGTAAAGTAGTCAAGTGAGATATGGAGGATAGAGTTGATTTTTGGGGTGACTTGAATAAATGGTAGTAAGAGAAGGAATTTTAAGGTGAGGGTGAAATAGCTTTGAGATAAAGGATGGCAATACTCAAATGAATATGTGAGAGAAGTTTGAGGAATGAAGTGAAGTGAGAGAAGGGTTGATATTTGGTATGAATAAAAGGAAGTATAAAGGGAGCAAAAGTGAAAGATTTGGTGGGGTGAAGGAAGATTTGAAGTGAATAAAATGGGTTTCATGGTGATGGAAAGGGTCTTAAGGAAAAGAAACCAAAGTTACAAGACAATAAACAAACAACACAGGTTGTTAAGCAGTTACAAGACAATAAACAAACAACACAGGTTGTTAAGCAGTGTAAATATAAACGCACATCATGTATATGTAAAATGATGGGATGATCACAGCTGGAATGTCTGATTACCAAGGGTCTGCTTGAGCAAAGTTGACTTGGGGCTAAACAACTGCAACAACAAGGAGTGTATGTATGTATGTATATATATAGAAAGAGAGAGAAAGAGACAAGTGAATGGCAAAATCAGTAGGGCATTAGTCAAAACTTGTGGTATTTAGTTACTTCCCTTTATATTATGAAGTCAAATCCTGCCTAGGTTCATATGAGCCGAAGGAGCTTCTATGTGTTTTCTGAACCTGCTAAAAATAGCAGCCAAATCTCCTTCAAATCACAGTCTTAAATAAAGATTGCCACATTGAACAATAAAATTGTCTCTGGTATTAAAAAAAAATAGATATGATGGTTACGGCTAGAGTGTCTTTCATCATAGGTCAACTGGATCGGGGCTGACCTAGGGTTAAACAGCAACAGAGGAATGGTAAGAATAATGCACCAGAACATGGCCGAAATTTCAAATAATTTTCATATTGTTCATTTTCTTGAATTTACAGCAGAGCAGAGTTTGGAATGTAACGGCGATTGATGCTGTATAGATATGACGTGTATGTGTATATAGATATGACGTGTCTATGTGTATATATGTATGTGTGAGTGTATGAGGGAGAAAGGCATAGGAGGTAGAAGGGTATGTAGTGGTATTCCTGCACTGTTTACCTAAGACTATGTGTTCACTCATAGCAATACTGTAAATTATGTACACAATAGTGAAAGAAAAACAACCATCATCATCATCACCATGATCCTAATCATCAGCAGTAACATCAGCATCACCAATGATTATAATCATCATCATCACCATGATCAGCAGCAACATCAATACCAACATGATCATCATGATCATTATGATTATCATCATCATCATCATCATCAACACTATACAACAATGTGCCATTTACCCAGCTAAAACAAGGGTTAGCAGTGCAGGGCTCGTCACGTGTTTCATATGGAGTCCTTTTACTTGCTACACCTGTCATGATATACAGATGTAACAAGTAAAATATACTGGAGAGGTACACTGACCTACTAGGAAGCCTACATATATATATATACACATCATACATACACACGCAAACATACACACACGCAAACACACGCACACATACAAACAAATGCATAAAAATGCTGTGTCACATACAAACACAAACACACAAATACACCCACACAAACATGCCAATACACATGCATACATACCAACACATCGACACAAATATGAAGAGATGGACACACAGACACACACACACTGAGTAAATAAAAATAAATGTGGTTCTACTATCAGTTTCAATAATGAGTGTTTCAGTTGTTTGATCAACTAAACTACCTACTCATTATATTACAGTGATATATGGCTGAGTATTCCACAGACATTTAACAGAATTAGTATGACACCCTCTCTCTCTCTCTCTCTGCGTGCGTGTGTGAGATAAATCTAGGTTTTCAAATGACAAACACAGTGCTCCATTTGTTGAGCTTTCTCAGTTACCATCAAGTCAATTTTTTTCCTGTACAATGCTTAGCTCAAACCAAAACTTGTCCAAGGTACTGCCACACAGTGAGATTGAACTTTGGACTACAGAGTGAACTTCTTCAACCATGCCTCATACACACACACAATGCACACAGTGACACTTCATCTTACATCTTAACATGATTCTGAATTAACATTTTCACAGTTAAGTTAGGGATCAGTTGCTGACTGGGAAGAATAACGTTGGTCATGGGACTACGACTAGTGCCAGATTTGATCCAGGATTCTATCGCTGTTCTCTCATAGGTGTAGCCATCTGTTAAGTAAGGAAACAATAAATACAATATAATAATAATAATATTGGTTTCTGATTTAGGCACAAGGCCAACAATTTTGGGGGAGTTGGAAAATCGAATAAATTGGTCCCAGTGCATTACTGCTACTTTATTTTATCGACCCTGTAAGGATGAAAGGCAGAGTTAACCCTGGTGGGATATGAAATCAAAAGGTAAAGCACTCTAACTCTATGTCACAAAGTATATTGTCCGATGCTTTACCAATACTGCCAATCAACCAATATAACAATATAAAACAAACAATACCTATAATATTAGATGCTCTGGGAATGATAAAAAACACATACACAAACAGATACATGACCAAAACCCAAGGACTTACAAAGATATATATACATATACACACAATACAAAAAATAGCACTACTAATAGAAACAACACCACCAAAAACCACATAGCACATACCCAAGGTACACAGAACTGTGCTCAATAATCGATGAAATCAACCCCAGTGCATTACTGGTACTTTATTCTATCAACCCTGTAAGGATGAAAGGTAAAACTAACTTTGGTGGGATTTGAACTGCTAATATAAAGAGGAGCCAATATGCGGTAGGGATTTGGTGTGATAGAAACATGTGGTTTGGTGTCATCATCATCATCACCGTTTTAGGTCTATTCTTCCAAGCTAACATGGGTTAGATGAGTTGTTTCGTTGTGGACAATGCAAGGTCAGGTGACCATGTCTTGCTCATACAAAACTGATTTTCACTTGGTTTCTACAGCTGGATATCCTTCCTAATGCCATCCTCATTTACAGTGAGTACTGGGTGCTTTTTGTTGTGACACCTACATGACTACCTTACAGTGTGGACTGGGTGCTTTTTGTTGTGACACCTACATGACTACCTTACAGTGTGGACTGGGTGCTTTTTGTTGTGACACCTACGCAACCACTTTACTGTTTGGGCTGGCCGCTTTTTGCTGTGTCACCATCATGACCACTTTACAGAGTTAATAGAGAGAGGGATCAGAAGGTGACTGACTTACCTGAGGCAATGACAGGATCTCTCATAACTTCTCTAGTAATAGGACAGAGGAATTCATCAGGTGGTTCTGTTTTAGGAGAAATTTAAAGAGAGAAAGCCACCATTAGTTATATCAAAGTAACAATGTCTTAAGGAAATATCTTTTGTTTTTATATTTATTATCATCAAGAACGCAAAAAGCCAATTAGTTTTTAACCCTATTTAAGACAGTATTTATCAAACATTCCATGATCACACCACCACACTACAGCCAACACACCAGGATCACACCACCACACTACAGCCAACACACCAGGATCACACCACCACACTACAGCCGACACACCAGGATCACACCACCACACTACAGCCGACACACCAGGATCACACCACCACCACACTACAGCCGACACACCAGGATCACACCACCACACTACAGCCGACACACCAGGATCACACCACCACCACACTACAGCCGACACACCAGGATCACACCACCACACTACAGCCGACACACCAGGATCACACCACCACCACCACACTACAGCCGACACACCAGGATCACACCACCACACTACAGCCGACACACCAGGATCACACCACCACCACACTACAGCCGACACACCAGGATCACACCACCACACTACAGCCGACACACCAGGATCACACCACCACCACACTACAGCCAACACACCAGGATCACACCACCACACTACAGCCGACACACCAGGATCACACCACCACCACCACACTACAGCCGACACACCAGGATCACACCACCACACTACAGCCGACACACCAGGATCACACCACCACCACACTACAGCCGACACACCAGGATCACACCACCACACTACAGCCAACACACCAGGATCACACCACCACACTACAGCCAACACACCAGGATCACACCACCACACTACAGCCGACACACCAGGATCACACCACCACACTACAGCCGACACACCAGGATCACACCACCACACTACAGCCGACACACCAGGATCACACCACCACACTACAGCCGACACACCAGGATCACACCACCACCACACTACAGCCGACACACCAGGATCACACCACCACCACACTACAGCCAACACACCAGGATCACACCACCACCACACTACAGCCGACACACCAGGATCACACCACCACACTACAGCCGACACACCAGGATCACACCACCACCACACTACAGCCGACACACCAGGATCACACCACCACCACACTACAGCCGACACACCAGGATCACACCACCACACTACAGCCAACACACCAGGATCACACCACCACCACACTACAGCCAACACACCAGGATCACACCACCACACTACAGCCGACACACCAGGATCACACCACCACCACACTACAGCCGACACACCAGGATCACACCACCACACTACAGCCAACACACCAGGATCACACCACCACCACACTACAGCCGACACACCAGGATCACACAACCACACTACAGCCGACACACCAGGATCACACCACCACACTACAGCCAACACACCAGGATAACACCACCACACTACAGCCAACACACCAGGATCACACCACCACACTACAGCCGACACACCAGGATCACACCACCACACTACAGCCAACACACCAGGATCACACCACCACACTACAGCCAACACACCAGGATAACACCACCACACTACAGCCGACACACCAGGATCACACCACCACACTACAGCCAACACACCAGGATAACACCACCACACTACAGCCAACACACCAGGATCACACCACCACACTACAGCCGACACACCAGGATCACACCACCACACTACAGCCAACACACCAGGATCACACCACCACACTACAGCCGACACACCAGGATCACACCACCACCACACTACAGCCGACACACCAGGATCACACCACCACACTACAGCCAACACACCAGGATCACACCACCACACTACAGCCGACACACCAGGATCACACCACCACCACACTACAGCCGACACACCAGGATCACACCACCACACTACAGCCAACACACCAGGATCACACCACCACACTACAGCCAACACACCAGGATCACACCACCACACTACAGCCAACACACCAGGATCACACCACCACACTACAGCCGACACACCAGGATCACACCACCACCACACTACAGCCGACACACCAGGATCACACCACCACACTACAGCCAACACACCAGGATCACACCACCACACTACAGCCAACACACCAGGATCACACCACCACACTACAGCCAACACACCAGGATCACACCACCACACTACAGCCGACACACCAGGATCACACCACCACACTACAGCCGACACACCAGGATCACACCACCACCACACTACAGCCGACACACCAGGATCACACCACCACACTACAGCCGACACACCAGGATCACACCACCACCACACTACAGCCAACACACCAGGATCACACCACCACCACACTACAGCCAACACACCAGGATCACACCACCACACTACAGCCGACACACCAGGATCACACCACCACACTACAGCCGACACACCAGGATCACACCACCACCACACTACAGCCAACACACCAGGATCACACCACCACCACACTACAGCCAACACACCAGGATCACACCACCACACTACAGCCGACACACCAGGATCACACCACCACACTACAGCCGAACACACCAGGATCACACCACCACACTACAGCCGACACACCAGGATCACACCACCACACTACAGCCGACACACCAGGATCACACCACCACCACACTACAGCCAACACACCAGGATCACACCACCACCACACTACAGCCGACACACCAGGATCACACCACCACCACACTACAGCCAACACACCAGGATCACACCACCACACTACAGCCGACACACCAGGATCACACCACCACCACACTACAGCCAACACACCAGGATCACACCACCACACTACAGCCGACACACCAGATCACACCACCACACTACAGCCAACACACCAGGATCACACCACCACACTACAGCCGACACACCAGGATCACACCACCACACTACAGCCGACACACCAGGATCATACCACCACCACACTACAGCCAACACACCAGGATCACACCACCACCACACTACAGCCGACACACCAGGATCACACCACCACCACACTACAGCCAACACACCAGGATCACACCACCACACTACAGCCGACACACCAGGATCACACCACCACCACACTACAGCCGACACACCAGGATCACACCACCACCACACTACAGCCAACACACCAGGATCACACCACCACACTACAGCCGACACACCAGGATCACACCACCACCACACTACAGCCAACACACCAGGATCACACCACCACACTACAGCCGACACACCAGGATCACACCACCACCACACTACAGCCAACACACCAGGATCACACCACCACACTACAGCCGACACACCAGGATCACACCACCACCACACTACAGCCGACACACCAGGATCACACCACCACCACACTACAGCCGACACACCAGGATCACACCACCACCACACTACAGCCAACACACCAGGATCACACCACCACACTACAGCCGACACACCAGGATCACACCACCACCACACTACAGCCAACACACCAGGATCACACCACCACACTACAGCCGACACACCAGGATCACACCACCACCACACTACAGCCAACACACCAGGATCACACCACCACCACACTACAGCCAACACACCAGGATCACACCACCACACTACAGCCGACACACCAGGATCACACCACCACCACACTACAGCCAACACACCAGGATCACACCACCACACTACAGCCGACACACCAGGATCACACCACCACCACACTACAGCCAACACACCAGGATCACACCACCACCACACTACAGCCAACACACCAGGATCACACCACCACCACACTACAGCCAACACACCAGGATCACACCACCACCACACTACAGCCAACACACCAGGATCACACCACCACCACACTACAGCCAACACACCAGGATCACACCACCACCACACTACAGCCAACACACCAGGATCATACCACCACCACACTACAGCCGACACACCAGAATAACACCACCACACTACAGCCGACACACCAGGATCACACCACCACCACACTACAGCCGACACACCAGGATCACACCACCACCACACTACAGCCGACACACCAGGATCACACCACCACACTACAGCCAACACCAGGATCACACCACCACACTACAGCCAACACACCAGGATCACACCACCACACTACAGCCAACACACCAGGATCACACCACCACACTACAGCCAACACCAGGATCACACCACCACACTACAGCCAACACACCAGGATCACACCACCACCACACTACAGCCGACACACCAGGATCACACCACCACCACACTACAGCCGACACACCAGGATCACACCACCACACTACAGCCAACACACCAGGATCACACCACCACACTACAGCCAACACACCAGGATCACACCACCACCACACTACAGCCGACACACCAGGATCACACCACCACCACACTACAGCCAACACACCAGGATCACACCACCACACTACAGCCAACACCAGGATCACACCACCACACTACAGCCGACACACCAGGATCACACCACCACCACACTACAGCCGACACACCAGGATCACACCACCACCACACTACAGCCGACACACCAGGATCACACCACCACACTACAGCCGACACACCAGGATCACACCACCACCACACTACAGCCGACACACCAGGATCATACCACCACCACACTACAGCCAACACACCAGGATCACACCACCACCACACTACAGCCAACACACCAGGATCACACCACCACCACACTACAGCCGACACACCAGGATCACACCACCACCACACTACAGCCGACACACCAGGATCACACCACCACCACACTACAGCCGACACACCAGGATCACACCACCACACTACAGCCGACACACCAGGATCACACCACCACCACACTACAGCCGACACACCAGGATCACACCACCACACTACAGCCGACACACCAGGATCACACCACCACCACACTACAGCCGACACACCAGGATCACACCACCACCACACTACAGCCAACACACCAGGATCACACCACCACCACACTACAGCCAACACACCAGGATCACACCACCACCACACTACAGCCGACACACCAGGATCACACCACCACCACACTACAGCCGACACACCAGGATCATACCACCACCACACTACAGCCAACACACCAGGATCACACCACCACCAC
Source organism: Eledone cirrhosa (assembly GCA_964016885.1). Taxonomy (NCBI): domain Eukaryota; kingdom Metazoa; phylum Mollusca; class Cephalopoda; order Octopoda; family Eledonidae; genus Eledone; species Eledone cirrhosa. The sequence goes on along the minus strand of OZ024748.1, from coordinate 27,087,184 downwards.
ACTACAGCCGACACACCAGGATCACACCACCACCACACTACAGCCAACACACCAGGATCACACCACCACCACACTACAGCCAACACACCAGGATCACACCACCACACTACAGCCGACACACCAGGATCACACCACCACCACACTACAGCCAACACACCAGGATCACACCACCACACTACAGCCGACACACCAGGATCACACCACCACCACACTACAGCCGACACACCAGGATCACACCACCACCACACTACAGCCGACACACCAGGATCACACCACCACCACACTACAGCCGACACACCAGGATCACACCACCACACTACAGCTGACACACCAGGATCACACCACCACACTACAGCCAACACACCAGGATCACACCACCACCACACTACAGCCGACACACCAGGATCACACCACCACCACACTACAGCCGACACACCAGGATCACACCACCACACTACAGCTGACACACCAGGATAACACCACCACACTACAGCCGACACACCAGGATCACACCACCACCACACTACAGCCAACACACCAGGATCACACCACCACCACACTACAGCCAACACACCAGGATCACACCACCACACTACAGCCGACACACCAGGATCACACCACCACCACACTACAGCCAACACACCAGGATCACACCACCACACTACAGCCGACACACCAGGATCACACCACCACCACACTACAGCCGACACACCAGGATCACACCACCACCACACTACAGCCGACACACCAGGATCACATCACCACCACACTACAGCCGACACACCAGGATCACACCACCACCACACTACAGCCGACACACCAGGATCATACCACCACCACACTACAGCCGACACACCAGGATCACACCACCACCACCACACTACAGCCGACACACCAGGATCACACCACCACCACACTACAGCCGACACACCAGGATCACACCACCACCACCACACTACAGCCGACACACCAGGATCACACCACCACCACACTACAGCCGACACACCAGGATCATACCACCACCACACTACAGCCGACACACCAGGATAACACCACCACACTACAGCCGACACACCAGGATCACACCACCACACTACAGCCGACACACCAGGATCACACCACCACACTACAGCCGACACACCAGGATCACACCACCACCACACTACAGCCAACACACCAGGATCACACCACCACCACACTACAGCCAACACACCAGGATAACACCACCACACTACAGCCAACACACCAGGATCATACCACCACCACACTACAGCCGACACACCAGGATCACACCACCACACTACAGCCAACACACCAGGATCACACCACCACACTACAGCCAACACACCAGGATCACACCACCACCACACTACAGCCAACACACCAGGATCACACCACCACACTACAGCCGACACACCAGGATCACACCACCACACTACAGCCAACACACCAGGATCACACCACCACCACACTACAGCCAACACACCAGGATCACACCACCACACTACAGCCGACACACCAGGATCACACCACCACACTACAGCCAACACACCAGGATCACACCACCACACTACAGCCGACACACCAGGATCACACCACCACACTACAGCCGACACACCAGGATCACACCACCACACTACAGCCGACACACCAGGATCACACCACCACCACACTACAGCCAACACACCAGGATCACACCACCACACTACAGCCGACACACCAGGATCACACCACCACCACACTACAGCCGACACACCAGGATCACACCACCACCACACTACAGCCGACACACCAGGATCACACCACCACCACACTACAGCCGACACACCAGGATCACACCACCACACTACAGCCAACACACCAGGATAACACCACCACCACACTACAGCCAACACACCAGGATCACACCACCACCACACTACAGACGACACACCAGGATCACACCACCACCACACTACAGCCGACACACCAGGATCACACCACCACCACACTACAGCCGACACACCAGGATCACACCACCACCACACTACAGCCGACACACCAGGATCACACCACCACCACACTACAGCCGACACACCAGGATAACACCACCACCACACTACAGCCGACACACCAGGATCACACCACCACACTACAGCCAACACACCAGGATCACACCACCACCACACTACAGCCGACACACCAGGATCACACCACCACCACACTACAGCCGACACACCAGGATCACACCACCACCACACTACAGCCAACACACCAGGATCACACCACCACACTACAGCCGACACACCAGGATCACACCACCACACTACAGCCAACACACCAGGATAACACCACCACACTACAGCCAACACACCAGGATCATACCACCACCACACTACAGCCGACACACCAGGATCACACCACCACACTACAGCCAACACACCAGGATCACACCACCACACTACAGCCAACACACCAGGATAACACCACCACCACACTACAGCCGACACACCAGGATCACACCACCACCACACTACAGCCAACACACCAGGATCACACCACCACACTACAGCCGACACACCAGGATCACACCACCACCACACTACAGCCGACACACCAGGATCACACCACCACCACACTACAGCCGACACACCAGGATCACACCACCACCACACTACAGCCAACACACCAGGATAACACCACCACACTACAGCCAACACACCAGGATCATACCACCACCACACTACAGCCGACACACCAGGATCACACCACCACCACACTACAGCTGACACACCAGGATCACACCACCACACTACAGCCAACACACCAGGATCACACCACCACCACACTACAGTCAACACACCAGGATCACACCACCACACTACAGCCGACACACCAGGATCACACCACCACCACACTACAGCCGACACACCAGGATCACACCACCACCACACTACAGCCGACACACCAGGATCACACCACCACCACACTACAGCCAACACACCAGGATAACACCACCACACTACAGCCAACACACCAGGATCATACCACCACCACACTACAGCCGACACACCAGGATCACACCACCACCACACTACAGCTGACACACCAGGATCACACCACCACACTACAGCCAACACACCAGGATCACACCACCACCACACTACAGCTGACACACCAGGATCACACCACCACACTACAGCCGACACACCAGGATCACACCACCACACTACAGCCGACACACCAGGATCACACCACCACACTACAGCCAACACACCAGGATCACACCACCACACTACAGCCGACACACCAGGATCACACCACCACACTACAGCCGACACACCAGGATCACACCACCACACTACAGCCGACACACCAGGATCACACCACCACACTACAGCCAACACACCAGGATCACACCACCACACTACAGCCGACACACCAGGATCACACCACCACCACACTACAGCCGACACACCAGGATCACACCACCACACTACAGCTGACACACCAGGATCACACCACCACACTACAGCCAACACACCAGGATCACACCACCACCACACTACAGCCGACACACCAGGATCACACCACCACACTACAGCTGACACACCAGGATCACACCACCACACTACAGCCAACACACCAGGATCACACCACCACCACACTACAGCTGACACACCAGGATCACACCACCACACTACAGCCGACACACCAGGATCACACCACCACACTACAGCCGACACACCAGGATCACACCACCACACTACAGCCAACACACCAGGATCACACCACCACACTACAGCCAACACACCAGGATCACACCACCACACTACAGCCAACACACCAGGATCACACCACCACACTACAGCCGACACACCAGGATCACACCACCACACTACAGCCGACACACCAGGATCACACCACCACACTACAGCCAACACACCAGGATCACACCACCACCACACTACAGCCGACACACCAGGATCACACCACCACACTACAGCCGACACACCAGGATCACACCACCACACTACAGCCGACACACCAGGATCACACCACCACACTACAGCCAACACACCAGGATCACACCACCACACTACAGCCGACACACCAGGATCACACCACCACCACACTACAGCCGACACACCAGGATCACACCACCACACTACAGCCGACACACCAGGATCACACCACCACACTACAGCCAACACACCAGGATCACACCACCACACTACAGCCAACACACCAGGATCACACCACCACACTACAGCCAACACACCAGGATCACACCACCACACTACAGCCAACACACCAGGATCACACCACCACACTACAGCCAACACACCAGGATCACACCACCACCACACTACAGCCAACACACCAGGATCACACCACCACACTACAGCCAACACACCAGGATCACACCACCACACTACAGCCAACACACCAGGATCACACCACCACACTACAGCCAACACACCAGGATCACACCACCACACTACAGCCAACACACCAGGATCACACCACCACACTACAGCCAACACACCAGGATCACACCACCACACTACAGCCGACACACCAGGATCACACCACCACACTACAGCCAACACACCAGGATCACACCACCACACTACAGCCGACACACCAGGATCACACCACCACCACACTACAGCCGACACACCAGGATCACACCACCACACTACAGCCGACACACCAGGATCACACCACCACCACACTACAGCCGACACACCAGGATCACACCACCACACTACAGCCGACACACCAGGATCACACCACCACACTACAGCCGACACACCAGGATCACACCACCACCACACTACAGCCGACACACCAGGATCACACCACCACACTACAGCCGACACACCAGGATCACACCACCACACTACAGCCGACACACCAGGATCACACCACCACACTACAGCCGACACACCAGGATCACACCACCACACTACAGCCGACACACCAGGATCACACCACCACCACACTACAGCCGACACACCAGGATCACACCACCACACTACAGCCGACACACCAGGATCACACCACCACACTACAGCCGACACACCAGGATCACACCACCACCACACTACAGCCAACACACCAGGATCACACCACCACACTACAGCCGACACACCAGGATCACACCACCACCACACTACAGCCGACACACCAGGATCACACCACCACCACACTACAGCCAACACACCAGGATCACACCACCACACTACAGCCGACACACCAGGATCACACCACCACCACACTACAGCCAACACACCAGGATAACACCACCACACTACAGCCGACACACCAGGATCACACCACCACACTACAGCCAACACACAGGATCACACCACCACACTACAGCCGACACACCAGGATCACACCACCACCACACTACAGCCGACACACCAGGATCACACCACCACACTACAGCCAACACACCAGGATCACACCACCACACTACAGCCGACACACCAGGATCACACCACCACACTACAGCCAACACACCAGGATAACACCACCACACTACAGCCGACACACCAGGATCACACCACCACACTACAGCCAACACACAGGATCACACCACCACACTACAGCCGACACACCAGGATCACACCACCACACTACAGCCAACACACCAGGATAACACCACCACACTACAGCCGACACACCAGGATCACACCACCACACTACAGCCAACACACAGGATCACACCACCACACTACAGCCGACACACCAGGATCACACCACCACACTACAGCCAACACACCAGGATAACACCACCACACTACAGCCGACACACCAGGATCACACCACCACACTACAGCCAACACACAGGATCACACCACCACACTACAGCCGACACACCAGGATCACACCACCACACTACAGCCAACACACCAGGATAACACCACCACACTACAGCCGACACACCAGGATCACACCACCACACTACAGCCAACACACCAGGATCACACCACCACACTACAGCCAACACACCAGGATCACACCACCACACTACAGCCAACACACCAGGATCACACCACCACCACACTACAGCCAACACACCAGGATCACACCACCACACTACAGCCGACACACCAGGATCACACCACCACACTACAGCCAACACACCAGGATAACACCACCACACTACAGCCGACACACCAGGATCACACCACCACACTACAGCCAACACACCAGGATCACACCACCACACTACAGCCAACACACCAGGATCACACCACCACACTACAGCCAACACACCAGGATGACACCACCACACTACAGCCGACACACCAGGATCACACCACCACACTACAGCCAACACACCAGGATAACACCACCACACTACAGCCGACACACCAGGATCACACCACCACACTACAGCCAACACACCAGGATCACACCACCACACTACAGCCAACACACCAGGATCACACCACCACCACACTACAGCCAACACACCAGGATCACACCACCACACTACAGCCGACACACCAGGATCACACCACCACCACACTACAGCCGACACACCAGGATCACACCACCACCACACTACAGCCAACACACCAGGATCACACCACCACCACACTACAGCCAACACACCAGGATCACACCACCACACTACAGCCAACACACCAGGATCACACCACCACACTACAGCCAACACACCAGGATCACACCACCACACTACAGCCAACACACCAGGATCACACCACACTACAGCCAACACACCAGGATCACACCACCACACTACAGCCGACACACCAGGATCACACCACCACCACACTACAGCCGACACACCAGGATCACACCACCACACTACAGCCAACACACCAGGATCACACCACCACACTACAGCCAACACACCAGGATCACACCACCACCACACTACAGCCAACACACCAGGATCACATCACCACACTACAGCCAACACACCAGGATCACACCACCACACTACAGCCAACACACCAGGATCACACCACCACACTACAGCCAACACACCAGGATCACACCACCACACTACAGCCGACACACCAGGATCACACCACCACACTACAGCCAACACACCAGGATAACACCACCACACTACAGCCGACACACCAGGATCACACCACCACCACACTACAGCCAACACACCAGGATAACACCACCACACTACAGCCGACACACCAGGATCACACCACCACACTACAGCCAACACACCAGGATCACACCACCACACTACAGCCAACACACCAGGATCACACCACCACCACACTACAGCTGACACACCAGGATCACACCACCACACTACAGCCGACACACCAGGATCACACCACCACACTACAGCCGACACACCAGGATCACACCACCACACTACAGCCAACACACCAGGATCACACCACCACACTACAGCCAACACACCAGGATCACACCACCACACTACAGCCAACACACCAGGATCACACCACCACACTACAGCCGACACACCAGGATCACACCACCACACTACAGCCGACACACCAGGATCACACCACCACACTACAGCCAACACACCAGGATCACACCACCACCACACTACAGCCGACACACCAGGATCACACCACCACACTACAGCCGACACACCAGGATCACACCACCACACTACAGCCGACACACCAGGATCACACCACCACACTACAGCCAACACACCAGGATCACACCACCACACTACAGCCGACACACCAGGATCACACCACCACCACACTACAGCCGACACACCAGGATCACACCACCACACTACAGCCGACACACCAGGATCACACCCACCACACTACAGCCAACACACCAGGATCACACCACCACACTACAGCCGAACACACCAGGATCACACCACCACACTACAGCCAACACACCAGGATCACACCACCACACTACAGCCAACACACCAGGATCACACCACCACACTACAGCCAACACACCAGGATCACACCACCACCACACTACAGCCAACTCACCAGGATCACACCACCACACTACAGCCAACACACCAGGATCACACCACCACACTACAGCCAACACACCAGGATCACACCACCACACTACAGCCAACACACCAGGATCACACCACCACACTACAGCCAACACACCAGGATCACACCACCACACTACAGCCAACACACCAGGATCACACCACCACACTACAGCCGACACACCAGGATCACACCACCACACTACAGCCAACACACCAGGATCACACCACCACACTACAGCCGACACACCAGGATCACACCACCACCACACTACAGCCGACACACCAGGATCACACCACCACACTACAGCCGACACACCAGGATCACACCACCACCACACTACAGCCGACACACCAGGATCACACCACCACACTACAGCCGACACACCAGGATCACACCACCACACTACAGCCGACACACCAGGATCACACCACCACCACACTACAGCCGACACACCAGGATCACACCACCACACTACAGCCGACACACCCAGGATCACACCACCACACTACAGCCGACACACCAGGATCACACCACCACACTACAGCCGACACACCAGGATCACACACCACCACACTACAGCCGACACACCAGGATCACACCACCACCACACTACAGCCGACACACCAGGATCACACCACCACACTACAGCCGACACACCAGGATCACACCACCACACTACAGCCGACACACCAGGATCACACCACCACCACACTACAGCCAACACACCAGGATCACACCACCACACTACAGCCGACACACCAGGATCACACCACCACCACACTACAGCCGACACACCAGGATCACACACCACCACACTACAGCCAACACACCAGGATCACACCACCACACTACAGCCGACACACCAGGATCACACCACCACCACACTACAGCCAACACACCAGGATAACACCACCACACTACAGCCGACACACCAGGATCACACCACCACACTACAGCCAACACACAGATCACACCACCACACTACAGCCGACACACCAGGATCACACCACCACCACACTACAGCCGACACACCAGGATCACACCACCACACTACAGCCAACACACAGGATCACACCACCACACTACAGCCGACACACCAGGATCACACCACCACACTACAGCCAACACACCAGGATAACACCACCACACTACAGCCGACACACCAGGATCACACCACCACACTACAGCCAACACACAGGATCACACCACCACACTACAGCCGACACACCAGGATCACACCACCACACTACAGCCAACACACCAGGATAACACCACCACACTACAGCCGACACACCAGGATCACACCACCACACTACAGCCAACACACAGGATCACACCACCACACTACAGCCGACACACCAGGATCACACCACCACACTACAGCCAACACACCAGGATAACACCACCACACTACAGCCGACACACCAGGATCACACCACCACACTACAGCCAACACACAGGATCACACCACCACACTACAGCCGACACACCAGGATCACACCACCACACTACAGCCAACACACCAGGATAACACCACCACACTACAGCCGACACACCAGGATCACACCACCACACTACAGCCAACACACCAGGATCACACCACCACACTACAGCCAACACACCAGGATCACACCACCACACTACAGCCAACACACCAGGATCACACCACCACCACACTACAGCCAACACACCAGGATCACACCACCACACTACAGCCGACACACCAGGATCACACCACCACACTACAGCCAACACACCAGGATAACACCACCACACTACAGCCGACACACCAGGATCACACCACCACACTACAGCCAACACACCAGGATCACACCACCACACTACAGCCAACACACCAGGATCACACCACCACACTACAGCCAACACACCAGGATGACACCACCACACTACAGCCGACACACCAGGATCACACCACCACACTACAGCCAACACACCAGGATAACACCACCACACTACAGCCGACACACCAGGATCACACCACCACACTACAGCCAACACACCAGGATCACACCACCACACTACAGCCAACACACCAGGATCACACCACCACCACACTACAGCCAACACACCAGGATCACACCACCACACTACAGCCGACACACCAGGATCACACCACCACCACACTACAGCCGACACACCAGGATCACACCACCACCACACTACAGCCAACACACCAGGATCACACCACCACCACACTACAGCCAACACACCAGGATCACACCACCACACTACAGCCAACACACCAGGATCACACCACCACACTACAGCCAACACACCAGGATCACACCACCACACTACAGCCAACACACCAGGATCACACCACACTACAGCCAACACACCAGGATCACACCACCACACTACAGCCGACACACCAGGATCACACCACCACCACACTACAGCCGACACACCAGGATCACACCACCACACTACAGCCAACACACCAGGATCACACCACCACACTACAGCCAACACACCAGGATCACACCACCACCACACTACAGCCAACACACCAGGATCACATCACCACACTACAGCCAACACACCAGGATCACACCACCACACTACAGCCAACACACCAGGATCACACCACCACACTACAGCCAACACACCAGGATCACACCACCACACTACAGCCGACACACCAGGATCACACCACCACACTACAGCCAACACACCAGGATAACACCACCACACTACAGCCGACACACCAGGATCACACCACCACCACACTACAGCCAACACACCAGGATAACACCACCACACTACAGCCGACACACCAGGATCACACCACCACACTACAGCCAACACACCAGGATCACACCACCACACTACAGCCAACACACCAGGATCACACCACCACCACACTACAGCCAACACACCAGGATAACACCACCACACTACAGCCAACACACCAGGATCACACCACCACACTACAGCCAACACACAGGATCACACCACCACACTACAGCCGACACACCAGGATCACACCACCACACTACAGCCGACACACCAGGATCACACCACCACACTACAGCCAACACACCAGGATCACACCACCACACTACAGCCGACACACCAGGATCACACCACCACACTACAGCCAACACACCAGGATAACACCACCACACTACAGCCAACACACCAGGATCACACCACCACACTACAGCCAACACACCAGGATCACACCACCACACTACAGCCAACACACCAGGATCACACCACCACACTACAGCCAACACCAGGATCACACCACCACCACACTACAGCCAACACACCAGGATCACACCACCACACTACAGCCGACACACCAGGATCATACCACCACACTACAGCCAACACACCAGGATCACACCACCACACTACAGCCAACACACAGGATCACACCACCACACTACAGCCAACACACCAGGATAACACCACCACACTACAGCCGACACACCAGGATCATACCACCACACTACAGCCGACACACCAGGATAACACCACCACACTACAGCCGACACACCAGGATCACACCACCACCACACTACAGCCAACACACCAGGATCACACCACCACACTACAGCCGACACACCAGGATCACACCACCACCACACTACAGCCAACACACCAGGATCACACCACCACCACACTACAGCCAACACACCAGGATCACACCACCACACTACAGCCAACACACCAGGATCACACCACCACACTACAGCCGACACACCAGGATCACACCACCACCACACTACAGCCAACACACCAGGATCACACCACCACACTACAGCCGACACACCAGGATCACACCACCACACTACAGCCAACACACCAGGATCACACCACCACACTACAGCCGACACACCAGGATCACACCACCACACTACAGCCAACACACCAGGATCACACCACCACACTACAGCCGACACACCAGGATCACACCACCACACTACAGCCAACACACCAGGATCACACCACCACACTACAGCCGACACACCAGGATCACACCACCACACTACAGCCAACACACCAGGATCACACCACCACACTACAGCCAACACACCAGGATCACACCACCACACTACAGCCGACACACCAAGATCACACCACCACCACACTACAGCCGACACACCAGGATCACACCACCACACTACAGCCGACACACCAGGATCACACCACCACACTACAGCCAACACCAGGATCACACCACCACACTACAGCCGACACACCAGGATCACACCACCACCACACTACAGCCGACACACCAGGATCACACCACCACACTACAGCCGACACACCAAGATCACACCACCACCACACTACAGCCGACACACCAGGATCACACCACCACACTACAGCCGACACACCAGGATCACACCACCACACTACAGCCGACACACCGAGATCACACCACCACCACACTACAGCCGACACACCAGGATCACACCACCACACTACAGCCGACACACCAGGATCACACCACCACACTACAGCCAACACACCAGGATCACACCACCACACTACAGCCGACACACCAGGATCACACCACCACCACTACAGCCAACACACCAGGATCACACCACCACCACCACACTACAGCCGACACACCAGGATCACACCACCACCACACTACAGCCAACACACCAGGATAACACCACCACACTACAGCCAACACCAGGATCACACCACCACACTACAGCCAACACACCAGGATCACACCACCACCACACTACAGCCGACACACCAGGATCACACCACCACCACACTACAGCCGACACACCAGGATCACACCACCACCACACTACAGCCGACACACCAGGATCACACCACCACCACTACAGCCAACACACCAGGATCACACCACCACCACACTACAGCCGACACACCAGGATCACACCACCACCACACTACAGCCGACACACCAGGATCACACCACCACACTACAGCCAACACACCAGGATCACACCACCACACTACAGCCGACACACCAGGATCACACCACCACACTACAGCCAACACACCAGGATCACACCACCACACTACAGCCAACACACCAGGATCACACCACCACACTACAGCCAACACCAGGATCACACCACCACACTACAGCCAACACACCAGGATCACACCACCACCACACTACAGCCGACACACCAGGATCACACCACCACCACACTACAGCCGACACACCAGGATCACACCACCACACTACAGCCAACACACCAGGATCACACCACCACCACACTACAGCCAACACACAGGATCACACCACCACACTACAGCCAACACACCAGGATCACACCACCACACTACAGCCGACACACCAGGATCACACCACCACCACACTACAGCCAACACACCAGGATCACACCACCACCACACTACAGCCAACACACCAGGATCACACCACCACACTACAGCCAACACACCAGGATCACACCACCACACTACAGCCGACACACCAGGATCACACCACCACCACACTACAGCCGACACACCAGGATCACACCACCACACTACAGCCAACACACCAGGATCACACCACCACCACACTACAGCCGACACACCAGGATCACACCACCACACTACAGCCAACACACCAGGATCACACCACCACACTACAGCCGACACACCAGGATCACACCACCACACTACAGCCGACACACCAGGATCACACCACCACACTACACTACACTAGACCACATTATACTAGCACACTGCATTACACCACACCACACTACATTACACCACAGAACATTAGACCATACTACACTAGACCACACTACACTACACTAGACGACACCATACTACATCACACCACACTACATTCCCCCACACTACACTACATCACACTACACTACACTACACCACACCATGCTACACTACACTACATCACACTACACTACTCCACACTACATCACACCACACCACACTATACTACCACACTACATTACACCACACCACACCACACTACACTACACTACACCACACTATACTAGACCACATTACACTACACCACACCATGCTACACTACACTACATCACACCACACCACACCACACTATACTAGCACACTACATTACACCACACCACACTACACCACACTACACTACACCACACTACACCACAGCATTCTACACTACACCACACCACACTACACTACACTACACCACACCACACTATACTAGACCACACCACATTACACCACACTATACTAGACCACACCATGATACACTATACCATACCACACTACACCACACTACATTACATCACACCACACTACACTATACTAGACCACACCACACCATGCTACACTACACCACACCACACTACACTATAGTAAATAAATATTAAAACCAACCTTTTAAACAAAACTGAGAAGTTTCTGTTATTTGGCTGACAAGATGGTCCCTGGCACGGAGAATTTTACTTCTGCTTCCATATGCTTCTGAATAAAGAGAACGGAAAATTACAGACATTTTAACCATCTTGGAATATATAGAAACTTTTTAACTATTATAGAAGTATTTTAACTATTATAGAAGTATTTTAACTATTATAGAAGTATTTTAACTATTATAGAAGTATTTTAACTATTATAGAAGTATTTTAACTATTATAAAAGTATTTTAACTATTATAGAAGTATTTTAACTATTATAAAAGTATTCAAACTATTATAAAAGTAATTTAACTATTATATAAGTAATTTAACTAGAAGAAAATAACAGGCTGAAACATCTTTGATCATAGGTCTGCTCAACCAGAAAGGACCTGGGGTTAAACAACAACAACCACTTCAATATAGACAATTCAATGGAGGAACCTCTACATGGTCACTCAACCTGCTAGAAAGAACAGCTAAATCTCCTTCAATTTAGTGATCAGTCAGAAAAATATAAATAAATAAGAGTAATTTCTTACGTATTCCAAGATGCTTCTCAATAATATCATCTGACAATCTTAATAGTTCTGGTCCATCAATAGCTTGTTTCCGAAATATTTCGGAAAAGTCTTCCAATTCTGTCCGCTGGAGCCAACTACAAGCATCCTCTACAGACCATTTGGAAACTGGTTTTGGGAACTGGAACTTTGAAGAATCTTCATCAATAATTGGTTCGAAAAGAAATGTTCTAGTAGATAAGTTGCTCACATTACTGACCTCCACGGAAGTTTCTGGAAAAGAAATTTTACATTAACTCGTCACAACCTGTAATTATTTATTTAGCAAAAAATATCTAAAAATGGGTTTGTTTATATAAATATTTTTAGTATCTTTACTGGTGCACAAATTGTGAAAAGTTGCAGTATTATCTCTTAACATCCTGTAATGATTTGGCAGAAAATATCTAAAAATAAGTTACTAAATTCAAATGTTTATAGTATCTTTACTGGTGAACATATTGTTATAAAAATTTGAAGTACTAAAGTAAAGACTTATGTATTTAATGTGGTGCATTCAATCATGCTAAAAATAATATTGTATATGATTGGTTGTTAATTGACTCTGAACATCCTGTAATGATTTAGCAGAAAATACCTAAAAACTGGTTTGTTCATTCACATGCTTATAGTATCTTTAATAGTTGATAGATTTTTGCGAAAATTTGCAGTAAACCAAAGTAAAGACTTTAATTTTTAGTATGATGCTGTTATAATTTTTTTTTTTTTGTTACTATAGTAGAATGTCTTGTTAATGAGATTTCAGGATGTTAAGAGTTAAACAATCAAGTATATTTTGTGTGTAGCATTTTAACCTATATTATCCCAGCATGGCCTTAGTTGTTGAAGGCTTGGGAAATGACAGTGCTGATGCCATGATAAATTGCACCCAATACATTCTGTAAATTGATAGTGTTGGTGTCATGATAAAATGCAGCCAGTACAATCTATAAAGTAGTAGCGCTGGTCTCAAGTTAAAAAGCATCAAGTACACTCTGTAAGGTGATAGAGCTGGTGCCACAAAATTTACTCAGAACCAGTTAACTGAGTGTACTAGGTGTATTTTATCATCACACACACACATGCATATATGCACACTTACATACTTCCATGTTTAGATATAATTTAAAAAATTATAGGCTTCAATCAAAGGTCCAAGTTGTATACAAGAGTCTACAAACTATTACAAAGTTGGTGCATTTTAGTAAAGTTAGAATTGGTAAATGAAACCTCACCATTGTTTATCATGTTCCAGATTTTAATAGTTTTGTCATTGGAACCAGAGGCCAGATATTTGTCATCAAGTGAGAAAGTACAACATGTCACATACCTGGTGGGAAAAGAATATATACACTGAAAACAGCATAGTTGATGTGGTGTATGGTGGTGTGGTGGACAGGTGAGTATGTGGATAGATGTCTATGTGGGCAAGTAGATAGGCAGGCAGGTGAGCAAGTGCATAAATGGGTAGGTGAGTAGGTAAATAGGACATTATGCATTGCAGCATATAGTTACGACCCTTTACGTTCTGAGTTCAAATCCCACCAAGGTTAGCTTTGCTTTTCATCCTTACGGGGTTGATAAAATAAAGTACCAGTAACGCACTGGAGTCAATTTAATCGACTTTCCCCTCCCCTTCAAATCGCTGGCCTTGTGCCTATAGTAGAAATAATTGTTATTATGATTGGTGGATTGGCAGTATCAGTAGAGGGTCGGACGCCATGTTTTGCACCATAGTTACATCCCTTTACGGACTGAGTTCAAATCCCGCCGAGGTTAACTTTGCCTTTCATCCTTACGGGGTCGATAAAATAAAGTACCAGTAATGCACTGGGTAATTGCTGGCCTTGTGCCAAAAGTAGAAACAATTATTATGATCAACAAGGTGGTGGATTGGCAGTATAGGTAGGATGTCAGACAAAATAGTTTGCGGTATTTAGTTACGACTTTCTACATTCTACAATAATAAAAATTGTTTCTACTTTAGGCACAAGGCCAGCAATTACCCAGTGCATTACTGGTACTTTATTTTATCGACCCCGTAAGGATGAAAGGCAAAGTCAACCTCGGCGGGATTTGAACTCAGATCGTAAAGGGACGTAACTATGCTGGAAAGCATGGCATCCGACCCTCTACCGATACTGCCAATACACTAATAATAATGATGATATTGATGATTTCTACTAGAGGCACAAGGCCAGCAATTCGGGGAGATGGGAAAGTCGATTAAATCGCCCCTAGTGCATTACTGGCGCTTTATTTTATCGACCCCGTACGGATGAAAATAAAGCTAACCTCAGCAGGATTTAAACTCAGAATGTAAAGGGCCATAACTAGGACCTACATACAGGGGACAATTCAAAACGAAAGGGACAGTGGGAGGTTTCAATAAAATTGAGTAAAAAAAAACAACAAAAACAATATCTATATATATATTACTAAAAGTCTGTGATTGCTTGCTTGTCTGTCTGTAATGTAATACAGCCAAATGGGCACATAATGGGAAAATACTTTGAAAGTAAGTTGACCCTCAAATGAGAGTACAAATGGAATAAAACAAGTTTCGTGTAAATCGGACCACGGGTTCCCGAGATATGGGGTTTCTCCGAGTACCTTCATAAACAAAGAAAGAGAAAGAGAGGAAGAGATAGTGGCTGTGACAGAGTAGATTGAAAGAGAGAGATAGAGAGAAGAAGAGACAGAGAAGGAGAATGGAAGAGAGAGAGAGAGTTGTGTATATATATATATATATGTGAGTGTGTGTGTGTATGTCTATATGTGTGTGTGAGTCTATGATCAATGTATATAGATTAGACACCCACTTATATATATACACACACACATATATATGTATATACACACACACATTTATATATATATATGTATACACACACATTATACACATTATATACATGTCTGTGTATAATCTAAACAAAAAAAAATAAATTTCCGCTCTACATGGCTGAATACAATAAATGTAATCTGAGTTTTTCAAATATTAATAATAACATTCGATTCATTAGCAATTATGCAAACAAGCCTCATTTTTAAAGCCATGTCAGTAGAATGAACCCTTCATTCTTGCTCTTGTGTTGGCATGTAAACAGAACTTCAGACACTAATGTTTCTGTGTATCACCCTTCATCAGTACAGCTCACTGTTCACCTGCCAAACTGTCAGAGCTAGTGAAAATATATGCTATTTTCTAAAATATACAGTGACTGATCAGCCTGATCTGCATATTAGCAGACTGGCTGATCAGTCAGATCTGCATATTAGCAGATCCACTGATCAGCCAGATTTGCATATCAGCAGACTGGCCAGTCAGTTTCCTGTATACGAGTGATAAATGGCCGGTTTTGCCACATTCAAATAAAAAAAATTTTAAATGTTCACTCTACATGGCTGAATACAATAAATATAATTCGAGTTTTTCGAATATTAATAATAACATTCGATTCGTTTGCAATTATGCAAACAAGCCTCATTGGCCAGTGTGCTGATATCTACTCAGAGCAGGCACATTTACTCGGGCGATGCTCACCTCTCTCACCCATCTTTCAACAAATTGTTGGGAAGAGAGCACTTCCCTCCATTCCACCCTGATTTTTCTTTTCAAATTAAATTTGAAAAAGTTAATCAGGGCATCACTGAAGGAAGAGGTAAGTGCTCGTTTTCAGCCCTTTCAAATGCGTCCATCACACGACCTCTTTCGCCATGGCCACCAGGCACATAAAATCTGCCAGCCCTTCCCGGGATAATAATAGCAATAATGATGATAATGATGGAGGCACATGGCTTAGTGGTTAGAGCATTGGGCTTGCAATCGAAAGGTTGTGAGTTCAATTCTCAGACCGAGTGATGTGTTGTTTCCTTGAGCAAGACACTTTATTTCACATTGCTCCAGTTTACTCAGCTGTAGAAATGAGATGATAGGACTGGGATCCCTATCATTCCACTGCAAAGTGGTCGTGGAGGTGCCACGGCAAAAAAGCACCCAGCACTCACTGTAAATGAGGTTGGTGTTAGGAAAGGCATCCAGCTGTAGAAATCAAGCCAGAATCAGTTCCCGTCCCACCCTTGCAAGCAGGGAAAAAGCGGACGTAAAATGATGATGATGATGATGATGATAATAATGATAATAATAGCTATTCTGATGATAATACAATAAAAACCAAAATAACAATAACAATGATGATAACTGCTACAACAGTGCCAACTTGATAACCATGAATAACATGAGACAACAACAATAACAAACATTTTAAGGTCTGCTAAACCCTGCAAATGCAGTGGGGTTAGCCTGCAGGACCCATGACATGAAGACCTTTGTAAAGTTTCACAACCAGCTGCCCCCTTCCTGGCGCCAACTCTTTTATAACAGACAGGTATACAGTGTAGATGTTGTACTGTATATATATACATATATATATATATATCTTAAGAGGAGATATGTATCATAAGAGAGGAGGAGAGAGAAAAAGAAAGGTGATACAGTATGCTAAATGCTTCGATAGCCGAAGCGAGGTGTGCTCGATGCTTAGGGTAGCAGTGGTAAATATTAAAGAGGGGTTAATATTTAATGAAGAAGGCAAGAAGAGCAAGTATAAGCAAAATAAATGGAGGAGGTGCAATACGTTTAAAACCAAATTTGGTTTTAAAAGGATTGCACCTCCTCCATTTATTTATTTGGTATGTGTGTATATGTATATATATATGTATATATATATATATATATATATATATATATATATATATATATATATATATATAATCACCACAAATAGGATGATAGTCATGATGATCAAATGTAATAATTATGACAATGATGATGATGATAAAGATAGCACTCACATGACAATCATAATTATAATATTGAAATGATTTGTCATTGACATGACAAATATGATGATGATAAGATAACACTGTGATAACGATAACATTAAGATGATATATGATAATGATAACATTATGACAATGATGATGATGGCATTCACATGACAATTATGGTAATGATGACAACATTGACATGAGGCAATGATGATGGTAACATTGAGATAATGACATTAACATGATGATGATGATGATGACATTGAGCTGACTGCTAATGATGACAGTATCAGTAGTAAAAAAAAGAAAGCCCCCCTCCTCTTCTCCTCACCTTGTGTGACTGGTAAGTATTTGGATACAATCACCGTTTGTCTGAAACATAATATAAACAATAAACCTTATGAAGTAGACTCAATAAAAATCAAATTTTCTCTTCTTATTACATGACCCAACATTACAAAGCATGACATAACATTACACAATATTCTCTCTTTTTTTTTTTTTTTTTGTATTTCCAAAACTCCTGATGGAGTCGTAGGGGTGCCATATTGATATATAGCATTTCTAGGGTATTTTTTAAAACCTAGCGGAGCCCATCTCCTCTCCAGGTCTGAATACAGCAGATTTCTTTCAGAGAAGGATGCAAAGTGAGAGAGGATGGAAGTGAGAAAGAGATATAGAGGAAGAATCAACCCCAGTACTAGACTGGCACTTATTTTTATTGATCTCGAATGGATGAAAAGCAAAGTTGACCTCAATGCGATTCGAACTCAGGGAGCAAAGAGTTGAAACAAATATTGCAAACATTCTATCCAACTGCCAATGCCTTACACAGTATTACATAGCCTCATATAGCATTTGCCTTTCATCCTTACAGGGTCGATAAAATAAAGTACCAGTAATACACTGGGATAATTGCTGGCCTTGTATAAACAATTATATAGCATCATATATATCACACAAGCATATTTACTATTAAATAGGCAAAAAACAAATAAACATAATCATTTATATACACATAACATACACAACTATCTATATACACATAACATACACAACCATATATATATATATATACACACATAACATACACAACTATTTATCTACACATAACATACAGAACTATATATATACACATAACATAGATAGTTATTTATATGGTCCTTTCAGTGCCTGGCCTGTGTGTCTGCTTCTACTATTGCTGTTGAATAACAACAAAAACCAACGATCATGCCTTCCTCTACCATTGTTCCTGAACAACGGCAAAAACCAACGACTGTAGCTTCTGCTACTACTCCTGTTGATGGACATCATCAATAACAGGAACCCATGACTTCCTCCCCCGTTACTTCTCAACAACAATAACCGACCATTCTCTTACCATTCCTGTTGAAGAAGAAGAACAACAACAAAAATCAATACAGAGTTTGTGAATACCCTCCATCAGGCATCTACCATACTCTGAGCGCCTTGCTTCCCTGGGCATGGATACATTGAAGCTCCGACGTCTAGCAACTGACTTGGTAAACACCCACAAAATTATTAACCATCTTGCCAACAACAACGCTGATTTCCATTTGTCTAAAACACGTGGGCATGCCAACAAAGTCAGAAAACAGCACAGCTCCCATGACTTTCGGAAACATTTTTTTTACACTCAGAGTTGCTGAAGATTGGAACAAACTACCTGCATCAGTTGTTAGCTGCCACGACACTGCATCCGTTAAAACCTCCATGCTTCCTAAAATTCGCCAACACTATATCTGATATCCCCCTCCATACACATGCACACATGTATATCATGACTCATACACTGTTCATTTTCCTGACATTTGTACATTATTCTATGTAATATACATGCACCTTTGATGAGTTGTAGTGCACCTGAGCACTGTACAGAATAATTTCATTATTATTATTATTATATACACATAACATACATAAACAGGAAAAAAACAATATATATACATCAAATATATAAAACTGATTATACAAACAAAACATACTAAAAACTATCAAGACAGAACATAGAAAAGACTTTAAACACATAGGACATACAAACCATGCAAAGGTGTAGGCATGGCTGTGTAGTTTAGATGTTTTAGAAGCAGTATTCTATGGCTGAAATGCCTTTGACTGTAGATCTTACTCTGTATGGGCTGATTTGAAGCTAAACAACAATAACAACCTCAATTTCTAACAGACAACTAATATGTTTCTTTGGAATTCGAAGAACAAAATGGTGACTTACAGGGTTCCAAAGTCTTACAGTTTTATCAAAAGATCTGGAAAGAAAACAAGCAGATGATTCTGTAGACATATAATACTGTAAAGGATTTATAGAGAAAATATACGAAGCACATAAGATTTTAGTTTTCAAGGCTGTAATACTGAAATACATAAGATTTTAGCTTTTAAGGCTGACTTAATCGATGTATTACTCAGAGTAGAGAAACTGACTTGGTATATTGTGTGTTGCTCTATTAATTCTGTCAATCCCAAACCATCCCATGTCACCCTTTATTTAAGAATATTTTGAGAATCTACTTACCCTGAAGCCAGCAGTTTTCTCTGATATGAAAAACAACAAACAGAGACTGGTGCCTCATGTCCAACCAGAATATACTTACTGCTAACTCGTACACCTGGCAGACAAAACATTGAAAAAGAGGAGTATTAGGCAAGGTATGAACTTATAATAGTTGAGTCAATCTAAAGTAGAATGGTGTATAGTAGTATATATACTTGGTGATTTATTTGTTGGGCATATAGCTTCACTTCTTTTCTTCACAGGTTTATTGGTCTGATAAATGGATTAGGGGGTTTGATTAGATATATGGGGGATTGGAGGATCTTGGTTGTGTCAGTGTGAGAGATTAACATCAGTGAGTGTCTCGTGGTTGAGTGTGGGATTAGCATCAGTGAGTGTCTGTATACCAGTTCACATTCTGGTGGTTGAGTGTGAGATGAGTGTAGTGTGTATCTGGTGGTTGAGTGTCAGTATGTGTCTGATGGTTGAGTGTCAGTAGGTATCTGATGGTTGTGTGGTGAGTGTAGTGTGAGGTGAGTGTAGTGTTTGGTGGTTGAGTGTGAGGTGAATGTAATGTCTGGTAGTTGAGTGTGAGATGAGTGTCTGGTGGTTGAATGTGAGGTGAGTGTAGTGTGTGGTGGTTGAGTGTGAGGTGAGTGTAGTGTCTGGTGGGTGAGTATAGTGTCTGGTGGTTGAGTGTGAGGTGAGTGTAGTGTCTGGTGGTTGAGTGTAAGGTGAGTGTAGTGTCTGGTGGTTGAGTGTAAGGTTGGTGTAGTGTCTGGTGGTTGAGTTTGAGATTAGTGTAGTGTCTGGTGGTTGACTGAGAGTGTCAATGAGTGTCTGGTGGTTGAGTGTGAGGTTAGTGTAGTGTCTGGTAGTTGACTGAGAGTGTCAATGAGTGTCTGGTGGTTGAGTATGAGGTTGGTATCGATAAGTGTCTGGTGGTTAAGTGTAAGGTTAGCGTCGATAAGTGTCTGGTGGTTGAGTGAGAGGTTAGTGTCGATGAGTGTTTGGTGGTTGAGTGTGAGGTTAGTGTCAATGAGTGTCTGTATAGCAGTTCAGGCTTGTAAGGGATTTGGGGCAGTGGTAGTTCCTAATGTTTGTACTGGTTATGAGTAAGTTCTATGTCAATTGCATATTAGGGCTGTAGTCACTGCAGATTATTGGCATTAGGAAGGGCTTCCAGCCATAGAAACCAATTCAAAACAAAGTGTATGAGCAGGGCCTAGTCACCTGACCAGTCTGGCCTCAGCACATGACAGCTGTCTAACCCATGCAAGCATGGAAAATAGATGTTAGACAATGGTAATGATGATGATGATGAAACTATGTAATATGATAGTTGCAGCCTAATGATATCCATCATCCCCATACCAGTAATTAGAGTGGGTCAGTATTTGTTTTGTCAAGAAGTTTGGGACATGTTTTAGAAGGACGTGTGTAACTTTACCTTGTGTGGTATGGGTCTAGTGAATGAGGTCAAAGGTAAGTTTATGGATTATGTTTGCTTGGGTTTGTGGATAGCTTTGTTTTGTTATAGATATATTTACATTCAAGTTAAGGCAATTGATAGTCTTAGTTATATAAACTGGAAGGTACAAGGACCTGACAAATGTAAAGTAGTTGTGTTGTGTTGCTCTAAAGTAGAAAAGGTTTACATGTAAAGTGGGAGGAGTGCAAGGTTACTGACATATGTAAATTATTTTATGACACTCTAAAGTAGAGAAGGTTTACAGGTAAAGCAACCACTAATCTGCAATAATTACTGGTATAGGAAGGGTATATGGTTAGTATAGACTTAACACACATCTGACCTAGTCAATCACTGTGTGTACCACCCTCTTCCCCTCTCCACCAGCCACCCAAGTAGACAACACGGCAGTATTTCACCAACACCAAAATCTCTTCAGTACTCTACTGCCATGATAATGGTAGTTGAGTTAACTAGGCCAATTATACAGCTCCCTCTCTCCCTTCTTCCATGGTAATAATAGTTTAGTTAACTAGTCCAATCATCTCTGCCCCTCTTTCATGGTAATAATAGTTTAGTTAACTAGTCCAATCATCTCTGCCTCTCTTTCATAATAATAATAGTTTAATTAACTAGACCAATCATCTCTCCCCCTCTTTCATAGTAATAATAGTTTAGTTAACTAATCCAATCATCTCTCCCTCTCTTTCATAATAATAATAGTTTAATTAACTAGACCAATCATCTCTCCCCCTCTTTCATAGTAATAATAGTTTAGTTAACTAGTCCAATCATCTCTCCCTCTCTTTCATGGTAATAATAGTTTAGTTAACTAGTCCAATCATCTCTCCCTCTCTTTCATGGTAATAATAGTTTAGTTAACTAGTCCAATCATCTCTGCCTCTCTTTCATGGTAATAATAGTTTAGTTAACTAGTCCAATCATCTCTCCCTCTCTTTCATGGTAATAATAGTTTAGTTAACTAGTCCAATCATCTCTGACCCTCTTTCATGGTAATAATAGTTTAGTTAACTAGTCCAATCATCTCTCCCTCTCTTTCATGGTAATAATAGTTTAGTTAACTAGTCCAATCATCTCTCCCTCTCTTTCATGGTAATAATAGTTTAGTTAACTAGTCCAATCATCTCTGCCTCTCTTTCATGGTAATAATAGTTTAGTTAATTAGTCCAATCATCTCGCCCTCTCTTTCATGGTAATAATAGTTTAGTTAACTAGTCCAATCATCTCTGCCCCTCTTTCATGGTAATAATAGTTTAGTTAACTAGTCCAATAATCTCTCCCTCTCTTTCATGGTAATAATAGTTTAGTTAACTAGTCCAATCATCTCTCCCTCTCTTTCATGGTAATAATAGTTTAGTTAACTAGTCCAATCATCTCTCCCTCTCTTTCATAATAATAATAATAGTTTAATTAACTAGACCAATCATCTCTCCCCCTCTTTCATAGTAATAATAGTTTAGTTAACTAGTCCAATCATCTCTCCCTCTCTTTCATAATAATAATAATAGTTTAATTAACTAGACCAATCATCTCTCCCCCTCTTTCATAGTAATAATAGTTTAGTTAACTAGGCCAATCATCTCTCCCTCTCTTTCATAATAATAATAGTTTAATTAACTAGACCAATCATCTCTCCCCCTCTTTCATGGTAATAATAGTTTAGTTAACTAGTCCAATCATCTCTCCCTCTCTTTCATAATAATAATAGTTTAATTAACTAGACCAATCATCTCTCCCCCTCTTTCATAGTAATAATAGTTTAGTTAACTAGTCCAATCATCTCTCCCTCTCTCTCTCGCTCGCCCCCTCTTTTACATACAGACACCACTTAACACATATACAGAGAAACTTTGGTTCACAAACTTAATTCATTCCTGGAGACCGTTCACCACCCAAAACATGAGATTGTGTGAAAGATATCACTATAGTAATTAACTACAAGTGATGGTTTCCTAATAATACTCCAAGCTTGTTGCCAACTGTTGTTGCTGGCTTCCACATTTGTTACTTGAGACACTGTTCATCAACCAAGACATTTTATGTTCAGAAAAATTGTTTGTGAACCGAGGTTCTACTGTATATATATATATATATATATATATATATATATATATATATACATATATATACATACACACACACACATATACACATATCAACATCATCATCATCGTTTTTACATGTTTTACCATGCTTGCATGGGTTGCACGGGTCCTTCTCAGCATGGTATCTCTCCACTTATCACGTTCCTTTGTCATCTCCTCTGCCAGTCTTAGCAATTTAAGATCAGCTCTCACCACCTCCGCCCATATCTTTCTTGGTCTTCCTCTATTAAAACTTGCTTCCACTGGGATTTTCTGGCATTTCTTCACCCAGTGGTCATTGTCCATGCACATCACATGTCCATACCAATGCAGTCTTCTCTCCTGCACACTACCTTCGAATCCTTTTAAACCCAGCTTCTCCCTCAGTTTGTCCAAGCTCTGCCTTTCTCTCACACTTACATTGCAAATCCAAATGTATTAGAAATGACACTGGTGCACTTAATAACATTAATGCCCGAAAGAAAGAGGCCTGGAAATGTTACTATGAGAGATTAATGAATGTAGAGAATGAATGGGAGGAAGAGAAACTACCCCAACTTACCCAAAAGAAGGCCCAGCTATTAATTTTTTCAAATTTATACATATACATACACACACATGGAGGCACATGGCTTAGTGGTTATAGCATTGGCCTTGCAATCGAAGGTTGTGAGTTCAATTCTCAGACCAGGTGATGTCTTTCCTTGTGCAAGACACTTTATTTCACATTGCTCCAGTTTACTCAGCTGTAGAAATGAGATGATAGGGACTGGGGTCCATATCATTCCACTGCAAAGTGGTCGGGGAGGTGCCACGGCAAAAAAGCACCCAGCACTCACTGTAAATGAGGTTGGTGTTAGGAAGGGCATCCAGCTGTAGAAATCAAGCCAGAATCAGTTCCCGTCCCACCCTTGCAAGCAGGGAAAAAGCGGACGTAAAATGAAATGATGATGATGATGACTCTCCATCTAGCAATACTTACATCTTATATTAGTAGACACTATTTCCCAGAGTTTTATCAGCGCATCTTGGCCACAGGTTGCCAGTAAATATTTGGTACAATCACCTGAAAATAACAGACAGATGCATGTGTATCATCATTTAACCCTTTAGCATTCACATTACTCTATATATACTATTATATTTTCATGGTAAAGGCTTTATCTCACATAATTATCTCACATAATATCGAATCGATGAGATTTTGAAAGTATTTATTTTGAGAACAATACCTTAACATCAGTTTCAGTGACCAGTTACAGCCAGTTTCAACAGAAAGAGGTAGAGAATTCTGGCCGGTTTTGGCCAGTTTGAACATTAAAGGGTTAACAGCACAACAACATTTGTTGTTACCATTATCATTATTGTTGATTTCTAATAATTGTTTCTACTTTTTGGCACAAGGCCAGCAATTATCCAGTGCGTTACTGGTACTTTATTTTATCGACCCCGTAAGGTTGATTTCTAATAATGATTAGCCTTGTGCCTATAGTAGAAATCATTATCATTATTATTATTATTGTTGTTGTCGTTGTTATTATTATCATTATTGCTGTTGCTATGTGTTGTTATTATTGTTATTGTTATATAGAGGGTGGTGAATTGGCAGTATCGGTAGAGGGTTGGATTATGCTTTCCAGCATAGTTACGTCCCTTTACGATCTGAAATGGATGTTCAATGGTGATGATGATAATTATTCATCCCGCCAAGGTTAACTTTGCCTTTCATCCTTACGGGGTCGATAAAATAAAGTACCAGTAATGTACTGGGATAATTGTTGGCCTTGTGCCAAAAAGTAGAAACAATTATTGTTATTGTTATTATTGTTGTTGTTGCTATTACTGTTGTTATTATTGTTGTTGTTAGGGTGGTGTACTGGTAGAAATATTCATGTGTTGGACATAATGATTTGCAGTATTTGTTCCAGCTCTTTACAGGATCAATGAAATAAAATACCACTGTCAAAACAATCGATTTTCCCCTTTCCCCGAAATTGCTGGCCTTGTGCCTCAAATAGAAATCATTATTTTATCCTTTCATCCCTACGGGATCAATAAAATAGAGTACTAGTAATGCACTGAGGTCTAATTAATCTCCTTTGTTCTCCCCTAAAATTGCTGGCCTTGTGCCTAAATCAGAAACCATTATTATTATTATTATTATTATTATAAGGCGGTGGATTGGCAGTGTCAGTAGAAGGTCGGACGCCATGCTTTGACACATAGAGTTACGGCCCTTGCCATTCTGTGTTCAAATCCCGCCAAGATTAACTTGCCTTTCATCCTTACGGGGTCGATAAAATAAAGTACCAGTAATGCACTGAGTAATAGCTGGCCTTGTGCCAAAAGTAGAAACAATTATTATTAATATTATGAAACCAACTGTCATAAAGTAGAGTATCTACAACTCATGTGCAAGGCAGAAAATTTACAGAGTCATTAGGGTGTCACCACTTCCGCCCATGTCTTTCTTGGTCTTCCTCTATTAAAACTTCCTTCCACTGGGATTTCCTGGCATTTCTTCACCCAGCAGTCATTGTCCATGTACATCACATGTCCATACCAACGCTGTCTTCTCTCCTGCACACCACCTCCTGTGTGTATATATATATATATATTTCGGTTCACTGTATCCTCAATTCAAATCCTGCAGAGGTCAATTTTTGCATTTCATACTTTTGGGGACAACAAATAAAGTTCCACTACCAGAGTTCTTCTTCTCTTTCTTTCTCTCCCATCCCCTCTCTTCTCTCTCTCTTTCTTTGTATCTCTTTCTCTAGAAAAATTGGCTATGTTCAGACATACCAGGTTTAAAAAGCCCAACATAAACAGTCCAAGTTAATTCTGCCCTCAAAGGCAAGGTTTCTATAGCTGGATGCCCTTACTAATGCCAACTACTACTTACAATACAGTGGGTACATTTTATGATGGCACCAGCACTAGACAGGTTGTTATATCCTTGAAAAAACTAAAGAGAATTCCCTATGCCACGTTATCTACAATTCAATTGTCAGCCATTTACAGACTGCACTGGGTGCATTTTATTATAGTGCCAGCATGAGAGAGATTGTTGTGTCCTCAACAAACTAAAAACCATTCTCTATGCAATGTTTCCTCTGATTTGTCAACCACTTACAGAGTGTACTGGATATATCTTGTGGTGCCAACACTAAAGAGGTCATCTTATCCCTACATAGCAAAAGAGACCGCTTCATTTTACATCATCTCTGTTCTTTCAAGGCCAAAAGTGCCCAAGTATTGAAGGGGAGTGAATGGACAAGAGGTTAAATGAGGATAGAATATAAATATGGGTATATAAGGAATATAAGTCTAGAAAAGAAGGTCTTACTTTCTGCTGATATACCACTCCAAAAATCACATCCCATCATACCAAGATCGTGTGCTTCTAACTCCTTATGCCTGGCGGTACCAAAGTTATCAAACATATCCCAAACACGAAGTTTTCCTGTATTGCAGCCAGAAATCAGCAGTTTACTATCGGGGCTGAAGGCACAAGTAACCACAAATGTTGTATGTGATAGACATCTGAAATTGGGTGGGAAATTATATAAGACTTGCAGACATTTTGAAGTGAGATAAACAGCTTTTAATTAATATTAATTAATATATACGACTTAGAAAGAAAAGCAAAATTAAAATATCTTCATTTAAATATTTTATCATCATCATTTTTACATCCATTTTTCCATTCTGGTATGAATTAGACAAGACTTTTATGATGTATCATTCTAAGAGTGGATGCCCTAGCTAATTCTAACCCAGAATAAATATCATTGTTTGCTTAAATGGTATCAATGCAAAGATGTATGTGAAGACAGATAGACACAATCACACACACATATATATCTATATATATCAAGATTATTTAAAATTAGCCTCATAACATGACAGTCCATTTAACCCATACAAGCGTGAAAAATAGATGTTATATGGTGGTGGTAATAGTAATGAACAGGCTTCTGCAATTTCCATCTACCAAATTCACTCATACAACAATTGATTAGCCCGAGGCTTATAGAAGACAAGATGCCATGCAGTGGGTTCGAAATCCAAAACCTTATGGTTGCCAAGCAAGCTTCTTAATCACACAAACAATATATTTTTACTGAAAAGGAAGGGCTGAGAAAACCGATTGTTGTAGGTGTAACTTTGGTCAGGTTGGGAATCAGTGATCTACACATTCACCAGACTTGTTAAAAAATAGCAGTCAAATCGCACTCAAATCACAAGTAGTCTTTAAAAAGGAAAGAAAAACCTATTTTTTCAAACTAATAATTTTAATAAAGTAATCTAATTTTTTTCTTTTTTTTTTTGTTAAAAGAATGAAGCTTATTTTTGTTTTTTTTATCAATAAAAACGCTTCGTATCTATAAGATAATGTAGTCCTAGATACACTATACCTGGCTGTGACATGTTACTTAATAGGTGTGTTTCGATCAGGGCTGACACGAGCTTAAATGACATCTATAAACAGAACAAACTAACGTTATGAAAAGAAAAAAATAATGGTTACGAAAATATTTTGAGAGGTGCAAAGTTTAACAAACAGCAAAATTAAATCAAACAGATAAACACATAACTTATATTCGTCTCCTGTCGCTATAAATTTACATAAAGACTTGGCAAATTCGGAATCGTCATCATTACTGTTGTTTAGCCCCAGTTGTGCAAGCCTATGATCAAAGACGTTCTTGTTATGATCAATACCCTTTATTTGTATATCTAGAAATACGTTCACCGATGTGCCCTTCCTTCTTTAAGCCGGTAGGGGGTGTGTGTGGGGGAAGATTTGACTGTTATTTATAGCAGGTCAAGCTACCCTGGAGAGGTTCCTGTCGTAACTACGATGCGGGTTGTTCTTACAAAAAGATTCTATCAGAAGTTGTTTTTTTATTACTATTATTTCAGTAGCACCAAACCTTTCAACTTTTTATTCCAGTTGTCTTCCAACCTTTCAACTAACGAGGATCCCTGTTTATTCCAGTGTCTCACAACCTTTCAACTAACAATGTCCCTCTTTTATTTAAATGATTTTGTTTACCCCACGGAGCTGAGGTTTTTGAAAGATTTGTCCACAAAAGAAACCCCCTTCCCGGTGGACTACGTACGTCAGGTTGGGCAACATTCGTCTATTCGATCAGCGAAGACCTGTTATTTAAAAACAACAGCACGCGCGCACACAAACATGTACGTATATTATATATATATTCATATTTTGAAGAATGAATGAAGAATTGAATCGAAGAGGTGGCGTCGTGACATACGGTATCTTGGGTAAATTAAACCTGGTGGAGCCATCCCATCTCCAGGTCTAAAACACAGCTGATTTCTTCCAGAGAGGAAGAAAGGGTTATAAAAGAATCGACTCCAATACAGGTAGTTTATTTATCAACATCGAACAGAAGAAAGACAAAGCTGGCCTTATATATATATATATATATATATATATATATATATATATTCTTTTTTTTTTAAACTTACGTTATGAAATGTAAAGAAGAAGCTTCCCAAATACATAATGTTTCGTCATCACTTCCTGACACGAGGTAAAAACCGTTCGGCGAAAACTTACACACCCGTATACCACCTTTTGACTTGTGCTCGGTGGCAGCTTCTTGTTGTCCTGTGTTTAGATTCCAAACTATAAGTTTACCGTCTGTTGAACAAGATGCCAGTAAAGTTCCAGAGGGATTAAATGCACAAGAGTTTACATAGAGAGAATGTCCTAAGAGGGGTGAAAGCGGACATAGTTCTACGAATCCGGGATACGACCACAACCTGACGGTTTTGTCACCTGCACAGCTAGCCATGACATGTTTAGAAAAAGTAAGTCCGTTGATGTCCGATGTGTGAGATTCCAAAGAATGGGTCGGGTCGGTTAACGGAGAAATGTAAAGGCCTGCCATTGTCAGAAAAATAAACACAAAAGTGCATCTAAAGACAAGGAAAGTCGTTTACGACAACGACAAATGTGTCATGACAATAGTTTGTCACCAAAATTGTATTAGTCACTCTTATCGTTATTCCTGATAATTAATCATGGAAAATATTGGTTTTAGTTGTGAAAATATACATTCTCTTTTATTTTGTTTATTTCTTTAGATTTTTTATTATTATTTCAATGATCGATAATCGAGACATTTAAAAATAGCCGCTTATATCACCAATCGAAAAAATAACTAACTGTTAGTCTGAAATTTTTTACCAGATGTTCTTCAGCATTTTTCCTTTATCACCCTCCTCCGATTCAATTATAATTTTCTAAATTACCGTTTATACTCGTAGATAAATCGTAGTTTTTTTTTATTAATCGTATCAGCAGTGTGCTACTTCATAGGACGGGTTAGTAATTTCGATATTCACTTTCTATAAATATCGGTGTTGTAAACAAATATACACGCTGGAGGTGTCGCGTGATAACAAAAATCACTACCACATGCGTGAAATATATCGGAAACCCGAAAAAGCACCACCCTGATGCTCATCCGGGCTCGAGACAGACTTTTTATATCGCTTACGTACGGATCAAAGCGTGAAACCCAAACACTATAAACACAAAGAAAGCGCGACTTATAGCTTACTCCATCAAGTATGCTAGCACCTACTTTATTAAGTTTGCTGGGTATGATTTTTTTTACCTCATAATCATTTTTTTTTTAATATTATAACGTCTCTCTCTATGTTCTTTCACAAAAATTCCTTTATACTCATTTAGTCCTCGAAAGTCTCGCGGTTATGATTAGACTATACATCGCTGGCGAGGTCTGATGGAGCTGACGTATATGGAGTTCTCACACAGTACTGCCAAAGATCACACTCACTCATCCACTATATAAGTGGGAGACCGCTAGTGCGCTCTGCCTGCCAACAAGCAGGGTGGAGAGATGTTGCATGTGACTTGCGTGGCTCGGGTACCTCGATTCAACTTCGTTGATGTGTTGAATTGCAGATGGAAGAATGTTGCGGAACCCTTGTCGAGAGGGCCGAAGTGTTTTGCGAAGTGCTACAGCTTGCTAGTTGCTTGAGCAGGTCGGTCTGAATTGTCTCTTTCCGGGGACCAGAGTAGACTGACTGAAAACAAAAGTTATTTTCTTTTCATCTCAAACTGACGTCAACTCCGATAATAGTGAAACGACAACTAGGTGTCATCCGGGGGGGGGGGGGATCATCCGTGTGTGAAGGAATTTCTCTACAACAATGCTTTCCATAACATTTACAGAACTTCAGTATATATTAACTTTTTTCTTTGGAACATGTATGAAGAATTTGAGAGGTCTTCCTAATTTGGAATAACCTGCATACAATTGACCATATAGAAACAGCCCTCTTCTAGATGGAGGCCGACAACCTGCAGGGTTTGACTGTTAATGGTCATTGTGTAACTGATTCTCACTGGGAATTGCATTCATTTGAAATTAAAGGGAACATATGTTGGTATTAGTAGCATTCTAGGTATAAATGCGATATTTCCCTTGCCACATCCAGTGAGGAGTTTGCTTCGATAATGTGAGGCTGTAGTTCAGTCATAACTATACGCTTCCCATTGCACAATCTTGGCTGATCTAAGTTTCTGAGAAACATGGTGACTATGCCCTTCTCCAATTCAAGGTAGGGCAGCATACTGGACAGATTGTTGAGAAATTCAACGAGATAATTTGACAGCATCGACCTCGTCGACAACTTTATCGATAGATTTATAGGTCTGGCTACTACCAAGGATCATTTGTGAGGAATTTTGTTGATGGCATTCAGTGATGTATTTGGGGACAATGATTACTCTTTCACAAAGTCCCTCCTTGTCAGACCAGCTGACAACAAACGAAAAAAACGTAAAGTTTTAGTTAGCTGGAGAGAGGAGGGACAACCAGACAGTATCTGTGTGCTAGAAACAGCAGTAAATTTTCCCCCCAACTCGCCACCTCCTTTCCATTTTCAGAAAATAAGTCGACAGCGCGCTTGATGGAGGTCAGATTAGTTGAAAATACGAAAAGCCTTAATTATCAAATTTATTTAGAGTCATTAGCGGTCAACGTACAAACAAACTTCCTTTTTTTAAGGATATAGATAATTCATTGAAGTCTGAAGCGAAGTTAGTGTTGTTATGAAAGAGGGATGGTAAATAAACAAATAAACATGAGACATACAATAATTTTGATTAGATATAAAACTTTACTACACTTCAGTTAAAAAGGGGGAAATAATATGATCACTTCGAATCAAAAAAAGTATAAAGACAGCACTCACAAATGAATGCAGTGTTCGAAAAGTCTTTTGTGTTTTGCTGGAGGATCCTGATAAGGCAGATGATTCTGTGTTGTTGAAGTGCCGATGGAAGAATTGCTGTCGGGCATTTGTCGACAGAACTGAAATTTATTTTTTCTAAGTGCTACATCTCGCTACTTGCTTGAGCAGATCGAAGTGATGCTTCTCTTCCGAGGAACCAGACAAAAGAAGAACTTATTTCGCTTTCACCTTAAGCCACTCCAGATAAACTGACACCAACTCAGATAAAAGAGAAATGGTAACTAGATTTCGCTACATTACTTCCCCGCCCAGATCGACAATAAAAGAGGTAACGAAATGCCAGAACACGACTTGAAAAAAAAAAATGTGTGGGATCGAGATTTATGCTGGCTTTAGTTATATGCAGCCGAGTCGTTCAACATATACTGAAAAAAACAAAGTGCATTCCGCAGTGAGTTGGGAATTTGTGACTAGATTGACACAAACCTATCGGCGATATGTGCAATTGCAAGCAACAAATGCGTCTTTTCATTCATTTTATTTTGCGAGTCTCTTTCAATGTAGGCAGTGTTGCAGACCGTTACGTCAACTAGTTGAGTTAGAAAATCTCCCAATATCCCTACATGAATCAAGTTTGCGTGTGCATGCAAACATTTAATATAGAGTGTGTAAACAATTGCAAAACACGATGTGCATGCAGGTATTTAATACAGTACAGTCAACATTCATATACAACACAGAAGAAAAAAGAAAGAATTGTTCTAAACAATTAAGAGCTCAGATTTTTGTGTGTCGGTGCTTTCCTTCCTTTTTTTGTTTTTTTTAGTAATTTTGGGGTATGTCCTGTTTTGAATCTGGCAGTTGTTGTTGACGAAGATGACGAAGTAATTGCTCAGGCTTGTAGCATGTTCGCAGTGAAATGTCTGGTCATGAATTGAAGAATTTATCTCACTTTCACTTCGAGCTGACCAGCCATTCCAGACAAACTGACATCAACTCAGATAAAAAAAAATGCAGCTAGGTACCGTTTGGGCGTCAGTGTGTGCGAATAGATTTCGCTACAAGTCTCCTCTGTTCTCTTCGGTATTAGTCGTATAATCACAAAGGGTGTAACTTTATTTTTTATTTATTTATTTTATATATATACAAACATTTCACCTTTCGAGGTCGATAAAGTATCAGTCCAAACTGGGCTTTGATTCTTTCTCTGAAAGAAATCGATTGCGATCCGACCCGAAGAGGGATTACTTTAGGTAGAGAGTACAAACACGGATTAAAAATATTCCGTGATCAGAGCATATACGAACTATACATGTAAATTTTTTCATGTAATATTTGCTGATTCATGATAATGATAATGTCAAACTTTTTTTAAAATCACATGATGTATCATAATTCAATTATATGTTTAGTTATAAAATAAACAAATAACAATAAAGTATAAAAGAGAAGGGGCGGGTCAGACGGATGAATATTTAGAAAGTATTATATAAAGAAAGAGCCGGTTGTCAGGTTGGAGTTGCACATTAGAGAGCTTCAGAGCTGCGAGCGTGTTTATTTCTCAAAATGGTAAGTTTTTAAATGTTCTTATTATATAAATATATTATCATAACCACCTCCACCATCACTAATAGCAATTTATTTCGACTATTGCATTTCAGTACACCGCCCGTATTTATTTTATGTCTCGTATGTAAAAAAAAAAAAAAATGAAATTTGGCTCCTACACGGCTTTGTTCCTTAATCCATTAAATTGTTATGTATTAGGGAATGTATACGTGTTTTATAAATTTAATTATGGTCGATTATTGTTCTGTTGAAGAAATTACACGGCTGGTAATTTCCTTTAAATTCGGTATATAAGGATGCAATTCACTTCTAGCACTCAACGTCATATTACTTATGGCGAAGTATATTAAAGAGGAAAATGCGAAGTTGAAAATGTTTGAGTCCTTTATTAATTGAGCCGTTGTACATATTTCAATGACGCTAGATATCGTGATTAAAAGGTAACATTTCCGAGACAATTTTGGGTGGAAGGAAGCGGACTAAAAAAATGTTTTTTGCTTGGAGTGCCCGTTCCCTTCTAATTTTCAGGACCTACCAACAGCCCTGCTTAGTCACAAGGGTGTGGGTGGCTGACCACTCAACTACAATCACTAACCTTTTGTGTTCTTTCTATTTACCAGTCCCCCACCACCTCGGCTGACAACTCTATATGGTCAGTTGGAGTTCAAACCAGCCAAAATTTATTTACTGCTAGCTTTGGTGGTCTACAAAATTTAGTGCGTTCATACCCACTGCCCATTTAAAATATCATCATCATCATCATAGCAATCGCTATTTTCATTATCAGTAGGCATATATGAAGTCTCTGGAGCTGCTAAAAATAGCATTTAATTCTTGTTCAAACCACACCCTACAGTCTTTTTTAAAATGGACGGATTGGATGATGTAATCCTAGATACATTGTTTCTGAATAAAAGACAGGATGGTCAAAGCTGGAGTACATTTTGACCATAGATCCAAACAGGGCTGACCTGGAGCTGAAGAATAACATCATCATCACTAACATAATCATTATTACCACCATTATCATCACCTTCACTTTTGTGACCATACTCACCATCAACATCATCACCACCACCACCACCATCAGCACCACCACTGTCAGTGAGCTGGAATGGTTATTTCAATATGTCACCTTTGCTATTCCCCAGGGTAATGCTTTATCCATACTGTCCATTGTACCTGGGGTACTGCACACTGTTCAGGTTTGTATCATGGGAGGGGGGGGGGGGGGTATTGATAGTATAGGATGCTAATACTAGCAACATCTTGGACATACAAACACCAGCATTATATATCATTATTATCAATTCTGTTGCCATTCCAACAAAAATATAGAGAATTAGAGTTACAAGTTTATAGATACATAATTAAGTTAATTTTAACATATTTAATGTTTAATGTAGTAGTAGATTCATCTTTTTCCTACCTCTCTTTCTCCAGGCCTTTCCACGAGATGTTGTGTTGTCTTCAGCAGAAGAATTTCTGAAGTTTGTCAATGAAACTCCATCCCCATACCATGGTATGTGAATCCTTTTGTTACCATGTTTCTTATGAAAGATACTACCAGTGATTTTCAAATATACTTTTTAAATAATAAAAAATTTGGAGAAATTTACTAAGATAACTAATTTTCTCGTTATTAACTCTTAACGTTCCTGTACTACTTGAAACCACTTTAGCAAGACATTCTTGTATTTTATGAAGATACTGCTGCACCAGTCTTTGGGTATGACACTGCCATATATAGCTTGATTGATGATGCGTGCAACCAGTTTAGTGCCTACTTCTCCTGGTGCCTTCAGCATCTCAACAACTATCCCCGACGGTCCAGCAGCCTTACCATTTTTCATTTCCTTAATTACCTCTTGGACTAATATAGATATAGATATAGATATATATAGAGAGAGAGTGAGGCACATGGCTTAGTGGTTAGAGCATTGGCCTTGCAATCGAAAGGTTGTGAGTTCAATTCTCAGACCGAGTGATGTGTTGTTTCCTTGAGCAAGACACTTTATTTCACATTGCTCCAGTTTACTCAGCTGTAGAAATGAGATGTAAAAATGATAGGGACTGGGGTCCCTATCATTCCACTGCAAAGTGGTCATGGAGGTGCCACGGCAAAAAAGCACCCAGCACTCACTGTAAATGAGGTTGGTGTTAGGAAGTGCATCCAGCTGTAGAAATCAAGCCAGAATCAGTTCCCATCCCACCCTTGCAAGCAGGGAAAAAGCGGATGTAAAATGAAATGATGATGATGATATATATCTAGGGCAGGTAAAATTCCCGAGATCCATGGATGAGTTCTCTCCAGCGGTCTCTGTCCCTCATTATCGCTGTCATGTCCTGCGTCTCCAACAGACCAGTGTCTGTCCTTAGGGCATCAACATACGTTAAGGCGAAAAAGATATCGGATGTTGAATTTGCCAACGACATAGTTTTGGTGACAAATACAGTGAAGGAGGCAGAGGATTTGATGCAGGGGGTTCAGATTGTGTCGATGAGTGTGGGGCTGAGAATGAATGAGACTAAGACAAAAAAATATATATATATATAATATTAAGGATACTATTTATGGTTATGTATATACTAAAACTTTTTATAGTTGTGTATATTTTAAACCTAAAACAGTGAAGGTCAGTAACTGAATTCTATATATATATATTAGTCCAAGAGGTAATTAAGGAAATGAAAAATGGTAAAGCCGCTGGACCGTCAGGGATAGTTGTTGAGAAACTGAAGGCATCAGGAGAAGTAGGCACTAAACTGGTTGCACTCATCATCAATCAAGCTATATATATATGTTAGGTAATTCCGAAGATAAAGCAAAGGAAAAAAGAGTGCTCTATGTATAGAACAGAGCTATTTAATTAAAAAGTGAACAACCCAATATATAACTACTCCATTACCAAAGGTTTCAGGACCTTAGACGATATTAATATATCTCTAGATCGTTCATCAGACAGATAACCTCATTGTCTGATGAACGATCTTGACGTATATTAATTTTGTCTAGTGTCCTGAAACCTTTGGTAATGCAGTAGTTATATATTGTTATTCACTTTCTAATTAAATATATATTATGTATATATATATAATCTTTATATATATAAAAGTGAGGATGTGTGTGTGTGTCTGTGTACAACTTTGGATACCTAAGGCTTTTACAATTGCCAACCGAATTTGACCAAATTTTCTGTGCACATTGCACAAGTCGCTAAGATGGTCACATCACAAACATTTTTTCAATCGACCCACGTTGAGCAATAAAAAATCGATATCAAAATTATCGGTAGCAAAATTGATGTGAGGGAGATAAGCAACCTTATTGACAGAAATATAAACATCAGATTCATTTGAAGATAAATTACTATTAGTGTTTGTTTCTTTATTCTTTGTTGCATTGCAAAACCCCAGGCAACGCCGGGTAAATCTGCTAGTATTATATATATATATATGTTATATTATATACATATGTTATGTTATATTGTATACATATGTTATATTATATACATATATGTTATGTTATATTATATACATATATGTTATGTTATATTATATACATATATGTTATGTTATATTATATATATATGTTATGTTATATTATATATATATGTTATGTTATATATGTTATATTATATATATATGTTATGTTATATTATATATATATGTTATGTTATATTATATATATGTTATGTTATATATATTATATTATATATATATGCTATATTATATACATATGTGTTATGCTATATATATTATCTACTGAGGATGTCTGTCTGTGTGTGTGTGTGTGTGTGAGTTTGAATCCCTAAAACTCGAGAACCACCCAACCAACTGTTTTCAAACTTTACATATGTAATACTTATGTTTCGGGGAGTGTTCTGAGCAAAATAATCTCGCTCTATAATTCTTAGTCTTTCTCTTTTTAGATAGATACATACATATAACGTCGCGCCCTTATAATATCTGTCTGTATGTCTGACTTTCTGCATTACATCACTTCCCTGAGGATGTCTGTCTCTGTGTGTGTCTGTGAGTTTGAATCCCTAAAACTCGAAGTACCCAACTGATTTTTTTCAAACTTTACATGTGTATTACTTATGTTTCAGGGAGTGTTATGCACATAAAAACATTCAACTTTTTTTTATCTCATAGGGCCCGCATTAGGTGAAAATCTGCGTTTTTAAAACCTTTTTAGGGTTTTTTTGAGGCTTTACGTCAGACCGATTTCCTTGAAATTGTAACTATGTATTAGTCAGTCTCTTCTTCATACCGTGAGCAAAGAAAATCCAACTTTTTATGGCCTAGGGCCCACATTAGGTGAAAAACTTCATTTTTTCAGCTTCTTAGGGTTTTTTTGAGGCATTACATCTAGCCGATTTTCCCGAAATTTCAAGGCATATTATGCACATTAAAAAAATTCATTTTCTTGATTCATTAGGTGAAAACCTGCATTTTTCCTGTTTCATCGAGGAAAATCTTAAAGATTATGCAGCCATCAGAGTATTCAGTTTATTTTCTTTACATATTGTCCAGGCATGCAGTTTTTAGGTCTATTGGCGGCCCGCGTTTCAAAATACCTTATCCCGTGCAACGCCGGGTACCACTGCTAGTATTATATATGTATATATGTTACATTATATATATATATTTATATTATGTGTATGTATTCTTTATATATATATATATATACGAGGGGGAGATCAAAATGTTTGCGGAATTTTTCAGAAAATATTCTATTTTTCAAAAAATATGATTTACCTTCAATTTATTTTTCTACATAGTTGCCATCCAGGTCAATACACTTCACAAGGCGATGCTTCCAGCTTCGTAAGCCGTCTCTAAAGAAAGTTGAAGGCCTTGTTCGAAGCCATGTGTTGGCAGTGTTTTTAGCTTCTTCAACACCACTAAAACGGGTTCCTTTTAGCATTTCTTTGAGTTTTGGAAAGAGGAAAAAGTCTGATGGGGCTAAATCTGGACTCTAAGGCGGGTGAGGAAGCACTTCCCATCGAAATTCTCGAAGAACTCCTTTTGCAACCCACGCAGAATGTGCTGGTGCATTGTCATGGTCAAACAAGATCCCACTATGAAGTTTCCCTTTTCGTTTCTTGACTAATGCCTCTTTCAGTTTCCTTAAAACATTTGCATAGTAAGCTCCTGTCACAGTTCTTTGACCTTCAAGATAATCTATTAGTATCACCCCATCTGAATCCCAGAAAAAGGTGGCCATCACTTTTTTTTCCGACTTTTGAGATTTGAACTTGATTGGCCCCGATGATCCACGCGGAAGCCACTGTTTTGACTGCTGTTCGGATTCAGGATCATACTGGTAGATCCAGGTTTCATCTCCGGTGATGATTCTGGTCAGGAAATGCTCTTCATCAACTTCGATTTTGTTTAATATCGCCAAAGACAGATCACTTCGAAGAATCAGCTGATCAGGGTGCAACGCTTTTGGGACCCATTGCACTGAAAGCTTGCTTAGTCCCAAATTATCGTGCAGAATTGAATTTGCCGAACCATATGAAATGTCTAGGGACTTAGCTAACTGATTAACTGTTATTCTTCGATCTTCAATTAAAGTCTGAGCAGCCTCAACGTTTTTGGTCATTTTTTGATGTTCCTGGTCTTCCACTGCGATGGTCGTCTCTCCCTTGTTTGAATCGCTGAATCCACTTGTAGACAGCAGTTTTCTTTGGAGCAGTAGTACCGTAAACTTTAACTAAAGCCTCCATAATCTGTGTCCCTTTCCATTTGAGTTTCACCAGAAACTTGATATTCAATCTTATCTCAAAATAACTATTTTCCATTGTTCCAAAAAGAGGTTTTTTAAAGTGTGTCAGTACTGACTGCAAGTGACTAATAGCAAGATAAACACCCAGTGACAATGTTCTGACATGTTTAATATTGTTTTAACCTATTTTTTTCTTACTACGATAAAATTCCGCAAACTTTTTGATCCCCCCTCGTATATATATAAAGATCTACCAAATATAAACAAGAACTTCCACTACATGGAGACTATGAAAAGTTTCAACTACAGAAATGTTTAGCTATCTACTTTATAGCTTCCCTGTGTTTTCCACATTTTTTTTTTTGTATCTTATGTTTCTTTTGACTTCTGTTGGACTTCCCTTTTTTATCTCTCTGTCTATCTTGTTTTTGTTTCTTAACTGTAAGGAGTACTAGATACCTCTCATACTCTGTCATGGCTTACTAGCTCAAGACAGACGTTTAAATTGATTAAACAAATAAATATATTCTGTTTTATTTTGCTTCCAGCTACCTATGAACTTAAAACCATGCTGAAAGCTGCTGGTTTTGAAGAGTTAAGAGAAGCAGACCATTGGGTTTTGGAAAATTCCAAGAAAGTATGTCAACCTGTTTTATGTTAATTCATATATGTTAAGTAGACTCTGCACATATGGATCAAGAAGCACATGATGACGAGATCTTGACAGATGCTACAGCCAAGACATTGAGATCACCATAGAGGTGATGGAAAAGAATGTGGGAAATTTAAGTATCAAGAAGGCCATTATCATCAACAAGAAAAAGCCACAAATGAATAATAGATTGGAAATGATCAAAGCAGATTGGTTAGGATAACAGCTCCATGCATATGTATTTCAGACACAGTTAGGGTAGAACACAGCGATCATTTTTGTTTTGAATCATTTCCGTTTCACATTTGAAATATCATGTTGAAATATACTGGGTAAAACATTACTTTCTTTTGTTTTGTTATCCTTAGCCCTTTATACATTTCTACCACATTCTATCAGCTTTTTGAAACCTATCAGTCGTTTATTACATTGTAAAGAAGTTTGTGTTAGAAAGGGCAATCAGACATAGGAGTCTTGTCAAAATATGGAACGCATGAGCAAGACCTGGTTCTTTAAGTTGTGTATCTAGTTTAGACCATCTAGTCTTGGCTTCTAACAACTGTCCAACCCTGCTTCAGTCTTTAGATTGTGGCTATGCTCGGGCATCACCTTTAAAGGGAATTTAGTTAATCATATTAACCCCAGTACTTTTTTTTTTTTTTCAAGTTTGGTATTTATTTTATTTTTATTTAATTCACTATTTCTATATTTTTTTGTTTTAGTACTTTTTGACCAGAAATGAGTCTATGATTATTGCTTTTGCTGTTGGCGCTCACTACAAATCTGCGAATGGATTCAGCCTGATTGGGGCCCATGTTGATAGTCCCTGCCTTAAGGTAAATCATAATTTACCTCATCTTTTCTCTCTTAATTCTTCAATTATATTTGTTTTGTTTTTCATCCTTTAAACACCTACCTGGCTAAAACTGACTCTTCAGTTTTGCTAAAGACACAACACCCTCCCTAGTGCTGGTGCCACAATATAAACACTTTAAAACAAACAGCTTTGTATCCTGAAACCAGGGACAATTTCTGGCAGTTTAACAAAAGGTTCTTGCATAAAATTGTAATGGAAGGCTTAGATAAACACTTAAAATGGACAGTTTTGTATCATAGAACCAAGAATGGTATCAGGTGGGCTGTTATCAAAAAGTTTAATGCTATTGTTTAGCTCCAGAGTCAGTCCTCGTTAAGTAGACCTATAGTTTAATGATATTATTAGCTCCAGAGTCAGTCCTCATTAAGTAGACCTATAGTCAAATGCATCCAAGTTATGACCATCCAGTCTTATTTTCAGGCAAAATGTACCTCAAATAACATTATTTGATGTCTCCTTTTTATTTTTTGATAAATCAAGTCGGTATTTGATATATTTTAATTATTTCAACTTACAACAGAATACAAAACATCATTAACATATTTCCTTCATTTATCCCTGTTTATTGTCATTGAATTGTCTGTGGTTGATATTGAGTTTATTTTAGGAGCTGGTCTTTCCATCTACTATTGGAGCATCTTCGGTTGCTCTTACCAGATATCACACCCTCCAGACAGATTTCGGAGAGACCCCCTGCTTCGTTACCATTGTTATTGAATTGGGGTGTCCTCAGTTACTCCTTGTAGGTACCATATCCCCTAGACAGATTTTAAGAGTGACCACGACC
Source organism: Eledone cirrhosa (assembly GCA_964016885.1). NCBI lineage: Eukaryota > Metazoa > Mollusca > Cephalopoda > Octopoda > Eledonidae > Eledone > Eledone cirrhosa. The sequence goes on along the minus strand of OZ024748.1, from coordinate 27,043,415 downwards.
ACAAGTTGACCATTTGATGTGGCCAAACAGTCTGAGAGAGCTGCTATATAATTCTATTAAACATTGGTTCTTGTTCTGTTATTTTTTTCTTGATATGTGAATATACAGTGTATTTCAAAAGGCTACATTTTTTAAACAAATGACCATATAATCATGCGGTAAATTGTACAATACATATCTGAATATAAAGTTGTATTCTTCTTTTATAACTTTTATAAATTGTAAATAAAATTGGATAATTCTTTTTTATTTATTTATGTATTTAATTATGTTTCTAAACTGTTCAACAGGTAAAACCAGTCTCCAATAAGGAAAGACATGGTTACCTGATGGTTGGTGTGCACTGTTATGGAGGAGGTATTTGGGCAACCTGGCTAGACCGTGATCTTACGTTAGCTGGTCGAGTAATGGTTGATGTAAGTATCTTCAAAGAATGACACTTATTTCTTTATATGTGAATCTTTTGAACCACCTACTCTTTGATAATTATTTTAGTATCCACCAGTGTTGGTGGGGTCTAAATATCTTCTCTTTTCTTTTTTTTTTTGTTTTGAAGATTGGAGGTTCTGAAACTACAAATTTTCTTTTTATTTAACTCGTAATGTCCTGTACCTCATGAAATTGCATGTACAAAACAGTACCATGACTGTGTTACATTAAAAAATGAAAGTCTTTACTTTACTGCAAATTTTCACAACAATCTGTTCACTAATAAAGATACTATTAAAATTTCAATTAGGAAACTCATTTTTAAACATTTTCTATGAAATTATTGTAAAATGTTAATAGTTAAGAAAAAAATTCTATTTTTTAAAGTAATTTTTTCTCTTTATTTTTATTATTTATAAAAAACACATTGCAGTTTCTGATTTTAAAAAATATGTTAACATTAACTTAATTATTTATCTATAAACTTATAACTCTAAACATCATCCTTGTAATTCTCTATATTTTTGTCAGACTGGCAATGGAATTGAACATCGTCTGGTGAATGTAAAGAAACCAATTCTTCGTATTCCTCATCTTGCTATCCACTTACAGAGAGATGTCAACGAGAAACTGAGTCTTAACAAAGAGGAGCATTTGTAAGAGAACTGGACACCTTTTTTTTTCTTCTTCTTTGCCCACTTATCCTTGAGAGGGTCGTGGGGAGCAGAGTCCTCAAACACTCCTTCCAGCAGGTCCTGTCGGAAGCCACCATCTCCAATTGATCTGGCTGGATCCCAAGTGAGATCAGCGAAGCTCATGGATGTTATCCAATCATCTTGCTCGGGGTCTACCACCGATTGGTTTTGCCCATAAAATCTGTCCAGCGATTCTTTCCTGAGACATTCTAACCACATGCCCATAGTATCGGAGCTGTGATCTCTCAGTTCAGAGAAGTAGCAGCTCTACCTCAAGTGACTCTTTGATCTCTGAGCTTTGCACTTTATCGAGTAAAGTTACTCCAAAGACCCTTCGGAGGAATCCCATTTCAGCCACTTGTATTCGTGATTGTATTCTTTCGGTCATTACCCAAGATTCACGACCACAGGTAAGGGTTAGCACGAATACCGAATTGAAGATAGCGAGTTTGGCTTTTACGCCTACCTTCCTTCTGATTACCAAATGCTGAAGCTGGTGCATTACTGCACCAGCACCTGCAATTCTTGCACTTAATTCAGTCTCCTGCCTTCCATCACTCATGAACACGGCTCCAAGATACTTGAACTTCTCTACCTGCTTCACTGCACAGGCTTCTTTGAGAGGACAAATGTGTGTAGCTAATTCAGGGACACCCATTCCTTCTGAGAGAGGTTAGTGCCTGGTAGCAGGGCTGTATTGGGGTCGAATTCAAGGTAACCTATGATGAAAGACCTTGTCTTTGTTTTATTAAAGCATTGAATACACTTATTTTTCTCTTTAATTGTAATCCATTTCTAGCATGTCGAGTGTCTACATGGAGGTCTCCTCTGTTGGCTCAGGCCTCCTTTATAGTTTGATTCAGATATCTAAATACTGTTTTTTCTCAAAGCCAGAGTAGGTGCCACCTGGCTACAAATGATGGTTCCTAGCCCCCAGCAATCCCTACAGTAAAACATAAGACAAATTCATGTCTACATTATAATCTGTGTATCATCATCAGCAGCAGCAGCATTTAACATCTGTTTTCCATGCTGGCATGAGTCACAGGCTGTCACATACAGAGACTAGAGTTGTCAGGTAACCATGTCATACTTGTATGCTCTGTTTTGGGCTTGATTTCAATAGCTGAATGTTCTTTCCGGTGTGTGCTGGGTGCTCTTCACTGTGGCACTAGTATGCCCATCATACAAGAGGGACTGGGTGCTTTTTGTTGTGGCACCAACACTATCATCCTACAGGGAGATCTGCATGCTCTTTATTGTATCACCAGCAATACCACTCTATAGGGTTTAGAATAGATACAGCAGATACCTGTGTTTCATAAAAGTCAACTGAAATATGGCCTCAAAAAAGGACCCCATAATGAGTATGAAGCATGTCATGGAGCTCCCCAGGCTAATCTTTGGCTTTAATGGACAAAATGGCCTTAAAATTTTTGTTGTTAAATTCATTTCTATATTGTGTTTATCCATGTTTTGAATATAGATTTAGTATCAATTAAGGTAAAGGTTTTTCTTGTTTTTTTTTTTTCATTTAGGAACCCGATCCTAGCCACCAAAATCAAAGCTCATTTAAATGAAGAAACCTCAACCAAGCCTTCATCACCATCATCACAGGTAAGAGTAAACTAAGGATACGATTCTCAATTGGAATATTTGTTATATAAAATCCTTCAACCATTTCATATATATATACAATAAAGTATTGAGAGGCACATGGCTTAGTGGTTAGAGCATTGGCCATGCAATCGAAAGGTTGTGAGTTCAATTCTCACACCAGGCGATGTGTTGTTTCCTTGAGCAAGACACTTTATTTCACATTGCTCCAGTTTACTCAGCTGTAGAAATGAGATGATAGGGATTGGGGTCCATATCATTCCACTGTAAAGTGGACGTGTAGGTGCCATGGCAAAAAAGCACCCAGCACTCACTGTAAATGAAGTTGGTGTTAGGAAGGGCATCCAGCTGTAGAAATCAAGCCAGAATCAGTTCCCGTCCCACCCTTGCAAGCAGGGAAAAAGCGGACGTAAAATGAAAAGAAGAGAAAGAAAGAGACAAACACATATATACGTATATGCGTTCAAATCACAAGTGACATAAACCACCAGGGTGAAGAAAATACTGACTAAAGATAATCGGTTCACAAAACTGAAGTAAAAGTATAAATTAAGATTTACAAATCGATTATAACTACCAACACCCAGACAGCTTTGGGTAGAACTGTTTCGCAATTCAGTGAAGAGAGTTAAAGATCCAATACTTTGCCAATGGATGTTCGGATCGGTAATCACGCCACTACTAAATTTCTTAGAAGACTAAATAATGTGTGTGTGTGTTAAGAGAGAAAAAACGCATATGGGATCGTGTGCCTAGCGGGTCGAATAGAACGCAAACTACTAAAAAAATACAGCCAGAACCATTCAACATATTAAAAGCTCAACAAAAGCATAGGAGCTCAATTTATCAAAATATATGTTGAGTTAAAATCTCGCAATAATCCCTTATAATCAAAATAGCTCAAGGAAAAATTTTCCAAGCCTTATAATGCAATAAAGTGAAGGCCTTTGATAGAGTGCCCCGATCTGCCATCTGGTGGTCCCTAAGGAAACTAGGTGTAGAGGAGAGGTTTGTGAGGACAGTGCAAGCTATGTACAGAGGTGCTCTCAGTAAAGTGAGAGTAGGAATGGAATTTAATGAGGAACTCCAGACACAAGTGGGAGTGCATCAGGGTTCGGTCCTCAGCCCACTCTTGTATATTATAGTTCTCCAAACCATAACAGAGGAGTTTAAGACTGACTGCTCATGGGAACTTCTCTATGCTGATGATCTGGTACTTATAGCAGAATCAGTAGAGGAGGTAGAGAATAATTTCTGGCTTTGGAAACAGCAGTTGGAATCAAGAGGATTGAAAGTGAACCTAGCTATGACTAAAGTGTTGATAAGTAGAAAAGAGGACAAAACTCTGATTCCATCAGGGAAATGGCCATGTTTGATATGTAGAAAAGGAGTTGGCATAAATTCTATAGAATGTACACAAGAAATGTAGTGGAATAGCAGGCAAACTAACAGGTAGGTAAAATTACATATGCAGTAGATGTTCAGGGAAATTTGACAGATGTCGCAGTGATGGACACATTTTTCAAATACAGCTAGGATCTATAGAGGTGGTTGATAGCTTCGGATACCTAGGTGATCAGATTAGCAAGGGAGGAGGGTGCTCCGCGGCCATAGTATATAGAATAAGGATGGGTTAGAAGAAGTTTAGGGAGCTGCTTCCTCTGTTGACAAAGAAGGGTTTCTCCCTGCGTATGAAAGGCCGGTTATATGATGCTTGTGTGAAATGCGCGATGCTGCATGGTATTGAGACATAGGCAGCAACAACAGAGGGTATGCGACGGCTGGAGAGAAATGAAGCAAGCATGCTCCGTTGGATGTGCAATGGGAAACTGTGTATAAGAGGGATAAGCTGTAGTATGCGGGAGAGAAGACTGCGTTGGTATGGGCATTGAGGATGACCGCTGGGTAAAGAAGTGCCAAGAAAACCCAGTGGAAGGAAGACCACGAAAATCATGGGCAGAGGTGGTGAGAGCAGACATCAGATCACAGAAGCTCAGAGGAGATGACAAAGGACTGTGATGAATGAAGGGATGCTGTGCTGAATAGGACCCATCCTACCCTTGCACGCAGGGAAAAGAGGACATAAAATGATGATGACTTATATTTCTATATATACATACTAGCTGGCCCCGAGCTGTCAAAAATGACAGCTAATTGTAATATCTATATCATCATCATCATCGTTTAACGTCTATCGTCCACGCTAGCATGGGTTTAGATGTAGTATAATATAATATATAATATAAAAAACAGATGTTTGTTGGTTGGTTGGTTCCTTTGCACTCACTCACACAACTGTGACAAATCCTAGAACGCTGGACTTCTATAGTTTCTCATCCCCCCTCCTTTCTCAGTCATAACATAGATGCGTGGAAATGTAATAATCAATTTGGATGTTATCAACCATCTTGCTCTGGATCTCCTACCAGTTGGTTATTCCAAAGACCCTTTGGAGGAATCCCATTTTGGCCACTTGTATTCTTTACCCAAGATTCATGACCATAAGTAAAGGTTGACACGAAAACCGAATTGAAGATAGCGAGTTTGGCTTTTATGCCTACTTCTCTTCTGATTACTGAATGCTGAAGCTGACACATTACTGCATTAGCTTTTGCAATTCTTGCAATTAATTCAGCCCCCTACTTTTCATCACTCATGAACACAGCTACATTCACATGTAGAGTGCACTGCACAGGCTTCTTTGAGAGGACGAGTGTCTCAGTTTTCGTGGCACTGATTTTCATTCCAGCCATACAGCACTCAGCATTACACCCATCAACCTGCTACGTTAGTATCCAAAGATAATATTGGGTTCACTGCAAATAAATTTAAAGGGTTATTTCATCTGCGTCTACACTCTATAAAAAATCTGGAATGTTGTTTGGAGACAATTTTATGAAAGCAATCAGAACATTGAAGAATGCTTCTAGATTACTATAAGAGATTTAATCTCGGTCTCTGCCATTGAAACACCTTTTTTAAAGTTTTACAATGTCCATTTACTGATTCCTCTTTTGTTTTCAGACTGCGAAGCACCATTCTGTACTAATGAAGCTACTTTCTCAAGAACTCCAAGTTGAACCAGAACAAATTATGGACTTTGAACTTTGTCTTGCAGATACCCAACCAGCAGTGAGTTCCTTAATAGTAGATCCCAGTTGCACACAGCCTGATATTTTGTCTAATATCTACAGACATACACAAAACTTGTTGACTTGTGTAAATATCTTGTCTGTTGTAGGTTATTGGTAGAATATGTGAAAAGTTTCTATTGCATGTTGTATGTCTTTTGTGAGGTATGTGAAGATGTTTTATGTAATGTGTGTTGTAGATTGTTGGTGTGATATGTGAAGAGTTTAATGTGTGTTATATGTTGTAAGTTATTTTCTGTAATATCTGCAGACCTATACGAGACATCTGTCAACTTGTTTAAATTTTTCATGTGTTGTAGGTTATTGGTGGAATATGTGAAGAGTTTATCTTTTCTCCACGCCTCGATAACTTGGTGAACTCCTTCTGTGCTTGTAAGGTAAGTCTAAATTCCAATATCAATTTTGTTATCGTTGTTGTTGTTGTTGTTGTTGGTGGTGGTGGAGGTAATGGTGGCATTGCTGGTGGTGATGGTGTTGGTGGTATTGTTGTTAGTTGTAGTGTTGGTGTCGTTGGCAGTGTTGTTTTTGATGGTGGGGATGGTGTTAGTGTTGTTGACGTCATCACTAGAAAGATTTAAACAAATGTATTACAATGGTGGTGGTGGTGGTATGTTAATTTTTAATTGGATGACAAGGTAATGTATTGAAACTTCATAATAGCGGCTAATGTATTTATTTATTCTTTAAAATATTCTAGGCTCTCATTGAATCCTGCAAAGAGAACAGTTTAGCAGAAGAAAAGAACATTCGTATGATAGCACTGTATGATAATGAAGAAGTAAGTTTCACTGGTTTGTTATTTGTTTATTTTTTAAATTTTATTTAATCAATTTAAACGTCCGTATAGAGATAGTAAGACATGACAGACTGTTCTAAGGTTGTTTTGTTCCATTAATAGGTGGGGTCAAACACTGCACAAGGAGCTGCCTCTATACTCACAGAGTTGGTCATGAGAAGAATCTGTGAAGGAAAAGTGTTGGCTTTTGAAGAGGCCATACCAAAGTCATATCATCTCAGTGCTGATCAAGCCCATGCTATTCATCCAAATTATGGGTAAACTCCTTTTTTTATTATTATTATTATTATTAAGGGCGGTGAATTGGCAGTATCGGTAGAGGGTCAGACATGCTTTCCAGCGTAGTTACGTCCCTTTACGATCTGAGTTTAAATCCCGCCGAGGTTAACTTTGCCTTTCATCCTTACTGGGTCGATAAAATAAAGTACCAGTAATGCACTGGGTATTGCTGGCCTTGTGCCTAAAGTAGAAACAATTATTAAGGGTGGTGGTTTGGCAGTATCGGTAGAGGGTCGGACGCCATGCTTTGCATCAGAGTTACGGCCCTTTATGGTCTGAGTTCAAATCCCGCTGAGGTTAACTTTGCCTTTCATCCTTACGAGGTCGATGAAATAAAGTACCAGTAATGCACTGGGATAATTGCTGGCCTTGTGCCAAAAGTAGAAATAATTATTATTATTATTGGCAGTATCGGTAGAGGGTTGGACACCATGCTTTCTAGCATAGTTACGCCCCTTTATGGTCTGAGTTCAAATCCCGTCGAGGTTAACTTTGCTTTTCATCCTTACTGGGTCGATAAAATAAAGTACCAGTAATGCACTGGGTAATTGCTGGCCTTGTGCCAAAAGTAGAAACAATTATTATTATTATTATTTTTACAGTTGATTGTTGGTGGAGCGTCAGACAGAATGTATTTGCAGCTTTTACGTTCTGAGTTCAAGTCCCGCCGAGGTTAGCTTTGCCTTTCGTCCCTACAGGGTTAATAAAATAAAGTACCAGTAACTCACTGTGTTCGATTTGATCGACTTCCCCTCCCCTGAAATCGTTTGTTGTGCCTAAATCAGAAAACATTATTATTATTACTAATACTACAAATACCTCTACTACTAAAGGCAGTGGATTTACAGTAACAGAAGATCATTGAGCAAAATACCTTGCAGTATTTAGTTATGACTTTCTGCATTCTGTGTTCAAATCGCTCCGAGGTCAACTTTGCCTTTCATCCTTCTGAGGTCAATAAAATACAGAACCAGTTAAGTACTGAGTTCGATATAATCAACTTTCCCTTTCTCCCAAATTGCTGGCCTTGTGCCACTGTTAGAAAAAGTTATCATTATTGGTCTAACCCAGGGGTGTGCAACATATTCTTTTGGCGGGCCACTTTTGAACATTGGAACAACTATTAGGGCAATTAATATTTATTAAGCACTATTCCAAAGATTCACCACAACTTCTTTCCATAACATGGAACTGGGAGATTATAATCCACATAACCCTATCAGTGAAGCCCTTTAGTATAGGGCCTCTAACAGAAAATGTTATTATGGTTACGAAAAAAATTCTAAATAAGCTTACAAGATAAAAATTAAAAACGGTCATTGCAGGCCTCTCTGACTGGTCTGGTGGGCTGGATTGTGGCCCGCAGGCCGCCTGTTGCATGCCCCTAGTCTAACCCATGCAAGCATGGAAAATAGATATAAAACAATGATGATGATGGTGGAATGGCAGAATTGTTGGAGCAACGGACAAAGTTCCTTGTGGTATTTCTTCCAGCTCTTTACATTCTGTGTTTAAATCCCACCAAGGTCAACTTTGCCTTTCAACCCTATGGAATCAATAAAATTAAGTACCAATAAAGTATTGGGGATGGATAGAATTGACTTTCCCTTCCCTACAGTTGACCTTGCGCCTAAATTAAAAATCTTTATTATTATTGCTGTATCAGTGGATTGACAGTCTCGGTAAATTGTTGGGCAACATGCTTTGCAGCATATAGTTACAACCTTTTACGTTCTGACTTCAATTCCCGCTAAGGTTAGCTTCACCTTTCTCACTTATGGTGTTGATAAAATAAAGCACCAGTAATACACTGCGGTCAATATACTCAACTTTCCCCTCTCTACAAATTATTGGCCTTGTGCCTAAATTAGAAATCATTATTGCTGCTGTTATTGTTATTTCTCTTCTTTAATTTCAGGGAGAAACATGAAGAACACCACAGAATTGAAATGCATAAGGTAAAGACTCTTTCACTACTTTCATTTTTTTTATTTGTATGCTTCCTCTCTTCCAGGTTAGTTGTAGGAAGGGCATCCAGCCATAGAAAACTTGATAAACAAAGGGTCTGTGCTGTAGACATGACAGCTTTCTTGGTGCTGGTGATCTACATGATAAATGATCACCTGTTGGTGATGGGAACTGAATTCAGCCATAGAAAACTTACCAAAAAAAGGCTTAGGGGGAGTTTTCAGCTGTGCCAAAGGCATAACTTCCCTAGTGTTGGTGCAACAATAAAATGAAGTGCAGGGTCATATGTCAGGCCTCCAGCCCCCTTCGATGTCAGAAGCTTCACTTCAGTACTGATCAGTCTGTGATCTGTCCAACCCATCCTAGCAAGGAAAACAGATGTTAAATGATAATTATTTGAAAGGTTTATTGATCATACCTGAAGAAAATCTCAAACATAGTGTTCAGTTTATAGCAGATTTGAAGAATCAGACATGTTTTTATATCTGTGAAACTTTAAGTCTCAAACTATTAATACAAATATTTAACCATCATGACTTGTATTGAGTGCTCTTGTTTCATTTGTACACATATTTATCTCTGTGTGTGTATGTGTACTCCTGTGTTGTGTGTTTGTGTACTCCTGTGTTGTGTGTTTGTGTGTGTATATGTATCTTCATTAGCATCAATATTGTTTTATGTCTATTTTCCATGGATTAGATGGTTTAACTGTTTGTATCTTAGTTTCTTTTCTATAATTTTTCAGGGTTACGTGTTGAAGATTAATGCAAGACATTTGTATGCTTCAACAGCAATCACATGTGCTATATTGCGCAAAATTGCTGAGCGGGCCAATGTACCACTGCAGGTAAAAACAGTTTATTATTTACTGTATTAAGGGCGGTGGATCGGCAGTATTGGTAGTGTTGCACAACATACTTTGTGACATAAAGATATTGCTCTTTACTGATTTCAAATCCTGCCAAAGTTAACTTTGTTTTTCTGAATTGCAGATTGATAAAATAAAGCACCAGTAATGCAATGGGGTTGATTTAACCCTTTAGCATTTAAACTGGCCGTATCCGGCCAGGATTCTCTCACTTCTTTCTATTCAAACCGGTTGTAACCAGTCGCTCATACTTATGTTAAGGTATTGTTCTCAAAATAAATAACATTGAAATCTTGTAGCTTCAATATTATGTGAGATAATTATGTAAGATAATTATGTAAGATAAAGCCTTTACCACAAAAATACAGTAGTATATATAGAGTAATGTAAATGCTAAAGGGTTGATCGACTTGCCCCTCCCCCCAAAAAATTGTTGGTCTTGTGCCTAAATCGGAAACCATTATTTGCTGTATTATTATATTACTTTATCATTTATTATTTATTGAGGTAGATTGGCAGTAATCAAGAGAGCATCAAACAATGCTTTGAGTTATTTAGTTACAACATTCTATATTCTGGTCAAATATACCTTTCATACTTCCATAATTGACTTGCTGGTCGTGGGCTAGTGCTAGATAAAATTAAGTACCAGTTATGTTTTCGGGTCAATGTAATTGACTTGTTAGTTTTGTGACAATACAGTAAAATTCCATTATAATGACATTTTTTTTCAATCCCTGGCCACAAGCTCATGTTTACTTAATTCGATGGCAATATTATTATCGAACATCAGCTCCTACATCATATACAACCCACTAAACATACCTAATTAAAATAGGTGTAACAGATATACACTCCCTTTCCAACTTATTAAAACAATGATAAAAGAATCTCGTTATAACGAGATTCATTACAACAAATATTTTAGGACAACAAACGAAAATTGAACCCCAAGCAGCCAAAATTTCTCGCTACATCGAAAAGAAAAATTTTCGACACTCCTTCTCGCATGATCCCGGCTGGAGTTGCGTCTCTTTAGGGTTGGGTTTACTGGCTACGAAGCCTCGTCGAGAATTATCTGAACACACACTCACATACATTAATAGATACATACACACACTTAAAATATATTTATATATATATATAATTATTATACATAACCAAAAAATGATTGAAAATTTTTGAGAGTTTTTTTACGCGAGTTTATATGATAGAAAACAAACAAAGGAAACATATTTGAAATACAGTTGTCCCCTGGTATTCACAGGGATTATGTACCTAGAGCAACCGTGAATATTGGACGTGGTTCATAAAATACCTATATACATCAAAACATAACGTAAAATATAGGCCTGCAAATACGGCATATTGCTATTGATAATTTAATGTTAAAAAGTGTGAAAAAATATATATCGCCACAAAAAAAGCCATTAAAAATCGCGGAAGATATGATTCCGTGAACATGTGGTTTCACAAACAATTATTAGTTAGGTTCTCATGAAAATTCCGCGAATGCCGGGTGTACACTGTATATATTTATATTTTATTGCATGATACAGGATACAGTCTTATTGCAGGTATGTTTTCATTTATTGTTTAATTCTTAAATACTAGGTGATAACAAAGAAACACTCAATTTGTTTCAGTTGATCTCGTTATAAACAAATTTTTCGTTATCACAAATTTTTTTTACATCCCGTGAATTTCTTTATAACAGAATTTTAGTGTATTGGAAACAGTTCTGTATAAGAAAGACAGTCATCTGATCTGACTTGTCTCACAAACGAGCAACTCGTCAGATCCAAGCTAGCGTGGTAAATGGATGTTCAATGGTGATGATGATAATTATTCATCCCGCTGAGGTTAACTTTGCCTTTCATCCTTACAGGGTCGATAAAATAAAGTACCAGTAATACACTGGGATAATTGCTGGCCTTGTGCCAAAAGTAGAAACAATTATATTTATTGTTTGATATTTCATTTCTTTATTTCTATTACTTAAAGGATTATGTTGTTCGCAATGACTCCACGTGTGGTAGCACCATTGGACCAATATTGTCCTCGAAGATTGGTATTCCTACTGTTGATGTTGGCAGCCCTCAGCTGAGCATGCACTCAATCCGGGAACAATGCTGCACCACAAGTATTGCACATGGCATTGCTCTCTTTAAGGTAAGAGGAATCTTATTTACAACTTCAGTTCTACATTTGTTTCAACAACCGATATTTAAAATGCCATTCAAGATTTCTGCAATTAATTTTTTTTTTTTTCTTTTCAGTCTTTCTTTGAAAATTATCCAGAAATATATGACAATATAAAGTTTTAACCAGTTTTGACAAACAAGTTTCACTTTTCATTGGGTTAGCTGTTTAAATCGCAACATATGTAAACGTAAATGATATATATATATATATATATATATATATACACATATATATATATATATATATATACACAGATGCAGTAATCCACTGTACACACAGACGTAAGTTGATTGCTATCTCCGGGACAGATAACACCAATCTCTGGAAAAGTTTGGAATATATCAACAATGACAGAAAGCCAATATATACACCAATTAATGTTTGATTAATTAATTAATCTTGTTTCCTAGAAACACTTATCAACATTGTAACTAATTAAGAATTTCAATATTACGTAAATCATTTTTTCTAAATGAGAGAAAAAAGATATATGAAAATAAAATTATTTCTAATAAAAATTCTAATTTGCATTTGTCTTAATTTATTGTTGATGATGATTGTGATAATGTTGGAAATGATAGTGGTGATCATCATCATCCCTATTTAATGTCTATTTTTCATTCTTGCATGGGTCAGACAGGTTGTCCTATGAGGTTAAATATGTCAGATGAGCACGTCTTGCTCATATGATCCATTTTGGGATTGGTTTTCTATGGTTTGATGCCCTTTCTTACACCAACCAATTTACAGTGTATAATATTAGGAGCTTTTTTCATGGCACCAGCAGTACCACATTATGGGGTGAACTGGGTACTTTTTGTCATTGCACCAGCACTATCACCTTATAGTGTGGATGAGATACTTTTTGTCATTGCACCAGCACAATGGTGGTAAAGATGCTGATGATGGGCATGATCATAATGATGGCTATAATGTTGATGATGATGATCTGGAAATGAGGAATTTGTGTTTGTGAGAAATGTAGGGTCCACTTTAACTCTTTAGCATTTACATTACTCTATATTCATCATCATGATCAGGCGGTGGATTGGCAGTATCAGTAGAGGGTCGGACGCCATGCTTTGCAGCAAAGAGTTACGGCCCTTTATGGTCTGAGTTCAAATCCCGCCGAGGTTAACTTTGCTTTTCATCCTTACAGGGTCGATAAAATAAAGTACCAGTAATGTACTGGGTAATTGCTGGCCTTGTGCCAAAAATAGAAACAATTACTCTATATTCATCATCATCTTCGTTTAATGTCCATCTTCCATGCTAGCATGGGTTAGACGGGAGTAGTCCCACTTGAGGCAAGGTTGGTCGGGCGACCATGTTTCGCTCATATAGGACTGTCTGGCAGGTTTTCTACAGCTGGATGCCCTTCCTAACACCAACCACATTTACAGTGTGGACTGGGAACCTTTTACCGTGTTACCTACACAACCACATTACAGCGTGGACTGGGTGTTTTTGTTTTTTTGTTCTTCACTATTGTATTTTCATAGTAAACACTTTATCTCATATATTATCGAATCTATGAGATTTTGATATTATTTATTTTGAGAACAATACCTTAACATAAGTATGAACAGCCTGTTATGGTTTGAATGCTAAAGGGTTAAACTTCACAAAGTATTCTAGAAGTCATTGTTAAATACATCTGATTTATGTATGGGTTACTGATATATGAGTGAGTGGTGTATATAATGTACAGAATGAAAGAACTGGGACTTAAAGAAAGTAAGCCCCCTTAGAATTGTAGACCTATGCCAACTGGGTTACCTAGATCCCACCTGGTCTACCAACATCTATATTTACATATAAAAAATTGTAGAAAGAAAGAATAACGATAGATGAGTAGAAAGAAAGAATAAAGCTAGAAAGGAAGAATGTAAGGTAAAGTAAAGGAAGAGAGCTTGTGCTGTCAAGTTGCCAAAAGTAAAACATCATATAATCTTCTGGTTACCATAGAGATGGATGAGGTTTCTTGTAAAAGCTAATATATAAAACAGGTGGAGAAATGGAGGTATTTCCCCCTCAACAATATTGTTGATATAATTAGTATCACAATCTCTCTCTCTCTCTTTCTCTCTCTCTCTCTCTCTCTCTCATACATATTTATATAATACTTAAAGATGTCAGGTCTCAGAAAATTGCAGACTTGCACCATATCACCTGTAGACAAACTCAAAGATTCTAATGAATAGATAGGATCATTTATTAAAAGTTGATTCACATATATATATAAAAAAACATTGACAGGGAATAATTTGTAAAGAGTGCAAGAACATATGGTTACAGAGGTATATTAAAATTTAAAGAAAACTTTATATATATACCAGGTGACAATAATAATCATTTTCCTTCATACACATTCCATTCATCATCATCACCGTTTTACGTCCATTCTTCCACACTAGCATGGGTTAGACGGGTTGTCTTGTTGTGGCAATGTCAGGTCAAATGACCATGTCTTGCTCATTCAGAACTGATTTTGACTTCATTTCTACAGCTGGATGCCCTTCATAACACCAACCTCATTTACAAGGAGTACTGGGTGCTTTTTTTACTGTGGCACCTACACGACCACTTCAGTGTGGACTGGGTGCTTTTTTTTTTGTCATGACACCTACACCACCACTTTACAGTGGAAGTGTGTGTGTGGGGGGGGGGGGGATACTGTCTATATGCTTCGGCTTGTACCCGTGGGGAGTCGGGTCTTCTGTATCACTATATGACGCCAGAGGTCTTGGTCCTGTGTCATTGACTTTGAGAGGTGCAATTGGGTAAGGTCAGCGTTTATCACCTCATCCCAGGTCTTCTTGGGTCTCCCCACTCCAAAGCTTCCATCGACTTTTAGTGCTCTGCACCTTTTTATGCAACTGTCATCCTTAATACTCATCACATGTCCATACCAACGCAATCTCTCCTGCACACAGCATTTGATTCGTCTTATGCTTGGTCTCTCTCTCAATTCATTTATGCTTTGCCATTTGCGTATATTACTATATTGCACATCCATCAGAGCATACAAGCTTCATTTCTTTCTAATCTATGCAAGTCTTCTACACACAGCGCCCAGGTCTCACTACCATGTAACATTGCTGTTTGTTTGCACACATCATACAGTCTGCCTTTCATTTTGAGGGAAAAGCCTTTTGCAAAACTACAACATCTAACACTACCACCAACACTACAACTACAGCATCTAACACTACCACCAACACTACAACTACAGCATCTAACACTAACACCACCATTAATACTAACACCACAACCAACATTAACACCATCACTAACACCACCACCATAACCAACACTACAACTACAGCATCTAACACTACCACTAACATTAACACTAACACTACAACCAACACTAACACTAACACCATCACCAGCACTAACACTACCACCACCACCATAACCAACACTACAACTACAGCATCTAACACTACCACTAACATTAACACTAACACTACAACCAACACTAACACCATCACCAGCACTAACACTACCACCACCATAACCAACACTACATCAAAACAACAACAGCAGCACCAATATCACTGCTACCATCACAACACCACCACTAACATCACAACAACTACAATCAGATATTTGGTGACACTTAACTATTGACTTGACTTTTATTGTTGACATGTCATTACATGTATGAACTGTGTATATTGCACACTGTTATATACACATATATATTGATATACCCACGCATACATAGATACATACATACACATATAATATGAATGATCTCTGAATCGTCCCTCAATAGACAAACAGCTTTTCCAGAACCAACAAACAAATCTATACACACACAATCATACACTGACATGCAAACGGTGTACAAGTTGGCTCTCATCCAAGTTAGAGTTGTCAGCATTCAGTCCATTGAGTACATAGATCAGTTCTCCAGCCATCCAGTAGGTGGTGTGGTAGTGTTGTGCAGCTGTCCACCATTAGGTCCAAACATCCAGTAGATTCTGTGATGGTGTTCTCTATTATTTCTGCAAGTGTCCACTCTGATTTACCAACCAACTAACCACTGGCTACCTTTAAGAATTGATCCAATTTACTTTTGAAAAAAATGTGAGTTATAATTGACAACTTTTTTTTATATTCTTCTACACTTTTATTCTTCTAGTTGTTTAATTCATTAGACAACTGCCATGCTGCAGCCTTGGTTTAGTAAATCATTTTCACCACAGTTCTAATTTTATATCAAACTTCGTCAGGGGAATGCTTTTGTTGTCTTGTCAGTGGGGCGCGGCACTTCTGCCCTCTTGCCCTAGGCCCAAAGCCCAATCACCCTCCTCCTCCCCTCTCTTCTGCAACACCCCTCCCATTCCCGATCTTTTTCTTCTTTCTTTCTCTCCTCTTTCTTTTCTATATTTCCCTATTCTTTCTTTCCTTTTGTTACCCCTTCTTTTTTGTTATTTCTATACTGAAAATAAAAATAATTGTTTCTACTTTAGGCACAAGGCCAGCAATTACCCAGTACATTACTGGTACTTTATTTTATTGACCCCGTAAGGATGAAAGGCAAAGTTAACCTCGGCGGGATTTGAACTCAGACTGTAAAGGGACGTAACTATGCTGGAAAGCATGGCGTCCGACTCTCTACCGATACTGCCAATTCACCGCCCCTTCACTGAAAATAAAAATGACAACTTACAGGATATATCCAACCCATGGAAAAACAGATGTAAATTGATGATGAAGATGAAGACATATATACAGTCATCATCGTCATCGTTTAACGTCCAGCTTCCACGCTAGCATGGGTCAGACGGGAATAGTCACACTTGAGGCAAGATTGATCAGGTGACCATGTAGAACTGTATCTGGCAGGTTTTCTACGGCTGGATGTCCTTCCTAACACCAACCACATTTACAGTGTGGACTGGGAGCCTTTTTACCGTGTTTTCTACGTATGCAGTACACTGTAAAACATGATTGACCTGGGACTTAACAAGAAAATATATATACCCATACAAAACCATTACATACATGGGCATGAGTGTATAAGCAACAAAATATAAATTGAATAACTTTACATATGATGTGATACCATTCATTAAGCTCATACCTGTTTAACATGTGCCTCATATGAATACACATACCTACTTATATATATATATGTAAATGTGGTTGGTGTTAGGAAGGGCATCCAGCTGTAAAAATACCTGCCAGAGACATTTCTGTATGAGCGAGACATGGTCTATCAACCATTCCTGCATCAAGTGGAACAAAACCGTCTAACCCATGCTAGCGTGGAAGATGGACGTTAAACGATGATGATGATGATATATATATATATATATGCACATGTAGATGCATATATGTACACACACACACACACATACATATATATATATATATATATATATATATATATATATATATATATATACATTGTTCTTCTGGTTATATTATTATGATAATTTTTATGTATGCATGCACATATATATATTAGATTGTGACATACATTCCATTATCAAAGTAAAGAGGTTCTATAGAGAGAGATGAGCAGATAGATAAATATCATTGATCTGATTGAATAATCCTTTGATTATTGGATCATGAGTGTAATGAGTGAGTTCAAGCATGCTAACCCATTTGTTTATTTATTGTTAATAAATATTTTAAAACACACACACACACACACACACACACACACACACACACACACACACACACACACATATATATTTATATACATACATAGCTTTTCCACACTTGCATGGGTATTTATGTATATATATATATACATATATGTTTACATATATATATATATATGTATACACACACATACACTGTTATTGTAATGTGTTGTTTCAAGAACTAAACCCGAATTGTAAAGGACCATATATATATATATCTGATGTAGTGGGATCTCAAGAAGCCTAGCTAAAAATGTAGCAGCTGCTTTACATGTAGCATCTGCACCAGGACAGCAAGCAGTAAACAGCCACAGGAAACAAGCACTACCAAACTCTGGGAGGGCTCTGTAGAAACAGTAGACAGCTTTTGCTACCTAGATGATCGAATTAGCAGCGGAGGTGTGTGTTTGGAAAGTACAGTAACAAGGGTAAGCTGCAAAAGGCTTTTCCCTCAAAAAGAAAGGCAGACTGTGTGATGCGTGGATACGAACAGCAATATTACATGGTAGTGAGACCTCGGCGTTGCATGTAGAAGACTTGCGTAGATTAGAAAGAAACGAAGCTTGCATGCTCCGATGGATGTGTAATAGTAATATACGCGAACGGCAAAGCATAAACGAATTGAGAGAGACTGAGCATAAGAGGAATCAAATGCTATGTGGAAGAGAGGAGGTTGCATTGGTATGGACATGTGATGCTTAAGAAGGATGACAGCTGCATAAAAAGGTGCAGAGCAGTAGAAGTCGATGGAAGCTGTGGAGTGGAGAGACCCAAGAAGACCTAGGATGAGGTGATAAAAACCGACTATACCCAATTGCACCTCTCAAAGGTGATGACACAGGTCCGTGACCTCTGGTGTCAGGCAGTACTACAGAAGACCCGACTTCCCACGAGTACAAGCCGAGTCTGAAGCATATAGACAATATGCCCCTACCCCTTCCCACCGCAAAAAAGCACCCAGCCCACACTGTAAAGTGGTTGTGTAGGCGCCACGGAAAAAAGGCACCCAGCACTCACTGTAAATGAAGCCAGAATGAAGCTGTAGAAATCAAGCCAGAATCAGTTGCCGTATGAGCAAGACAAGGTCAGCCGACCGAGCACTGCCCACAACAGGACAACCCGTCTAACCCATGCTAGCGTAAAATGTATATATACATATATATATATGTATATATATGTATATATATATGTATATATATGCATATATATGTATATATATATATATATATATATATATATGTATATATATATATATGTATATATATATGTGTATATATATATATATATGTATATATATGTATATATATATATACTCACTCGATATGCAAATTAGGCTGCTCAGCCATTAATATGCATAAGGAAAGTATATACTTTCAGACATTCAATCATCTGGCAGGAAGGTATACGATGCTGACGATAGCTAATAAGCTTGAAACTAGTACATCGTTCCTGTGTCAGTGTTGAACAAAAAGGTGACGATGGTTGCCTGAACTCTGTATGGCGTAATTCGGGCTGTTTGTTTGTTTACAAACAAACAAACCGAACATTATAATAAATGTTTAGTAAACCCATACGTACATATATATATGTGTGCATGTATGTATATATATTCATACTACTGTACGTCTGTATACATATATGTATGTACGTATACATACATACTTACGTTTAAGTATCAGCCGTACTAAGAGTGAGAAATGAAATTTCGTTTCATTCTTTTCCATATATTTATTTGTTGTGCTCATAGTTTTTTGGCATTAATATATACTGAGTTCAAATCCCGCCGAGATTAACTTTGCCTTTCATCCTTACGGGGTCGATAAAATAAATTACCAGTAATACACATATACATACATATAAATATACATATATATATGTATGTATATATATATATTCTCCTATATATGGTGGCTGCCAACACGTTTTCGAGAACGGCCACTACTTTTTATATATATATATATATATATATATATGTATATATACATATATATATATGTATGTATATATATATGTATATATATGTATGTATATATATATATATGTATATATATATATATATATATATATGTATATATATATATATATGTATATATATGTGAGGACCAAAAACGTGAGGTGTTCAGGATTGCTAGGCAATGTGTCAAGGAAAACAGTGATATTGTCGGGGAGAAGTGTGTACTTAACGATGACGGCGTACTTGCCATCACCGACGCCGATAAGAAGGTAGCTTGGAAGTGTCACTACGAAAGGCTACTAAATGAGGAGAATAAATGGGAGAAAGACAGTCTCCCCCACATCGACCCAATAGAGGGACCAGCAGTGTTAGTCGAGGGTAGTATAATAAGTAAGGCAATCAAAGATATGAAGACAGGCAAGGCGGCTGGTCCTTCGGAAATAGTTGCCGAGATGCTGAAGGCATCTGGTACGGTGGGACACACCATGGTCACCCGGATAATCAACCAAGTCATACAGAATGGGGTTGTTCCGAAGGACTGGCGTAGCAGCATTATCGTTAACTGTTATAAGGGTAAAGGAGATGCCCTAGATAGGAGTAACTATAGAGGCATTAAATTAATCGACCAGGTCACGAAGGTCACGGAAAAAGTAATAGCGCAACTAATCAGAGAGCGAATTGATCTAGATGAAATGCAGTTCGGGTTTGTTTCAGGAAAAAGTACCACAGACGCTCTTTTCATTGTACGACAACTACAGGAGAAGTACCTAGCTAAAAGTAAACCCCTATACTTAGCTTTCGTCGACTTGGAGAAGGCCTTTGACAGAGTCCCCCATTCCATTATCTGGTGGGCTCTTAGAAAACTAGGTGTTGATGAATGGCTTGTGAGAGCTATACAAGCCATGTATAAAGAAACAGTCAGCAAGGTTAGAATTAACAACGAATATAGTGAAGAGTTTAGTGTAAAAGTTGGTGTTCATCAGGGCTCTGTTCTTAGCCCCCTACTATTTATTATTGCCCTCCAGGCTATAACAGTGGAGTTCAAGACCGGCTGCCCATGGGAACTCCTATACGCAGATGATCTAATGCTCATAGCTGAATCAATGGCCGAGCTAGAG
This sequence comes from Eledone cirrhosa, assembly GCA_964016885.1. NCBI lineage: Eukaryota > Metazoa > Mollusca > Cephalopoda > Octopoda > Eledonidae > Eledone > Eledone cirrhosa. Next base: position 27,022,662 of record OZ024748.1, on the reverse strand, counting down.
AAGAAATTCCAAACATGGAAGCACGGCCTAGAATCAAAAGGCCTTAAAATTAACCTGGCTAAGACTAAAGTTCTAGTTTGTAAGAAAGAAAATAAGGCGGCGGTCCCCTCCGGGAAGTGGCCATGCGCAGAGTGTAGGAAAGGCGTAGGTAGAAATTCCATTTTGTGTCCCAAATGCAAAGTTTGGGTGCATAAAAGATGTAGTGGGATCACAGGTAAGCTAACTAAGAACATAGATTTTACATGTGGCCGGTGTTCTGGGGCAATAAGTAGCAGCAAGTGCCCACAAAATACTAGCTCTTTCAACTGCGCAGAGGGTTCTATAGAAATAGTGGTCAGCTTCCGTTACCTGGGTGACAAAATCAGCAGTGGGGGAGGGTGCTCTGAAAGTACAGTAGCTAGAGTCAGAACTGGGTGGAAAAAGTTCAGAGAGCTTATACCACTATTAGCCGCTAAAGGGTTCTCCCTAAAAATGAAAGGCAGGTTGTATGATGCCTGCATACGAACAGCAATGTTGCATGGCAGTGAGACCTGGGCATTGTGTGCAGAGGATATACGCAGACTAGAGAGAAACGAAGCTTGCATGCTCCGCTGGATGTGTAATAGTAATATACGTGAACGACAAAGCATAAACGAACTAAGGAAAAAATTAGAAATAAGAGGGATCAGATGTTGTTTACTAGAGAGAAGGCTACGTTGGTATGGTCACGTGATGCGCATGAAGGACGATAGCTGTATAACAAAGTGCAGGGCAATAAAGATAGACGGTAGCCACGGAATAGGCAGACCCAGAAAAACCTGGGACGAGCTGATAAACTCCGACCTCACACACTTACACCTCACCAAGACAATGTCACTAGACCGAGACCTTTGGCGGTACTCAGTAATAGAGAAGACCCGCCTTACCTAAATACAAAGTAAAACCTACCACAGTCAGTAGGCATCTCTAACAAAATACACCCCCGTCCCACCACCCCCACCCCATCCACACCGCCCCCTTCTATGTAAAGTTATGTTGGTGCCACACCATCTAGGCCGAAACAAATGAGATCGTGTAGGTGTCACGACAAAAAAACACACAGTCCACGCTGTAATGTGGCCGTGTAGGCAACACGGTAAAAACCTCCCAGACCCACACTGTAAATGTGGTTGGTGTTAGGAAGGGCATCCAACTGTAGAAAACCTGCCAGACAGTCCTATGCGAGCAAGACAATCACTCTTGCCTCAAGTGCGAAAACCCCCGTCCAAACCCATGCAAGCGTGGAACACGGACTTTAAACGTTGATGATGATGATGATGTATGTATATATATATATATATATATATATATGTATATATGTATATATATATATATATATATGTATATATGTATATATATATATATATATATATATATGTATATATATATATATATATATATATATATATATATATATTGGAATAAATGCTCTGAAATAGCGATATATATGTGAGTATAGACATAGAATATTCGAAAATATTCTGTATGTTTATAATAAACATTTTGAAGACCTAATCGCTATAGAATAGAATACGTCACGTATTACAATTAGATTCTCGATAAAAGCAAGGGAAGTAATCTACGCGTTTCATTCTTGTTAGAATTCATCAGGACTACATATCCAGTGCTTTTATCGAGAATGACACAGCTAGAGACTTATAGAATACTTAGCTGTGTACTGGAACTGGTTTGAAAGAGCGGTTGCCGGTCCGGCAGAAATTAGAAATTGGAATAAATGCTCTGAAATAGCGATATATATGTGAGTATAGACATAGAATATTCGAAAATATTCTGTATGTTTATAATAAACATTTTGAAGACCTAATCGCTATAGAATAGAATACGTCACGTATTACAATTAGATTCTCGATAAAAGCAAGGGAAGTAATCTACGCGTTTCATTCTTGTTAGAATTCATCAGGACTACATATCCAGTGCTTTTATCGAGAATGACACAGCTAGAGACTTATAGAATACTTAGCTGTGTACTGGAACTGGTTTGAAAGAGCGGTTGCCGGTCCGGCAGAAATTAGAAATTGGAATAAATGCTCTGAAATAGCGATATATATGTGAGTATAGACATAGAATATTCGAAAATATTCTGTATGTTTATAATAAACATTTTGAAGACCTAATCGCTATAGAATAGAATACGTCACGTATTACAATTAGATTCTCGATAAAAGCAAGGGAAGTAATCTACGCGTTTCATTCTTGTTAGAATTCATCAGGACTACATATCCAGTGCTTTTATCGAGAATGACACAGCTAGAGACTTATAGAATACTTAGCTGTGTACTGGAACTGGTTTGAAAGAGCGGTTGCCGGTCCGGCAGAAATTAGAAATTGGAATAAATGCTCTGAAATAGCGATATATATGTGAGTATAGACATAGAATATTCGAAAATATTCTGTATGTTTATAATAAACATTTTGAAGACCTAATCGCTATAGAATAGAATACGTCACGTATTACAATTAGATTCTCGATAAAAGCAAGGGAAGTAATCTACGCGTTTCATTCTTGTTAGAATTCATCAGGACTACATATCCAGTGCTTTTATCGAGAATGACACAGCTAGAGACTTATAGAATACTTAGCTGTGTACTGGAACTGGTTTGAAAGAGCGGTTGCCGGTCCGGCAGAAATTAGAAATTGGAATAAATGCTCTGAAATAGCGATATATATGTGAGTATAGACATAGAATATTCGAAAATATTCTGTATGTTTATAATAAACATTTTGAAGACCTAATCGCTATAGAATAGAATACGTCACGTATTACAATTAGATTCTCGATAAAAGCAAGGGAAGTAATCTACGCGTTTCATTCTTGTTAGAATTCATCAGGACTACATATCCAGTGCTTTTATCGAGAATGACACAGCTAGAGACTTATAGAATACTTAGCTGTGTACTGGAACTGGTTTGAAAGAGCGGTTGCCGGTCCGGCAGAAATTAGAAATTGGAATAAATGCTCTGAAATAGCGATATATATGTGAGTATAGACATAGAATATTCGAAAATATTCTGTATGTTTATAATAAACATTTTGAAGACCTAATCGCTATAGAATAGAATACGTCACGTATTACAATTAGATTCTCGATAAAAGCAAGGGAAGTAATCTACGCGTTTCATTCTTGTTAGAATTCATCAGGACTACATATCCAGTGCTTTTATCGAGAATGACACAGCTAGAGACTTATAGAATACTTAGCTGTGTACTGGAACTGGTTTGAAAGAGCGGTTGCCGGTCCGGCAGAAATTAGAAATTGGAATAAATGCTCTGAAATAGCGATATATATGTGAGTATAGACATAGAATATTCGAAAATATTCTGTATGTTTATAATAAACATTTTGAAGACCTAATCGCTATAGAATAGAATACGTCACGTATTACAATTAGATTCTCGATAAAAGCAAGGGAAGTAATCTACGCGTTTCATTCTTGTTAGAATTCATCAGGACTACATATCCAGTGCTTTTATCGAGAATGACACAGCTAGAGACTTATAGAATACTTAGCTGTGTACTGGAACTGGTTTGAAAGAGCGGTTGCCGGTCCGGCAGAAATTAGAAATTGGAATAAATGCTCTGAAATAGCGATATATATGTGAGTATAGACATAGAATATTCGAAAATATTCTGTATGTTTATAATAAACATTTTGAAGACCTAATCGCTATAGAATAGAATACGTCACGTATTACAATTAGATTCTCGATAAAAGCAAGGGAAGTAATCTACGCGTTTCATTCTTGTTAGAATTCATCAGGACTACATATCCAGTGCTTTTATCGAGAATGACACAGCTAGAGACCGATAAAAGCACTGGATATGTAGTCCTGATGAATTCTAACAAGAATGAAACGCGTAGATTACTTCCCTTGCTTTTATCGAGAATCTAATTGTAATACGTGACGTATTCTATTCTATAGCGATTAGGTCTTCAAAATGTTTATTATAAACATACAGAATATTTTCGAATATTCTATGTCTATACTCACATATATATCGCTATTTCAGAGCATTTATTCCAATTTCTAATTTCTGCCGGACCGGCAACCGCTCTTTCAAACCAGTTCCAGTACACAGCTAAGTATTCTATAAGTCTCTAGCTGTGTCATTCTCGATAAAAGCACTGGATATGTAGTCCTGATGAATTCTAACAAGAATGAAACGCGTAGATTACTTCCCTTGCTTTTATCGAGAATCTAATTGTAATACGTGACGTATTCTATTCTATAGCGATTAGGTCTTCAAAATGTTTATTATAAACATACAGAATATTTTCGAATATTCTATGTCTATACTCACATATATATCGCTATTTCAGAGCATTTATTCCAATTTCTAATTTCTGCCGGACCGGCAACCGCTCTTTCAAACCAGTTCCAGTACACAGCTAAGTATTCTATAAGTCTCTAGCTGTGTCATTCTCGATAAAAGCACTGGATATGTAGTCCTGATGAATTCTAACAAGAATGAAACGCGTAGATTACTTCCCTTGCTTTTATCGAGAATCTAATTGTAATACGTGACGTATTCTATTCTATAGCGATTAGGTCTTCAAAATGTTTATTATAAACATACAGAATATTTTCGAATATTCTATGTCTATACTCACATATATATCGCTATTTCAGAGCATTTATTCCAATTTCTAATTTCTGCCGGACCGGCAACCGCTCTTTCAAACCAGTTCCAGTACACAGCTAAGTATTCTATAAGTCTCTAGCTGTGTCATTCTCGATAAAAGCACTGGATATGTAGTCCTGATGAATTCTAACAAGAATGAAACGCGTAGATTACTTCCCTTGCTTTTATCGAGAATCTAATTGTAATACGTGACGTATTCTATTCTATAGCGATTAGGTCTTCAAAATGTTTATTATAAACATACAGAATATTTTCGAATATTCTATGTCTATACTCACATATATATCGCTATTTCAGAGCATTTATTCCAATTTCTAATTTCTGCCGGACCGGCAACCGCTCTTTCAAACCAGTTCCAGTACACAGCTAAGTATTCTATAAGTCTCTAGCTGTGTCATTCTCGATAAAAGCACTGGATATGTAGTCCTGATGAATTCTAACAAGAATGAAACGCGTAGATTACTTCCCTTGCTTTTATCGAGAATCTAATTGTAATACGTGACGTATTCTATTCTATAGCGATTAGGTCTTCAAAATGTTTATTATAAACATACAGAATATTTTCGAATATTCTATGTCTATACTCACATATATATCGCTATTTCAGAGCATTTATTCCAATTTCTAATTTCTGCCGGACCGGCAACCGCTCTTTCAAACCAGTTCCAGTACACAGCTAAGTATTCTATAAGTCTCTAGCTGTGTCATTCTCGATAAAAGCACTGGATATGTAGTCCTGATGAATTCTAACAAGAATGAAACGCGTAGATTACTTCCCTTGCTTTTATCGAGAATCTAATTGTAATACGTGACGTATTCTATTCTATAGCGATTAGGTCTTCAAAATGTTTATTATAAACATACAGAATATTTTCGAATATTCTATGTCTATACTCACATATATATCGCTATTTCAGAGCATTTATTCCAATTTCTAATTTCTGCCGGACCGGCAACCGCTCTTTCAAACCAGTTCCAGTACACAGCTAAGTATTCTATAAGTCTCTAGCTGTGTCATTCTCGATAAAAGCACTGGATATGTAGTCCTGATGAATTCTAACAAGAATGAAACGCGTAGATTACTTCCCTTGCTTTTATCGAGAATCTAATTGTAATACGTGACGTATTCTATTCTATAGCGATTAGGTCTTCAAAATGTTTATTATAAACATACAGAATATTTTCGAATATTCTATGTCTATACTCACATATATATATATGTATATATATATGCATATATGTATGTATATATATATCATCATCATCATTTTATGTCCGCTTTTCCCTGCTTGCAAGGGTGGGACGGGTCTTATTCAGCACAGCATCTCTCCACTCGTCATCTCCACCGTGAGCTTCAATGATCTGAGGTCTGTTCTCACCACCTCCGCCCATGTTTTTCGTGGTCTACCTCTACCACGTCTTCCTTCAACTGGCACTTCTTCACCCATTGGTCATCCTCCATGTGCATCACATGTCCATACCACCTCAGTCTCCTCTCCCGTACACTACATTCTATCCCTCTTAGACACAGTTTCTCTCTCAACACATTTATGCTGGGTCGTTCACACACATTTACACTGCACATCCAACGGAGCATGCTTGCCTCATTTCTCTCCAGCCGTCGCATATTCTCTGCAGATGCTGCCCATGTATCACTACCATGCAGCATCGCGCTCCTCACACAGGCATCATACAACCGGCCTTTCGTACGCAGGGAGAAACCCTTCTTCGTCAACAGAGGAAGCAGCTCCTTAAACTTCTTCCAACCCGTCCTTATTCTAGATACTATGGCCTCGGAACACCCTCCTCCCATGCTAATCTGATGTAGGTACCGGAAGCTATCCACCACTTCTATAGCGCCCTCCTGCATCTGAAAAATGTGTGTATCAATGCGACTTCTACTGTCTAATTTCCCTGTACATCTACTGCATACATATTTCTACCTACCTGTTAGTTTGCCTGCTATCCCGCTACATCTCTTGTGTACCCAGGATATGCATTGTGTGCATTTTATAGAATTTATGCCAGTTCCTTTTCTGCATATCGAACATGGCCATTTCCCTGACGGAATCAGGGTTTTGTCCTCTTTTCTACTCATCAACACTTTTGTCTTAGCTAGGTTCACTCTCAGTCCTCTTGCTTCCAACTGCTGTTTCCATAGCCAGAATTTATTCTCTAGCTCCTCTACTGATTCTACTATAAGAACCAGATTGTCAGCATAGAGAAGTTCCCATGGACAGCCAGTCTTAAACTCCTCTGTTATGGCTTGGAGGACTATAATGAACAAGAGCGGGCTGAGGACCGAACCCTGATGTACTCCTACTTGTATCTGGAATTCCTCACTAAACTCCATTCCTACCCTGAGAGTACTTCTGTACAAAGTTTGCACTGTCCTCACAAGCCATTCCTCAACACCTAGCTTCCTTAGGGACCACCAGATGACAGATCGGGGTACCCTATCAAAGGCATTCTCTAGGTCAACAAAGGCTAAGTATAGTGGCTTATTTTTCTCGAATAACCTCTCTTGCAATTGTCTCACCAAGAAGAGGGCATCTGTTGTACTCTTCCCAGGCACAAAACCAAACTGCATCTCATCTAGTTTGACCCTTTCTCTAATTAGTTGTGCTAAAATCCTTTCTGCCACTTTCATAATCTAATCTATCAGTTTTATACCCCTATAATTGCTCCTCTCCAGAGTATCCCCTTTACCTTTGTAGCAATTTATGAGAATACTGCTGCACCAGTCTTTGGGTATGACACCACCATATATAGCCTGATTGATGATACGTGCAACCAGTTTAGTGCCTACGTCTCCTGATGCCTTCAGCATCTCAGCAACTATTCCCGATGGTCCGGCAGCCTTACCATTTTTCATTTCCCTAATCGCCTCTTGGACCCTATATCCGTCAATCTCAATAGCTGGTCTCTCTGTCGGATCTACCAAGGGTAATTTCTCTCTCTCCCATTTGTTCTCCACATTCATCAGTCTCTCATAATGACATTTCCAGGCCTCCTTTTTCTGATCATTCGTGACACTAAGTATACCGGCATCATTCTGGACACATTTATCTCCAACAACATCCTGATTTGCATTGACACACTGCCTTGCAATGTGGAACACCGCACGCCTCTGATCTTCCTGTTGCAGAACATTGGCAAACCTCCTACTCCCTACATGCTAAGTACACCTGACGTCTAGTTTCTCTCTTAGTGGCTGTATATTCTTCCCTACTCCCACCCTTTTTCCAAGCCTTCCATGCTAGTCTTTTGTCTCTAATGGCATTATCTACTGTGCTGTTCCACCACCAGGTCACTCTCTGTCTGGTTGGAGCTCTGCTCCAGCCACAAGTTTCATCAGTAGCCTGCAGCAAGTTGTCACATAAGAAATTCCAGTTATTATCTATGTCATACGTCTCTAAATTCACTTCTTTTTCGTCATATACATCTTGAAGGGCTTTCCTAAATTTGTATTTTAGGGAAAGGTCTTTTAGCGTCCAGACCTTTCTTCTCCACACCTTCCTGTATGTCTCATTCCATCTCTTGCTTACTGAGATATCACTAACGACTAACCTATGCTGTGGGGTACATTCTTCCCCAGGGTATGCCTCGGTATTAGACACTATCTGCCTGTCCCGCTGCTTAACTAGTAAGAAGTCAATCTGGCTTATGTGCTCACCAGATTTGTAGGTTATTAGGTGATTGGCAGGTTTCTAGAAGTTTGTGTTGCAAATAGTCAATGTACCTGCATCACAAAATTCAAGAAGTCTCTCTCCTTCTTCATTTCTTGAGCCGTAACCGTGCCCACCATGTACCCCAGTGTAACCATCCTGGAGCTGTCCAACATGACCATTGAAGTCTCCTGCTAGCATAACGATGTCTCCGTCCTCTGTCATTGCGGTTGTTTGTAAAAGTTGCTCGTAAAAGCAGTCTTTCTCATCTTTGCCTAGGCCTGCTTGGGGAGCATAGGCCGAGATGATTGTCAGAAGTGATATATATATATATATGTAGATATATATATACATATATATATATATGTATGTATATATATGTATATATACATATATATGTATATATAGAATAAGAAAAAGCGAAGTAGTTTCAGATGTTAAAGTCCTTTAATGATAATGCTGTGATACATATTTCAATGACAACAGTGGCCACACAGCTTCTTACATAATAAGGTGATGTTCCCGAGGTAATCCAAATTGAATCGACAAAGGAACGGACAAAGCGGGTGTCCTTGAATCCTTCGCCCGTATATTGCCAAATTGGACCAGGTATACAGCGGGAAGCAGTGCTCCAGCATGGACATAGCTATGATGGCTGCTATGACAAGGTCAATATAAGAACTATGCAGTCACTTGACTTTCTGTTTAAATATTTATACAAAATAGCATGTACTGAATAATTATTTTATTGCATCATTGCATACACTCACTACACTCCCATCAATTATATATATATATATATATATATACACACACACATATATATGTGTATATATATATACATATACATATATATATATATATATCATACATATATTATACATATATATATCATACATATATGTATATATATACATATATTATATATATATATATATCATACATATATGTATATACATATATTATATGTATATATATATATATATATATATATATATATATACATATATTATACATATCATCATCGTTTAACGTCCATGTTCCACGCTTGCATGGGTTTGGATGGGAGTTTTCCCACCTGAGGCAAGAGTGGTTGCCTTGCTCGCATAGGACTGTCTGGTGGGTTTTCTACAGCTGGATGCCCTTCCTAACACCAACCACATTTACAGTGTGGGGCTGGGAGGTTTTTACCGTGTTGCCTACACAGCCACATTACAGCGTGGACTGTGTGTTTTTTTGTCGTGACACCTACACGATCTCATTTGTTTCGGCCTGGATGTTGTGGCACCAACATAACTTTACATTGAAAGGGGCGGTGTGGATGAGGTGGGGGTGGTGGGACGGGGGTGTATTTTGTTAGAGATGCCTACTGACTGTGGTAGGTTTTACTTTGTATTTAGGTAAGGCGGGTCTTCTCTATTACTGAGTGCTGCCAAAGATCTCGGTCCAGTGACATTGTCTTGGAGAGGTGTAAGTGTGTGAGGTCGGAGTTTATCAGGTTGTCCCAGGTTTTTCTGGGTCTGCCTACTCCGTGGCTACCGTCTATCTTTATTGCCCTTCACTTTGTTATACAGCTGTCGTCTTTCATGCGCATCACGTGACCATACCAACGTAGCCTTCTCTTGAGTAAACAACATCTGATCCCTCTTATTTCTAATTTTTCCCTTAGTTCGTTTATGCTTTGCCGTTCGCGTATATTACTATTACACATCCAGTGGAGCATGCAAGCTTCGTTCCTCTCTAGTCTGCGTATATCCTCTGCACACAATGCCCAGGTCTCACTGCCATGCAACATTGCTGTTCGTATGCAGGCATCATACAGCCCGCTTTTCATTTTTAGGGAGAACCCTTTAGCGGCTAATAGTGGTATAAGCTCTCTGAACTTTTTCCATCCAGTTCTGACTCTAGCTACTGTACTTTCAGAGCACCCTCCCCCACTGCTGATTTTGTCACCCAGGTAACGGAAGCTGTCCACTATTTCTATAGAACCATCTGTGCAATGGAATGAGCTAGTATTCTGTGGGCACTTGCTGCTACTTATTGCACCAGAGCACCGGCCACATATAAAAATCTATGTTCTTAGTTAGCTTACCTATGATCCCACTACATCTTTTATGCACCCATACTTTGCATTTGGGACATAAAATGGAGTTTCTACCTACGCCTTTCCTACACACTGAGCATGGCCATTTCCCGGAAGGGACCGGCGCCTTATTTTCTTTCCTACAAACTAGAACTTTAGTCTTAGCCAGGTTAATTTTAAGGCCTTTTGATTCTAGGCCGTGCTTCCATGTTTGGAATTTCTTCTCTAGCTCGGCCATTGATTCAGCTATGAGCGTTAGATCATCTGCGTATAGGAGTTCCCATGGGCAGCCGGTCTTGAACTCCACTGTTATAGCCTGAAGGGCAATAATAAATAGTAGGGGGCTAAGAACAGAGCCCTGATGAACACCAATACATATATTATACATATATATATAATACATATATGTATATATATACATATATTATATATATATATATATATATATACATATATTATACATATATATACATATATATATCATATATATATGTATGTACATCATATATTGAGTTATAAACTCAAAATAGTCTTTAAATCGAGACAGGCAAACCATATTATTTTAAATTAGTATTTTTCAACCTAGCTAACTTGGTCATTTACAATTCGAACACATGTATACTTGTATCAGTGTTCATCCCTCTCATATATTCATTTGTATATATGTATATATACATACATATATCATCATCATCGTTTAACGTCTATCTTCCACGCTAGCATGGGTTTAGACGGGAATTGTCGCACTTGAGGCAAGATGGGTTGTCTCGCTCGTATGGGACTGTCTGGCAGGTTTTCTATGGCTGGATGCCCTTCCTAACACCAACCACGTTTAGTGTGGACTGGGAGGTTTTTACCGTGTTACCTACACAGCCACATGACAGCGTGGAGTGTGTTTTTTTTTGCCGTGACTCCTACACGACCTCATTTATTTAGGACTGGATGTTGTGGTACCAACATAACTTTACAGAGAAAGGGGTCGTGTTGATGGGGGTGGGGGAGTTGGGGTAGTGGGAGGAGGTGTATATTTGATTAAGAGGTGCCTATTCACTGTAGGTTTCGCTTTGTACCTAGGCAAGGCGGGTTTTCTGTATTACTGCGTATATATATATTACTGCATATACATACACATATATACATATATATAAATACATATATCATTTTTTTTTTTTATACATCACTTTTATGTCCGCTTTCCCTGCTTGCAAGGGTGGGACGGGAACTGATTCTGGCTTGATTTCTACAGCTGGATGCCCTTCCTAACACCAACCTCATTTACAGTGAGTGCTGGGTGCTTTTTTGCCATGGCACCTACACGACCACTTTGCAGTGGAATGATAGGGACCCCAGTCCCTATCATCTCATTTCTACAGCTGAGTAAACTGGAGCAATGTGAAACAAAGTATCTTGCTCAAGGAAACAACACATCACCCGGTCTGAGATACATACATATATATGCATATATATATATATATATATACATATAGGAAAATGTTTAACCCCGACGCAGAGCTCAAGCCGTTTCAACAGCTATTTCTGGACTAAATTAGAATTTTTAGCTTGGTAAATAAATAGCCAAACTTTTCAAGGGGTAATTCCTTATATGGGAAGATTGTAGTTGTCAAAAGGATTGGTCAAAATTTCTTGTAAACACAATTAAATCTTTCATGGCAGTGGGTGGGAGGTGGGGGTGGCTGAACTTAACTGTAGAACAATGAGGGAGTGGGTGGAGCCGGTCAAGCATTGAAAGTGAATTCTATACACCAAATTCTAAGGAGTGTGTATGACATTAGGGTAGTTAGAAAGCGGCCAATGCTATATAAAATTTACTGGGGTGAAGGTACTGAGGCTACAAAAGCCCGATGGGCTGCCTCAGAGTAGGCGAAAGGGGAAAAAGGAAACGGAACATGGGTTAGACAGAAATTGTCCCACTTGAGGCAAGATTGGTCGGGTGACCGTGTCTCGCTTGTATAGGACTATCTGGCAGGTTTTCTACGGCTGGATGCCCTTCCTAACACCAACCACATTTACAGTGTGGACTGGAGGATTTTTACCATGTTACCTACACGGCCACATTACAGCGTGGACTGTTTTTTTGTTGTGACACCTGCACAACCTCAGTAGTTTGAACTAGATGTTGTGGTACTAACATAACTTTACAGAGAAAGGGTGGTGTTGGTGGGAGTGGGTTGGGGTATATATTTGGTGAAGAGGTGCCTACTGACTGTAGGTTTCGCTTTGTACATAGGCAAGGCAAGTCTTCTGTACTACTGCATGGCGCCAAAGATCTCGGTCCAGTAACATTGTCTTAGAGAGGTGCAAGTGTGTAAGGTTGGAATTTATCAGATCAGTCCAGGTTTTTCTGTTTCTCCGTAACTTCCATCAATTTGATTGGCCTGCACTTTTTTATGCAGCTGTCATCTTTCATGCGCATCACGTGACCATACCAACGTAGTCTTCTCTCAAGTAAACAGCATCTGATCCCTCTTATTCCTAATTTCTCAGTTCATTAATGTTTTGCCGTTCGCGTATATTACTATTACATATCCAACGGAGCATGCATGCTTTATTCCTTTCCAGTCTGCGCAGGTCCTCTGCACACAATGCCCATGTCTTACTGCCATGTAACATTGCTGTTCATATACAGGCATCATACAATCTGCCTTTCCGTTTTAGAGAGAAACCTTTTGTGGCCAACAGCGGTATAAGCTCTCTGAACTTTTTCCATCCCGTTCTGACTCTGGCTACTGTACTTTCAGAGCACCCGCCACCACTGCTGATTTTGTCACCCAGGTAACGGAAAGTGTCCACTATTTCTATAGAACCATCTGGGCAACAGGAGCTAGTATCCTGTGACAACTTCCTCACTGCTGATGTCAGGATAAAATGCACTCAGTAGAGTGCAGGAATGTATATAAGCAAGATGTAAGCCCCAGGCCCATCTTATAGGTCAGTTCCACTATAGTATTGATTTGGTCTCTAAAGATCCATCTAACCTTTACAGAGAAGACAAACACTATATGATGATGATAAGTATGATAGTATGTAACTTTGCATTTAATACATTCTATTCCTTTGTATGTTCTGTATGTGTAATTGTGCTTCAGATATTGTTTCATGTTGAGATTAGTGTTTGTGTATTTCTAATGAAGAGATAACATTATCTTTTATTTTTGGTGAAGGCTTTGAATCTGTGTTGATAAGATATATCTGAATGTCAACAATATTTTTGATATTGACATTATCAGCTCTACTTGAGTAGTTAGAAGCAATGCAGTAATTTGTCCTGTTTTCCAAACAATAATGATTAATTTAGGCAGACTTGGCTGCTATTACTAACGACCACATTAATCCATTCATCATTATACCAATAGTTAAGTTAAAGTCTGTTTTAAGCCAAAGGCTCATCAAGCTAGTGCTTATCCTATTTCCTTTGCGTTAAGCAATTGAGAATATAACACTCTTCCTGGACAGGACACCAGTCTATTGCTGGATTAACTCCCCAGCTACAGCTGAATGTAGTGTACTGAAGCAGCGTGAAATAAATGTTTTGCTCAAAAACAACGCAACATGGAACCAAACCCATGACATTATGATTGCACATCAAGCATCCTCATCATTAAACATAGCCCCATAAGTTTTGAAGCTCAGCAATTAGATGTGAAGATCCAAAGATAAATGTGTGTTGGTGTAGAATACCTGTCTCAAAAAATGTCATCCAACCCATACTTGTATGGAAAACCACAAAAATACTTATCAATGGGCTTCAGTTACAGCAAGTAATCACTTGTCTCAATCTTGTGTCTTACCTATGAGGTTCAAACAGCTCATTCAATTAACTAAACACTTTATCTTTTTTTTAGGTTTGTTCAAGGTAATGTCACGTTTGGCATTAAACTGCATAATTTCAGATGTATGTATATTTAGTTTTGTTTTTATCCTGTTACCATATCTGTGTTGTCATCACCTGCTCTCAGCAAATATGTGTAATATGTACACAAGTATGTAATCACAAAAAAAAACAAAAAAACAACCAAGTCTGCAACTCACTTTCAAACTTGGCGTAGTAATTCTTTGTATCTCCCCAATAAATCTAACAGAGTAACCGTTTTGTTAACACATTTCTGAGAGATACTGCCTTATAATTTTCATACCAAACCACATCTGGTTCTACAATACTAAACAATATTTATCTAAAAACCTTCCATCATAATTTTATATAAGAACTATTGTTAAATAATATTCCAAACAAGCTTAATAATGTAAAACTCATGTTACTAAATCCCTCCAATTTCTAGAGTATTTTCAAAAGTATTTGAAAATCAAAGGCAATCTTCCATTCAAAATATGGTAACAAAATGGTTAAACATGTATTTTTTAAGAGACAGTATTGCACTAGAGCTAATAGATTTCAATAAAGAATATTCCTTAATGAAATTAGTTGCTGGGAAGAATTATGTACCTATTATAAATCAGATACATGCAGAGATATCATCACCACTATTTAACTTATGTTAGTGTGGAAAAATGGACAGTAGACGAGTTGTCTCGTGAGACAAACCATGTCTTGCTCACACAGAAGTGATTTTGGCTTGGTTTCTATCCATGCAGATATATATAAAGAATTAGTTATGTATGTCAGAAGTCTTGGTCTTAACTGATTGATCAAGAGTAACCACCACACTAACAACCTCAATGGTAAACAAAATACTCAAACAAGACAAAGTACCTATCACTAAAACCTAATTTATGCTTCCTCCGACAACCACATTATGAAAATCTGAAACCCAGTAACAAGATTTCAATTCTTCAACCAACTTACAATATCTTATTTCATGTTCTTGGGGTAATGTGTTACAGAAGTGTGCTAGCATCTGAAGCATAAAGTTATATCTGCGCATGGCTGAGTGGTTAGAGAATTGGATTCGCAATCGTGAAGTTGTGTTCCATTCCTGGATTGGATGTTGCGGTATGTTTTTAGGCAAGGCGCTTTATTTCATGTTGCTCCTACCTGAAGTTGCAACTGATAGATAGTATTAGCAATTGGAAAGACCAATGGAAACATTTGACGAAAGTCGAGATATATATATCTATATGTATCATCATCACCACCATTTTACGTCCATTCTTCCACTCTGCATGGGTTAGACGAGTTGTCCTGTTGTGGGCAATGCCAGGTCATATATATAAACTATTTACTATTACAGAATGGCTAAGAAAGACCAGAGAATACCAAAGGAAAAACTGAGAAAGAAAATAAAAGAACATAATAAACATGAACATGAGAAACATCTGGAACTGTTTCAGCCAAAAACTTTTAAAGCAAAACAAGAAACAACTATAAAACCACAAAGTTTTACCTTGGCACAAATAATTCGAGAGAAAAGAGAAACAAAGAAAAAGCAGACTGTAAGTAGTAGATAACCATTCCACTAAGTCAAAATCACATCTTTTTTTCTTCTTTCAATGTGGTTAAGTAGTTCACTTTACAATGACTGGAGTTCTGAACAGCAACATGGCCACCTGTCGTACTCTAGCCACGTGTTGACAAATGCCTTGTTTGTAGAATTTAGACGGAAATTTGAGAAGCCCTGTGTGTGTGCGTACACATATCCCATAACCTAGTGGCTCAACAAAGATCACAAAAAAAAAATATGTACTGGGGGTTTAGTATAAATCATTAAAGTGCCCCAGACAAATCAATAAAAGAATATTTTTTACTCTAGTTGTGGATGCAGCATAGCCAAATGTTTAAGTTTGCTTAGCAATTGTAGGGTCCTTTGGATGGACAATGCCTGTAATTCATGTCACACTGTATTTCTCTGAGAATTATATTAAGGATACATCAGTGGAATGTTATCTGAAAACTTTCCATCATTTTATGCAAGGACCTTCATTAATTTACTAAATCTTTCCAAATTCTTGATTATTTTCAAAATTATTTGAAAATCATAAACAGTGTGTCTTAAGAAATTGAAATCTCAATGAATTCTATTGGTTAACAACAGCATAATATATGGAGTGACAGTTATTTTACTAAAAACAAAATCAAAATCTTTATATTAAAACTAATTGAAAGAAAGGTAGTCATTAGAAATATGGTCACAAAAGAATTAACAATGATACATCAAGCAGTAGACATCTTATGTAACTGACTCACTGTGTTTACATTGTAAAAACAGAAGGGTTTGCCAAATGGGGGAAACTAGTTAGGTCACCTATCAGTATTTCCATTGCCATTCTATGTAGCATTAAATAACCAAAAAATTAACTCTTGATACCAAAATCACCCCTGGTTCTACACCAGTCATGGGCCAATTGTAGCCTGTTTGGCACACCTAATTTCAAATTGCCTTGTAGTGTGGTCAGCCATACCCTATGCATACCACTGCTTGAAAAAGGATGCCCATGCCTGATATAAACTTTATATGCTCCAAACACTAGTTTAATAACAAGTTATATTATCCCTCTAAATTCTTTATCATTTTCAAAATCATAGACAGTCTTATAAGAAGTGTGGTAATAAAAGGGTTAAATCAACTATTTCAGAAAAAATGGCTAGAGCAGCCACAGAAAGATATCTGGAACCACATCGAGCGGTTAGAAAAGAAAGTTGATTACAACCTCAATCTGTTAACCAGAACCAAGAAATTAAAAAAACCTGAAGTGGATGAAGAAATATGGAACCAATTCACAAGTTTGGACTTTGTCCAAAGTATGGATAAGTTCTTAAAAAGCAACATAGTGAGTATCTAGAAACTTCCAACAAAATAATCTAACAGTTGTCTTTGAAAGTCTAAATAAATAATTTATGTCATACTGTTGTTTGCTATATATATTTTCACTGACTACAAATTTCTAAATACCTGAAATATGAACATGAGTGAATACAGGTAATATAATTTAGTAGAGTAGCAACTGAATGTCAAGTCACAACCCATTACAAAGGAAGTTGTTTACTTCCAGGTTAATTACCTATAACCATTTCAACTTATTGTATCTTCCATACCAAATTTATGAAGACTGCTTTCTCACCATTACCAAATAGTGCCCCCCTCTTAAAACATAATTCTTAATCTATAGAAAATTGCTGACCTTACTAATTAACATAGGAATATTGGCAGCAAATAAAGGACAAAAAACCCACTGGAAACAATGATTAATTTTATATTTTATTTGAATCAGACATGAACTTTTTAGCATTAACAATTGGAGTTTGACAACTATAAATAATTTAAATTTATAAGCAAACTTATTTGTAGAAAGGGGAAGGAAAAAAGTGATTTTGGCATAAAATCTAGGGGACTATAAATAAAGCTAAATAAAGTAATTAGTAAGATTCAGTTTACTAGTCCTAAGAGTCTATAAACAATAAACAAAGCTATGAAGTTGTATTACATTTATCTGAGGAAATAAACCTTTATTATATTTGCTAGAGTGGAAGGTGCAGGTCAAATGTGCACCTAATTTGAAGCTCAAAGACAAATGTACTCTCATTTCTGAGAGATCTTAACATACTCTTTTCATTGAAAAACTTATACAAAAAAAAAAAAAAAAGTTAAAATAAATACAAGGAAGCAACTTTATGATGGTGTGCCCTTAATAGAGAATAAAAAAGGTTTTTTTAATCAACCTCTTCAATTGTTGGGCCACTACCTGCTCCTGATGCTGCACCGTCAGAGGAACCTCCGAAATTTGGCATACCACCAGGCATACCTCCAGGCATACCACCTGGCATGCCACCGGTAGCTTGATAGAGCTTTGTGATGATGGGGTTGCAGACTTTTTCTATTTCTTTTTGTTGATGTTCAAACTCGTCTTTTGATGCCAGTTGATTCTGATCCAGCCAACTAATCACCTCCTGACACTTATCCACTATCGTTTTCTTATCACTTTCACTAATTTTGTCCTTCACTTTATCATCTTCTACTGTAGATTTCATGTTAAAAGCATAACTCTCCAGAGAATTCTTGGCAGCAACACGATTGCGTTGCTCTTCATCTTCCTGTCGATATTTCTCGGCTTCATTAACCATTCTTTCAATGTCGTCTTTACCGAGACGGCCTGAAAATCAAAGGAATAAACTTGTAAGCTTAATCTATTACAGTAATTTCTAATTAACATAGGATTAGAAAAACAGAATAAACACAATTCAGTTAAAAATTCAAGCCGAACAAACCAATGTAGTCAAAAGTCGATCACAATCCCCATTGATTTTGAGGTCGGAGGAAGGGAGACATTGCGACTACCACCATCTATTGCAGGCTTGGCAGTCACTGATGAGACCGGTAAAGGCCAGGACAGACCTAGCTGCAAGGATTATTTTATTCTGGACAGTTCCACTGTGCCACACTTCTCACTATCTTCTTTTGCCCTTAAGATCAACTGCCCAGCATGCATTCTTGGATGGTCACAGGTCCTGTGACCATCAAATATTCACGCAATATAACCCCTCCTCATAACAATTACCAATGTAACCCCATTTTAACAATATAAAATATTTTTTTTAACACTTACCTTTATCATTTGTGATGGTAATTTTGTTCTCCTTGCCTGTACTTTTATCTGTGGCAGATACATTCAGGATACCGTTTGCATCAATATCAAAGGTGACCTCAATCTGAGGAACACCTCTGGGTGCTGGAGGGATGCCTGTTAGCTCAAATTTTCCAAGCAAGTTGTTATCTTTGGTCATAGCCCTCTCACCCTCATAGACCTGGATCAGCACACCAGGCTGATTATCTGAATATGTGGTGAATGTTTGGGTCTGTTTTGTTGGAATGGTAGTGTTTCTTTTGATTAAAGGTGTCATCACACCGCCAGCAGTTTCAATACCCATGGACAGTGGTGCTACATCAAGTAGTAACAGGTCTTGAACTTCTTTGTCTTTTTCTCCAGAGAGGATGGCAGCCTGAACAGCTGGAAAGAATACAACAGCAGAGGTCATCAAGCTATCAAGGGTTAATGTATTTCTAGCTATTAATAAAGGTTTCTGGTTTAGGCACAAAGCCAACAATTTTGGAGGAGGGGAACTCGATTAAATTGAACCCGGAATGATGAAAGACAAAAGTGGCAATGAACTGCCCTTCTGGTTCACCAACCTACAGCAAGTTCCAGCCTTGCTAGGATGGAACTTGCTATAGTTGGTCAATAAAATAAAAATTTTTAAATGATGCACTGTTTGACAAACCATTTCGTTCCCGTATTTTTAATGCCTATAATTTTTTTAATAATTAAATATTACAAATATTGATGGATTTCGTGATGTAACTTTCATTACAAAGCTGGCACTTGGAGCAAAACTTAGAAGGTTCTTACATTCCATGTAATGAAAGTTACATCACGAAATCCATCAATATTTTTAATATTTAATTATTTAAAAAATTATAGGCATTAAAAATACGGGAACGAAATGGTTTGTCAAACAGTGCATCATTTTTAAATGAAATATTTTTTTAGATAATATAAACAAAGGGTTAGTTTCAGACAATTTTGCCTGTGATTATGTCATTATTGACAAAACAGACTTCAAGAAAAGTTTCAAGCATTTGTTCTTTTTCCATAAAATAATTTTTTAAATATAAAAAATAAAAATCTGCAGCTAAAATTCCTTAAGAAACAAGAGAGGATTCTTTTAATGATTATCACCAATGTAGGCACCCCCTGAGTTAGAGGTTTGTTTGATTTAATGTGATGGCTTGTCACAGTTACTAAGGCTCAGAATAATAATAGCAATACTTACCAGCACCATATGCAACAGCCTCATCTGGATTGATGCTCTTGTTCAATTCTTTACCATTAAAGAAGTCCTGCAGTAATCTCTGAATCTTGGGGATACGAGTGGATCCACCAACCAATACAATCTCATGGATTTGAGATTTGTCTAGTTTAGCATCTCTTAGTGATTTCTCAACTGGTTCAAGGGTACTCCTAAAAAGATCAGCATTCAGCTCCTCAAACCTGGCTCGGGTGATGTTGGTGTAAAAGTCAATTCCTTCATACAAAGAATCTATTTCAATGCTAGCCTGGGTACTCGAAGACAAGGTCCTCTTGGCACGTTCACAGGCAGTTCTCAACCGTCGGACTGCACGTTTGTTGTCTATCAGATCTTTCTTGTATTTTCTCTTGAACTCTTGAACAAAGTGGGTCACCATACGGTTGTCAAAATCTTCACCACCCAAATGAGTGTCACCTGCTGTAGATTTTACTTCAAAGATGCCATCTTCAATGGTCAATGTGGAAACATCAAATGTTCCACCACCAAGATCATAGATAAGAATGTTTCGTTCACCACCAACCTGAAGAAAGATAACAGCACTTTATATTATATCTGCAACCATAAAGTATTGTTTCATTCCCAGAAGCACATCATGTCCTTGAACAAGACACTATTTGACGTTGCTCTAGCCCACCTAGTTGATCTTATGATTGAAAATGCCAGCTGTCATGCTGAATATCCTCAAGAATTACTTAAGTGTAATGTGTCCATGGAATGCTCAGCTACTTTGCAAGTTAATTTCACATCAGTGCCGATGAAAGTTCAATATATATCAAAAACAGGTCAATCTCAGTATCAACCTTATTGGCTAAGACAGATACACAACACTATACCAGACAGGCATATCTTACCTTTTTGTCTAAACCATAAGCAATAGCTGCTGCTGTGGGCTCATTAATAATTCTTAAGACATTTAGACCAGCAATAGTACCAGCATCTTTGGTAGCCTGTCTCTGGGAGTCGTTGAAGTAAGCAGGGACAGTAACCACAACGTTTGTAACGGTCTGCAATAGAAAAGTACATACATGAGATATCAACCAGTCACACACACAAAGCAACTATCAGTCATATACAAACACACACACATCAGTGATCCAAGCAGAAATTAAAAATCTAAGTTATTAACCTACCTTGCCCAGGTAAGCTTCTGCTGTTTCCTTCATCTTGGTTAAAACCATAGAAGAGATTTCTTCAGGAAAGAAAGTCTTCTCTTCTCCCTTGAATGTAACACGCAGCTTTGGTTTAGTGTTGTCGTTTATCACGGTAAATGGCCAATGTTTCATGTCACTCTGGACTGATTTGTCATCAAACCGACGACCAATCAGACGTTTAGCATCTGTACAATGGAAAAACAAAGCAAGATGACACCATTTAGTTTGTATAAGACATGTTGTAAAGGCCACAAGAGAGTAGATTTTAAATAAATCACATAATTAAGATGAATCATTAGACTGAATGAAGACCTGCAGAACCATGCTAAAATTGGGATATATGGAAGCAAAACGTGACTCAACCAGTCTTCTCAAACAGCATGGAAAAACGGACGTTAAATGATGATAGAGGCGAGCAGAGGGCACAAAATGTCTCGCAAAAACTTTACTATTTCCGCCAAACTAAAGTTTGTAACTCACCGAAGACGGTGCTTTCTGGATTCATGGCCACTTGATTCTTGGCAGCATCTCCAATGAGACGTTCGGTATCAGTAAATGCCACATAGCTGGGGGTTGTACGATTTCCTTGGTCGTTGGCAATGATTTCAACCTTGCCATGTTGGAAGACACCCACACAAGAGTAGGTGGTCCCCAGATCTATTCCGACAGCTTTTAACATTCTGAAAAACAAACAAATATATAATATCTAAATCAGATTAGAGAAATAAGAAAAACAAAACATTAAAGCACAATTACAAATAATTATACCATTTTACACAACATAGCAACCCACTTTTGTATAGAAAATAAATAAAAAAGACGTTAATACAAAAGTGAAAATGTAACAATCAAGGCGTTTCACGACTAAAAATAACTTGTCCCACTTAAAACGACTTTCGGTGTTGACATTAGGACAGCATGACATTTAAAACTAGTTAAAATGGCCTTTAAAAAAATAAACCCGGCGATAAAACAATGTTTCTGTTTTATTTTAATCTATGTCAAGCCTCAAGCAAGATTTACCCTTAAATTCCTTCTTAGCCAACTTGTAAAATCATCAAAACAACTCAAACACACATACCACTATGAACTACATTAGGACATACTTTAGGGGTATCAGCTTTCCAAAATGATATATTCATACAGGTATGTTATATATAACTATATATATAGTATATGTAAAATAAGATACCTTTAGTTATTTATAAAATTTCATGCATACAATAGAAGCTTTTTAGAGGTTCTCAAACTATAACAGCCATCAACACAAGCATTGCGATATATATATGAAAATATATAGAGGTAATACGATGGTTGTCAATCCATCTTAATATTGTTAAGTGTCAACCATCAAATGATGGGTAGGAATGGTTAGTTCCGGCATCATTAAGCAATAAAAATACCATCTTCCAGATGGTATAATTCTTTCTTTGACAGTTGTTACGATTACTGCAAGATAACGTTTCATTCTCTCTCACCATTTACATTACCGACACACACACATATGTGTATGTATATACAAGGTGGTGTTATATCTATGTGTATCTAGACAAACTATTTCACATACATATACATACACCTGATTAGATTTCCTTTCTAGCCAGACTTGGCAGCAGTAGCAATTATATCACACACACTCACATATCAACATATGTATAAATATATACATATATTTATACATAGACAAGCCGCAGCACGAGTTGAACCGAAGAACATTCCAAGATCTTCCATAGCTTTCTCTCGAAATTCTTCATAGCTACACACATTACGTTTGCAGTGACATGCTAAATCAATTGCAATAAATATTTGCAAATTAAATTTCGTAAAAATAAACTAAAACAACAATTTCATTTTACATGTACATTCATATAAATATATAAATTCGTTGCAAACTTAATGAGGAATATTAAAACAAGATATGCATATAAGATTTCCATTTCTGCATTCGCATTAATAAAATAAAAATAAAAAAATTAAATATCTATCTAGGTATTTTGCAATAATTATAGCATCTTTTAGTGATGGTAAAGAAACCATAATAATAATGGTGCAGTACCATTGTATGTGAGATATATATTAACAGCAACAGCCCAGTGAAGGAGGTAATGTAAACATATGCTGTGGCACTCATCACTCACTGTCAATGTTTCCCTGTTGTTTTTAGTTAAAGGCTTTAAGTGATCAATTATTAATATAATGTAGAGAGAGGAACCATGCCAAATCAAGATGGTTCTAGAACCAGCAGAATGGTGGCAGCGGTGGAGGATGGTAAGTTTTAATAAAAAGTCAGTGAAAATTGCAATGTTTATTTATGTCGAATTTTTTTTTTTTTTCAATAGCATTTAAAATTAAATGGTATAATAACAATTATAATCTTTACATATAAATATTATTATTAAGGGAAGAATTTAGGTGAAATGAAAAATTAGGTGAGAAAGAGGAGGAGAAAGATTGTTCGAGAATCATAAATGGTAAAAAGCGAAAACTAAGAAGATACCGAAAGAAATGAAAGGTCTCCTTCCAGATCCTGAAAGAAACGTAACGGCATCAAAAGAAACATAATCGATGTTGAGACAAAGATGTAGTAAAGGATCCAAAGAACAAGGGAAGATAATATATAGATAGGTTAAGAGTGTTGTGAATACCTGAATTGCCTTCTGAAGCACGGAGCCTTGGCGACAGTAGACCAATTGCAAGTGAAGCAATGTCTGAAAAGACTGACTGCTTCTCGTTGTAGTTTCGCTTAAACAGATTCAATGACGTCACTTTTATTAACCAATCAACGCGCAGCAGAACCTTCTGGAAGAGAACAAATTTTTATTTTTTTGAATTTATTTTTTAAATATTTTCGATCTTTCTCGTTTTACGTTAAACACTTTGTTGTTGTTTGGTGTTTTCTTTTCCGTCATGGCTATGCAACCATTATTTTCGTAAATCTGTGCATTGTGGTTTTAAATAACAAATTATATGCTTTTATTTTTCATCGTTAAATTGTAAAAAAACAGCCTAAGATCCCCACCCTCCCTTCTTCCCAATTTAAGCTTCCTCTACCTCTTTCACATGATGCGTATGCGCGATAATGTGCGTGTGTGTATGTCTATATATGTGTTGGTGTTTGTCTGTATACATATATGTAAGTGTCTGCATATGTTGGGTTGTGTGTGCATGCATGTGTCGTTATGTATAGCTGTGTCTGTGTATGTAGGTGTGTGTATGTGTCTGTGTGTACGTCATGTATGTATTCTCGAAACATCCAACAGGCAGTAATGCGTATTATTATATATATTTATTATGTGTGTATATATGTGTATTTTGGATGCTTAATCAGTTTTGTAAAGCATATTCGATGAAATAGTAAACAAAACATGTTTTATTACATAAAAAATTATTTTATGAAAACAAGAAATATATTTACACGTGTGCGTATATGCGTTTGTAAATATAAATATTTAGTAAGTAGTATATATGTATATATGCCTGCATGATATATATATATATATATTTATCCGTGTGGACGCGAGAATGAGTACTCAATACCAACGATTATATATAGTTCTATTAAGGCATAACCGGCAACATATTACAAATAGAAAGAGAAAAAAAAAGAAAGAAAAGGGAAAGGAAAAAAGAAAGAAAAAACCACACAATCAGGTAATACACACATCTAGGACCACATACAACAAAAGGCGGGAGAAAGGGGTGGACAAACGAACTGCTTCCAGAGCAAAAGAACAATATCGCGAGGAGCACTGGGAAACCTCTAATAGTTTTTTAAGCAAGCCAGCACGCTCGCGGCGTTACCTCGGGTGATGGCGAGGCTGGTGGGCTGGAACAGCCAAGCGCCCTCTCGAGCATCACCAGTTACCTCGGTTAGACGATCCGCCAGTGAAACGAATAGAGTTTAATATTTGCCATAATAAAGAATAAACGTAATGAAGGCTTAACAAATTGTCCTTCTATTATATATATATATATATATATATATATATATATATATATATATATATATAGAGAGAGAGAGAGAGAGAGAGGGGGGCATAGAGATCATATGATGAAACGTGTATGTACATATATAACGAAAATGATTGTGTAAAGTGCTCAGGTGCACTACAACTCATCAAAGGTGCAAGTATCGTACATAGAATAATGTACAAATGTCAGGAAAGTGAACAGTGTATGAGTCATGATATACACACAGATACATGCGTGCGTGTGTATGGAGGGGGAATATCAGGTGCAGTGTTGGCGAATTTCAGGAAGCAATGAAGTTTTGAAGGATGCAATGCCCCAACAGCTAACAACCGATGCAGGTAGTTTGTTCCATGCTTCAGCAACTCTAAGCGTGAAAAAATGTTTCCGAAATTCATGGGAGCTGTGTTGTTTTCTGACTTTGTAGGTATGCCCACGGGTGTTAGACACGTGGAATTCAAAAAGGCGCTCAGGGTTGTTGGTGGCAAGGTAGTTAATAAATTTGTGGGTGTTCACCAAGTCTGTTGCCAGACGTCAGAGCTTTAATGTATTTTTGCCCAGGGAAGCAAGGCGTTCAGAGTATGCTAGATGCCTGATGGAGGGTATTCGCTTCGTTACACGTCTCTGAACAGTTTCTAGGAGGTCGATATTCTAAGCAGGATAGGGGTTCCAGACTGGTGATGCAAATTCTAAGTGTGGCTGCACCATAGCTATATACAGCTTTAAATAGATAGCTGGAAAGTGACTGAAAAGGTCTTACTGAGTGATGCCAAGACACCCTCGGCTTTCTTGACAATTTTAGAGATGTACTTGTCTAACGCAAATCGCTGCTAGAGTAATGCCCAGCTCACGTTCACAAGAAGACTTCTTGCGATTAGTGTTGTGGAGGGAGTATGCGAACGCTGGGTTTTTGCTTCCAAAATGCATGGTGGTACACTAGTTCACAGCCAGATGAGTTGCCAGTCCGTGATCCATTGCTACATTGTGTCCAAGTCTGATTGCAGGAAAGATCTATAGTGTTCAGGATCTGTCCTTTTTATCTCAAGGTACAGCTTGGTGTCATCTGCGTATTTCAGCACTGTTGTATTCTTTAAGTTGGCATCTATGTCATTAACATATGAAAAGGGGGGGGGGGGTCACGAACAGATACCTGTGGTACTCCAGACGACACTTCATAGGGTGCAGAATGCTGTCCAAGAACCGTGACTACCTCTTTTCGACTGAGAATGAAGGACTCCAACCAGCTATAGAGATCATTTCTCACACCCATTGCAGAGAGTTTTGCCATAAGCCTTTTTTGTGTAGCACAGAATTAAAAGCTTTAGCAAAGTCAAGGTAAACAACATCTACTCATGAATCGCCATCAGTGATCCGAATGATGTCTTCAAAAACCTCGATCACAGTAGCTGGAGTTAGGGATAAATCCAAATTGTGAAGGCCGGATAAAGCTGTGAGAATTCCAGAAGTTCCAGAATGTTTCTCTGACACAGAATTTCATCGGTTTGGCAATGCAGCTAGTATGACTGACTGGATGATAGTTGACAGGTGACGTGCGGTCACCTTTTTTGAACAGAGGAACGACACCAGCAGTTTGCCACTGCTCTGGAGTAACACCACCCTTACCATCCTCCGGGGAAACGCCTTCTCCATTCTGTCCGCCGGGTCTGTGGGGCGGCCAGCACGTGGGACCCCAATTGCTCATAATACAGAGAGATGGGGAGGGCGAGAGAGATGGAGGTGATGACTGGGAGTTCAGCTCTTCCGTGTTCGGACATATTGTTCCTGTCATGTGGATCATGTGATATCTTGCTAGACATTAAAAAAGAATATAAAAAAAAAAAAAATAATAATAATAATATTAAAATAAAATAACTGTAAAAATTGCAAAACATATACAGTTATTATAGTTGGTTGTTAAAAACAACCCTAGCAGACTGACCTGTTTCAAGGACAAATATGAGCTAAGAAATTCAATAGACAGAATTGAAAGATGAGTGAAGAAAGTACCCACCACGTAGAAGAAAGTACCCACCACGTTTGAGAAGCTGGGACGGACATAACACCATCAAGACCAGAAGAGGCATAGTTGCCCTTATTCTTAAGGTGATGTCACAGTATTGCAGGTGTAAATTCCACAGTTATTCTAGAATTTTATATCAGAGGTAGTGGAGATGGTACATTTTGTTTTCAACAGTAAAAATACTTACATAGCACACACACACACACATATATATATAAAATAAGTAACATGAATATGACAACTTCACAGTTAAAGGACTAACATTTATTATATAATTGACACGTGTTTCGCCAGACGTAATTTCTCTGATGAGTGATTTGCATCTCCCACAAACTAAACAAAATCGATAGTTGGTGATCGATTGCTTAGATCGATGCTATGTTGTGGTTCTATTTGAATCATGAAATGGCCCTTAGGAATAAGAACTTTTTCCATCTAAAGTACGTATTCTCCCGAGAAATATGTGCTTTGTATGTGTACAAAATACTGTGTTCTCATAAGATATATGGTTCTTTCTCTCTCTATAAATATACATATATCTATAAATTTGAATTATATATATATATATATATATATATATATATATATATATATATATATATATATATATATATAAACGGAAAAAATGAAACGAAATTTCATTTCTCACTCTTAGTACGGCTGTTACTTAAATATAAGTATGTATACAGACGTACAGTAGTATGTATATATTTATATATATATACATACATGCACACATATATATATATATGTACGTATGGATTCACCGAACATTTATTATAATGCTCGGTGTGTTTGTAAACAAACATCCCGAATTAAGCCGTACAGTGTCTAGCAACCATCGTTGCTCATTTGTTCAACACTGACAAAGGAACGCTGTACTAGTTTCAAGCTTATTAGCTATCATCAGCAACGTATACCTTCCTGCCAGATGATTGAACGTCTGAAAGTATATACTTTCCTTATGCATATTAACGGCTGAGCAGTCTAATTTGCATATCGAGTGAGTTAATCGGCCGGGTAACCGAAAATGATAAACGGAAAAATGAAACGAAATTTCATTTCTCACTCTTAGTACGGCTGTTACTTAAATATAAGTATGTATACGTACATACATATATGTATACAGACGTACAGTAGTATGTATATATATATATATATATATATATATATATATATATATATATATATATATATATAATATTTATATATATATATATATTTATATATATATATATATATATATAATATATATATATATATTTTTTTTTATATATATATATATATATATATATATATATAAATATATTTATATATATATATTTATATATATATTATATATATATATATATATTTAATACAATAACAGAGAAAGCTTTAAGCTAAACTCTGACTGGTAACCATCTCACTCAACAAACATTAGGATATACGTTAGTATAATCCCAATTTTGTGTTTGGGGTGCTAACTATATGTATTTTGTGGAAAGCCAGTTGTATTGGATTGGTAGTATCGGTAGAGGGTCCGACGCCATGCTTTGACGCATAGAGTTACGGCCCTAGCCATTCTGAGTTCAAATCCCGCCGAGGTTAACTTTGCCTTTCATCCTTACAGGGTCGATAAAATAAAGTACCAGTAATGCACTGGGATAATTGCTGGCCTTGTGCCAAAAGTAGAAACAATTATTTTATATGAGATATAATTAAAATTAAAATATATCTCTCTTTCCAAACAATTGTTTCATTATAAGTTTTCTACAAGTTGGGAGAATGTTTCCGGTTTATGTAGAAGCCTACAT
>OZ024748.1:26916014-26983514 GCA_964016885.1 Eledone cirrhosa | reverse complement strand
ATTTAGAGAAATTGTTGATTGTGCTTGGATCTACGTCGGTCTCGACGACCAGTGTTCCAGTTGTACGAATAACAGTGGCTGAGCACTCTACACACACCTGGATTCTTTGCGTAGTTCTGAGTCCCATTTTCTTTATAATGTTATCAGACATAGCTAAAAATCTATAACTGGCGGTGGCCATACTCAGCAGGCTATTCAGACGACACTAAAGTGATTTTAGAGAATATTTCAATGTTCCAAGACCTAGATACAATGTGTGCGTGTGTTGGACCAACGATGAGTGTTCCAATTGCTCGACTAACAGAAGAGCATGAAAGTAGCTGAGCATTCCACTGACACGTATATCTTTAACGTAGTTTTCAGGGAGATTCTGCGCGACAAGGCTGACCCTTTGAGTACCAACAGATACAACACAATTTTTGCTAGCTGAATGGACTGGAGCTATGTGAAATAAAGTATCTTCAAAATCACACCTTAAGATGGGGAGCCGAACATCCTAACCACTAATCTAAACGTCTTCAATCTAAAGTAGTTACTGTTACATTATCTATCTAGAGTAATGTCTGTTTCGATATCAGCTGTTTTCTATTGTGTCGACGTCCCAGTTCCCAATCCGGATTAGCATAATAGTAAGCCATATTATATTTTTACTCGTTTTTTTTTTTGCTGTATGTTTTATTTATTCAATTCTCTTATTTTGTTATTCCCTACTGTTTTATCTGTTTCTTCACCTATGTGAGTCCTGGGTTCATTCCCACTGCGCGACATCTTGGACAAGTGTCTTCTACTATAGCCAACGCCTTGCCAGTGGAATTTGGTAGATGGAAACTGTAGAAGCCCGTCGCGTATATAATATATATATATTTGTTTTGCAAGGTTTTTGATATGAAATCGTGTTTTGAAACAAATATTGTTATATTTGGGGAGGGTCATGTTGTTATAATATTGCCAGAAATAATAAAACAAACTCACTGTTTCGTTTGAATTGGTTTTATATCCCTATAGTTAATTTAGCTGGCAATCAATGTTTATCAATTTATATTTATTTCTGGAAATATAACAATATGACCCTCCCCAAATAAAACTATATATATATATATCTATATATATAATTAAAGAACGAAGATTAACAAGATTATAAGGGCTTTGTTTAAAGTACTGACAATTGTTTCGTTGATCATGTGGGTCTAGAGTTCGCTAATCGCTTGATGTTGCGTTATTCGATCTCCAATACATTATTCACCTATGGTCAACACATCAGAGCATGTAGATATGAAAATAATTCACTCGAGGCAAGACTTATATAGAGAAATAGCGTATAATTAAAACAATAACATCAATAATAAAATAGCGTATAATATAAACAATAACATCAATAATACTACATGTATGGTAAATAGGTAGAGAAGTTACAGATGTAAAAAGTAAAAGTAGAATATAAGATAGAGTACATAAAAAAGTAAGAAAATGAGAGAATGGAAATATAAAGAGATAAATAAATAAATAAGTGAGATCGTGTAAAAATTACGGCGAACTCGCTGCATAACTATGGAAGCATCTTGTTGAGTAAAAAAAAAAGCCGTACGTTAAAACTATCCACGACGCAGAGCACTCACAACCTCTAATTGGATTACCTATAACGATAACTTGTTATCCCATATATATATATATATATATTCTATTCAAATAGAACTCACAACATTAAGTTCTTGTCTGAATATGTCACTATCTATAAACCAATTTTTGTATTTTATCTGCTGAGAGCGTACCAAAATTTTGATACCCTTGAAATATATATAACAAAATAAATATGGTTTTATAAGGATAGCTTCCATTTATTAATATTATTGATATTATACTCCAGATGAAATCTATTGAGTGCTTCTAATCCGTTATAAATTAAATTTGTTGAATAATCAAAAATTAAATAACTCATTGCTTTATATATATATATATATATATATATATATATATCCGTGTATATGTCCCGTAACTTTGCGGTTCGATATAAATAGGATCGATATGATCGACATCGACTAAATCAAGGCGGTGCCTCAGTCTCATGACTGAAATTAGTAAAAGAATACCAGCATAATGCATGTTTGTATGTATGTTGTGGCCAACGGTAATATCACGAACCAGCCATTTATATTGTTTTAGATGTTTCTAGAGTCCAGCCATAGTTAAGGTAAACACTTTGAACAAGTGATTTCTACTAATAACCTCAGGTCTTCTGGGTAAAATTTAGTAGCTCCGCCGTAGAACATTTGACCTGATCCCCTTTAAGAAAGACAGCTGTTTAATCCCACGTTAGTGGCCTCTAAACGAAATGTTAGTAGCTATAGGCTGAGAGAAGTGTTAATTTAGGATTTCAAGAGGTTTATAACGAAACACATAGCAACCATGATGGCTTGGCCATATGTTTCCTGGTATATTGCCATGCCGTGCAAACAAACACGTATTTATCTGCTAGAAATAAGAAACAAATAAACTTCAAACTTAAGTACAATAGTTAGGAACATTTGTGATAGTGTTTCTTCTGGGGTGTCATTAGAGTATAATTAAAAAAATGAAATAACAAAATAAAAAGATAATAGTTATTCTTAGTAAAACCCACACCGCTTGGCTGTGAACAAAGGCTGACTAGGTTTAAATGTAAATAAAGTACGTTAGTTGGTTAATGTTCAAAATAATATTGTAGGGTAGTTTAGGTTAAGGTATTATTTATCAGCAAGAAATAAATGATATTGTAAAATGTAGAATGGAAACTAAAGTACTATATGAATCGACTGATGTTAGAAAACATCACATTTGGTCTGCGTCGGTGACATATAGATAACACCCTCACACACATATATATATATTTATATATACATATATACACACACATATATATATACTCACACACACGATGTAAGTTACATCTCTCTCTCCAATTTTCCTCTACTACAATCTGCTTACACCACCTTCTTCTTCTCACCCGTCTACCAATTCCATCCCGCCCGTCCCCTCAATATATCTTATTTTTCATTCTTTCTTCTGATGAAAGACTAGCGTCCGAAACGTTAAGACCCTCTTCCTGCTATATCAAGCGTTCACCTAATATATCCCTTCCATATATTGTACCGATTGTTTTATTTCTGTTTACCCTTTACATATATATATATATATATATATATATATATATATATATATATATATATATATATATTATACACACACCGAACTGCATTTAACCCTTTGTGTTTTCATTGGTCAATTTTGTTCCCAAACGGACCTGAAATTTTGAATTGTTGTTATTATCAATAAATATACTTCATTATTTCTGAAGACGGCGTATATATGTGTTGGTATGTATATTTAATCTTGATAATTTGTATAATTTTGTATAATTTTGTACATAGATCTGTTGAATATGCATACCAATTCTAACACATATATATCCTAGAAACGATCGTTAAATAATGAACTTTTTTTGTTTAATATAAGGAATTGTTTATTCATTATTTGTTTAATATTTTATCTTGACTCTGTATACCGTTTATCTCTCACCGAAAGTGATTTTTCATTACATCTCTTCTTTCCATGATATCCGGAATACATTGAGTTCTTCATACGGATTGGACACTACCGTAAACTCTTGGTAGATTTATCTACATATATATATATATATATATATATATATATATATATATATATATAACAGTAATAGTAACAATAGTAGTGATAGTAGTAAGAACATCACCAGCAGCAGAACGTTAACACTTACTTTACTCTTTATAAACATTACTTGCATCACCCTCGAGATGCACACTGACTGCCAGAAATAAGTGCAAACAAACAATAACAGTTGCATTCTAGTACAATAGTTGTTGTATTGCATAACGTAATGTGTAAAATGGATGCGGCTACTAACTATAGCATATGCTATAAGTTTCCGATAAATCAAGCCTGCGACCCGGGTTCAATTCCTGAAGACTGACTGCTATTAACTATTTTATTTCACTAATGACGTTTGTCATATGTCTGGTCGACCGTGACCGGTGCTTGGGTGTTTGATACAATGAATCCCTGGATATTTAGAACGCTAAGCTAGCCCTACAATGGGTATTTAGTGCCCTTGGCTGACTCGATAATGTCTTTAGCACCGTTGGCTAGCCCTATAATGAATATCTGGGTGTAGCAAGCTATTTTCCTTTGGCGCATTGATAGGCTATTCGTGCGTGATTTGGCTAAGCCAGGCCAATCGTGAGCCGTGTACGGATGTATATTTCCAACTTCCTCCTAAACAGAGATTTTCCCGCTTTCTTTCGATATACTGTCTCTTGTAGCTTCAATCGTAGAAAGGTAAACACCATTTTTCTTTTGCTGTTCGACCACTAGCCAATATGTAACGACGACAACACAACTCCGGGCTGACCAGCACCTCAGCCAGTCGACCGTACCTTCTAAACTCTTAATTTGTTAATTCCTTTGTTTGGCATGCCAGCTCAACCTTTGTAATCAGTTTGTAAATAAATTCTGTAAAAAACATTGTAAAGTCTTGTGATGCTATTACCACAGCCATAGCTTTTAAATGTGATATGGAAAGATCATTTCCAGAGTTATTATCACTGCAGCAACAGAACCTGGGACTTACAGCCGAACCTCAATTCAACTAACATTGCCATATAACAAAACCGTTACACTTATTGATATAACCAAACCATACCTTTTCTTGCTACACATATATATTATTATTTCGGTGCGGTGGATTGGCAGTATCGGTAGAGGGTCGGACGCCATACTTTCCAGCATAGTTACGTCCCTTTTCGATCTGAGTTCAAATCCCGCCGAGGTTGACTTTGCCTTTCATCCTTGCGGGGTCGATAAAATAAAGTACCAGTAATGTACTGGGTAATTGCTGGCCTTGTGCCAAAGGTAGAAACAATTATTTCGGTAGAGCGTCGGACGCCATGCTTCCCACCATAGTTACGTCCCTTTACGATCTGAGTTCAAATCCCGCCGAGGTTGACTTTGCCTTTCATCCTTACGGGGTCGATAAAATAAAGTACCAGTAACGCAGTGGGTAATTGCTGGCCTTGTGCCTAAAGTAGAAACAATTATTGTTAATATTCCTATTCTTCTTCTCTTGTTATATTGGTGACCCCTGTTGATACAAATATTATTAACATTATTAATCCTACAGTTAAATGGGTATTTCATGACTTGGTCTGGCTCTATAATGTGCACCTGGGTATTTAGTGCCCTGGGCTTGCCCTACAGTGTCAGCTTGGCTATTTAATGCTTTAAGCTAGTCCCACAATGTGTACCTGAATATTTAGCGCCCTTGATAGCCATACAATGTGCCAGGGAAAATTAGCACCATAGACTAGCTGTACAACGTGCACCTGGTTATTTAACACCATAGGCTAGCTCCACCATGTGTGCCTGGACATTTATTGCTTTAAGCTAACTCTACAATACGCGCCGGAGTATTTAGCACACAAAGCTAGCTCGAAAGTGTGCACCTGGGTATTTAGCCTCCTAGACTAGCTGTACAATGTGCCCCGGCGTATTTAGTGTCCTAGGTTAGCTCTACAATATGTGTTTGGGTATTTAGTGCCCTAGGCTAGCCCTACAATGTGCGCCTGAGTATTCAGCACACATGGTTAGTCTTACAAATAAAATTAATTTTATTTACAGCTTGGCAAGCTGACAAAGCCTAGTTATTTACACTTTTTGCTCTGATCACATAAAGAAAATTATTATGCCTGCATTTTTCACTACACAGTTCACACTCACCCATGCTAAATCCTGTTACACTATACGACCCTTTCCACTGCTTTGGACATTTCCACAACGCTGTTGCGCAGCAAAGATGCTTAGAGATTTATTTATCAACCGCGGGAAATTATTATATATTTAAGATAATTCTACAAATTTCTATAAAGCCATGTTCCTCTTTGAGGACAATTGCTGCTGGACAACTGCTTAGTCCTGTCTCAGGCTAAATAACGGCATTCCAAAATATGAGTCAATGAGAAAGAACTACGTGGTCACTCAACCTACTAGAAATAACATCCAAATTTCCTTCAAATCATACCCTATTGTCTTAGAAAAGAACTCGTTTGGTGGTGTTTTCTAACAAAGGAGCCTCTAAAGATCGTTCGATATGCTAAAATAGTGACTAGATTCCCTCAAATTACACTCTTGTAACTGAAGGAAACAATGGAAATAGCTATAGATATGCAAAAAGATGGGATGGTCACGGCTAGAATATCTTTGATCGTATGCCTACGTTGACCAGGTGCTAAATAACAACAAAATGTGAACAATATTTTATGAAATATAATTATGTTGTTTAGCCTCAGTTCAGTCTAATTGGGCAGATCAGTCATTAAAAGATCAATCGAAACCATTCCATCTTTGTGCACGTCTAGGACTGTTTCCTTTAATGTGTCCTTCCCGTTTAAGGGTGTAATTCGAGGGAATCTAGCTACTATTTCTAGAAAGTTGAGCATCCTGTTAGAGGCTTCCCCCTTCCTCATTGGCTCGTTAAAACTAGCTTGTTCTTAAGTCTAAATTAAAACCCATGATTAAAGATCCACAATCTGTGATTATTCCGTTCCATTTTTTAAATACCTGAGACTAATTATATTGTCCAGTGTATCGGTTTTCGTTTAAGAGAGTTGGATGTGGTTTGAGGGAGATTTGGCTGCTGTTTCTAGCAGGTGGAACGACCGTGTAGATGCTCATTTGTTTGGTTCTACTTCAGTTACATTCAGCCATTAGACTATGAAAGGAATATCAATAAGAGAGTTTGGTGGGTTTAACTGCCATCATGTGGATTATAGAGTTCAACGTTTCAACTCTTTGATCTTCGTCTGAAAGAGTGTGTGCGTGTGTTGTATTTTTACCATTAAGATTGTGAGCAAGTAAGACGATGAAAAAATTGAAGTTGATGGTTTATGTGAGAAATGAAACCACGGTGAAATAGAAAGATATGGAGAAAAAGAGAGGATGAGTGACAAACAAAGACAAAGAGAGGGGAAAAGAGAAATATAGAGAGAAACAGAGACAGTCGGAGGGAAGAGAGAGAGATACAGAGCTAGTGAGATGGAAGAGAGATACAGAGCCAATGAGATGGAAGAGAGAGATACAGAGCCAATGAGATGGGAGAGAGAGAAACAGTGGCAATGAGAGGGGAAAGAGAGATACAGAAACATACAAATGAAGATAAACAGAGGGAAGGGAGGAGGGGTGAGGTAGAAAGGCAAAGACAGAGAGAGAGGAGGAGAAAACATAGACAAAGAGACGGGAAGAGAGAAGGACACAGACAGAAAAAGACTGAACGAAAAGGGACGAAGATCAGAAAATGTTCCTAATTTTCTTCATTTCAAAATTTCCGAATACATTTACAATATCATAATGACTAAAATAAAGAAAAGAAAGAAAAAATGGCGGTGGGAGTGCGATCAAACTCTCCACCCTTGGTTGGAAAGTATAATTCAGTTACACCACGGCGGACAAACTGGTGAAGATATTGTCAGAGAGAACTGCCAGCAATACCCGTTGTTATACCTCCACCATTACACCTCGATGGGCTCCTTCTTTAGGAGGTATGCTTTAGGTTCGAATAGAATTGGACATGGAAGTTAACTATTATCTCGGAAGGAAAAGGTAAGAGTTTAAATAAAGAGGGAGAAGTGTGTGTGTGGAGTAAACGTTAAGTTAAAACGAGCAAGAAATTTAGTATAACCGCACATAGGAAAATTATTCGTAGAATATTTAAAATTTAGAATGGTTTGATTATTTTGACTAATATAACAAATTGACTATGCAATATATTCAGACATACAACACTCTCAGTTACGACGACGAGTGTTCCAGTTAATTTGATCAACGGAACCTACTGCTTTTGAAATTAACGTGCAAAGTAACCGAGCAATCCACAGCCACATGTACAGGTTCACTGATGTTCAGCGTGACACAAAATGTGATATTGCTGAGCTTTCGAATTACAGGTACAACTCATTTTTGCCAGCTGAGTAGACTGGGGCAAAATAAAGTAGAAACAAGTTTTAAAGATAGTAAAAAAAAAAGAAAAATATTGAATACAAATTGATCATCCTCAAACAAGTTAAGAGTTCTTAGTAAGAAAGAAAAATGGTTAATAAGAAATTCAGTCGAAATCTAACATTAGGTTATAGAGATATGAAGGAACAAATCATTAAATGTCACTGTAGCTCTGCCCCTCCCAGAAAGACACGGTTGTTTAAAGGAAATGCAGTGTGGTTGAAAGAATCCGAAGAAGTCCATTGACCCTGCATTACGCCAAAATCATATAATATCAATGGCGATACCCTCAAGACTGATAGGAAAACTTCAGGATAAGAAAGCACCTGGAAGAGACTTGAATGATATATATATATATATATACACGCACACAGACACACCAAATTCAAGATGGTTGGCACTTGCAGAAACAACATTGGTTCTGCAAAACAAAGGAAGTCACTTGGTAAATAAATTACCGACTGATTACAGGCCAGAATTGAATGTATAAAATGTATTCAGCTTGTCTGAACCTATTACTCTAGGATCGCTGTGACAATAACATCATCACAGATGAACAAGCAGCTGGGAAGAAAGGAGTTTGGTGATGTGCTGAGCAACTCCTAATTAACAAAACTGTGATGTCAGATGTGTGACGCCATAGGAGAAATTTGGTTACAGTTTGTTTGAATTACAAAAATGCATTTAATTTTGTTCCCCACTCTTGGATGCAAGAGATGCTCCGACATGCTAACGTACCATAACCAGAGCCACAGAAAGTCCATCTTCCTGTGCCACTATCCTAAATTGAAATGCAGGGAAGGACTATATTTTCAAGGAGACAGTTTCTCTGTGATACTATCAGTAAATCCCTTGTCCTTTATGCTGAGGAAATCTAAAGGGTACATGAGGCCAAAAAAAAAAAAAAAAAACTAACCTGACACATAGCTTATTTGTGGATGATCTGAAAGTGTATGCCAAGAATATATATGGTATGAAGAAAAACCTTGACCTTGTTACGGCATTCTCGAAAGATGAAATGATGGAGGCTAGCAACATCTCTGTCAATGGCCTGGCTGTTTCTCTGGTATCTGACGAGGAGTGCTACAGATACTTAGGGATTAATGAAAATATATCCTATGATGGAATTTGTCACAAGGACCGAATAACCAGGGAATATATGGATGAGAAAAAATTGGTCTTGGGAACTCACTGTATACAATAAATCAATGGCCTATGATGTATTTTCTGTACCTGTTCTGACACCAACATTTGAACTACTTGACTGGATGTTAGAGGAGATCCGAGCCATTGATGTTAAAACACCCAAATTTCTAACGGGCTCTGGAAATTTACACATCATCAGTGACATAGACCACTCTATCTAAAACGTAAACAGGGAGGTAGAGGCTTAACATCGATCCAAACAGGTTTTGAATACAGCATCGTATCCTTTTGACAACATCTACTGACCTAGCCTATCCATAGAACAAGTCTGTCTACAAGAGACAGATATGTGAGTTGAGAAGGGGCTTCTTGAGAAATACTCCTCCCTGAATAAACAAAATCAGACACCCAAAGAAATTGCACAACACAACCGCACAATTCAGAAAATCAGATTCAAATGCCCTACTTTTTACTACTAGACACAAATTGTTCAGCTTATGACATAAGATTTCATGGTCGCCTTTGTGAAAGGCTTTGACAAAATCAAGGTAGAAACTAGTGAACCTTTGATCCTGATATACAATTTAATATATACCAACAAATGCTGTTGTGTCCCAGGTCATCCCTGATCAAATAGATCAAAAGTATTCTATCAATAACTATCTCGAGGTGTATTTTATTTTTGTTGTTGCCAAGACATAGTGCAACGAGGACCACATTATACGATATGTTCTTCCATTTAAAAAAAGGTAGAGTGAATTGAGGAAGATTTAGCTGCTATTTCTAGGCATTCGAGTGACCGAGATCTTTTTTCTTTTATTTGGCTCTACTAACAATAAATTATATGGAGACGTAGTTTTTTTTCGTGGTTTTCGACTTCTCCTATATTATCCATTGTAAATTTATAAATAGGTAACGTTAATCATCGTTGTTTAAATGGCGTTGTGACAAAAACAAAACTCAAAACAAATTACAAACTTGTTTTTAAGAATAGTGATTATTGTATGGTCGATGGACGAAATTTTACTTCGGTATTTTAATAAATTTAAAGTTATAAAGTGTATAATTATTTACACACCATCAATGTCCTTACAGTCTTAATTCTATAGAAGAATTAATCTTGTAAACAATATGTGTTACAGAATGTTTGAGTATTCCTACTTAAATTTACAATATTCAAGTCTCCAGTCAATAATTTCATTTTACACTCATTTAAATTAGTTACAATAATTTATTAGGTCGCCTCTCAAGCGAGGCTGGTAAAATATAACCCAGTGCAACCGATCGCATGGTTGTGTCGACGGCGTCTAAACCGGCAATCATTCTGATTTCACAACTGGAGTAGATGGGACTCCTTACTCAGCTTGGTGACAACCTTTTAAGTGGCAAATGGCTTCATCCATACGATGAAGATGGATATGCTGCGGCTTGGTAGCCAGCTTTTGAGTAATGGTCGGGGTAGATAGGTAGGTTGGTTGAAATATAAAGAAAGCCTCTCTCTCCACTTTCAGCAGATTACAAAGGATTAGTGAACATAATAATCGACTAAACAATAAATACACTTTGTTTGATCTATCTGACCGCTAACAAGCCTCATTATATTGGAACAGCTGAATATAATTAGGACAAATTCGGTTGTTTTATAGAGTAGTTTATCTTATATAAGAAGGTGCGTGGCTTAGTGGTTAGACTGTTCGGCTCATGATTGTAAGAGTGTCAGTTCTTTTCCCAGTTTGTTGTGCCCTTGAGCTATTTCATGTTGCTCCAGTCTATTCAGCTGGCAAAACAAAAGAAATGAGATATACCTGTGAACTACATTAAAGGTGCACGTTTCTTGAATGCTCAGCCACTTTTATGTTAATTTCACGAGCAAACTATTCTGTTGTTCAAATAACTGGAACACTCATCGTTGAAACCGACGAATGTCCATCACATCTTGTATGTATAGTTGGAAGTGTGAGAATGTGTCAGTTCTTTTCGACTAATTTTTATTGTTATTGTCTATTTTGTTTTATTGATTGTGTTACGATTTCAAACTTTTATTGGCGATCTTTCGTTTTAAGTAGAAAGCAATCGGCGTATTTAATAAAATTATTAAAATAAAAATGAACGATACCTGATCGATCTGTATGTGTAAATTCCGAATTATTTATCAGTAAAAGAAAAAGAAATATCGCAACATACATGTACATCACTTTTCCTCATATCGGCAGGATTTTTTGTATATGTAAAAGAAACGTTTAAAATTCAAATTATGTTTGATAATTTTTAAAGAAAATATGAAATATGGAAAAAAAATTGTATTTGATGTTATATGAATATACACATATATGAATATCTTTGACTGGGAAAATTGTTTTCAGAAAAAGAAAGGACGAGATGGACTTTCCTATATATCATGAATATATTTATATATAAAAAAGCCCCTCTCTTCTCTTTCAGCAGATTATTGTTTCTTCTCAAAGTTTTAAATATTGTTTATTGACCAGATAGAAGCAAGAAACTTTCTTTGTTACATCCCTACACACACAGTAACATGCACACACATACAGTAACATGTATACACACACAAGATGCACGCACATACAGTAACATGTATACACACACACACACACACACACACACACACACGATAACATGCACGCACATACAGTAACATGTATACACACACGATAACATGCATGCACGCACATATACGCTTTGACATTTTAAAATTAATTTTTATTGTCTGTCTTTTTATAAACTGTATTCACGAAATCCAAACGCTTCTCTTCCACACACACGTCACTTCCTCACACATATGTCTCTTCCACACATACCCGTCTCTTCCACACACACGTCACTTCCACACACACACGTCACTTCCTCACACATGTCTCTTCCTCACACCCGTCTCTTCCACACACACACACACTTCTCTTCCACTCACACTTGCGCTATTTATCTCAATTATTTGTTGATTTTGTTTTGTATTTCAAGCTAATATAAATTCAATTAATAAAAGTATATTTGGTACCACTCTAGCATGCAGTTAGTTGCACTAACCAAGTTTCACTTGACCTCTCTATCGGGCTTGCTGGTGAATTGTGCCCCCCCCCCCTATCATTATTGTTCAATGAATTTATATTATTATATTTTTAAATAAAGTACCAGTAATACACTGAGTAATTGCTGGCCTTGTGCCAAAAGTAGAAACAATTATATTTTTATACACGGTTTAGACATATTTATAATGTCCTTCTGAACGAATTGCGAGCAATTCATGTTATGTATATATTTAAAAGATGTTTGCAATGTTATTCTACTGTAACTTTATACATTTGTAAACTTTATACTTGATGGAGACGTAGGAGTCATGTTGTGACATACAGCGTATCTTGGGCATTTAAATCTGGGAGATCCCATCCCTCTCCTGGTCTGAACACAACTGGTTTCTGGGAGAGAGAGAGAATCGAACCTAGTGAACCGGTCTTTTATTTATTCACCAAGAAAAATACTCAGAGCGTAGAAAGCCGGAACAAACACCGTGAAGTATTTTATCCGATGTTCTAACGATTCTGTCAGTTTTTGTAGTTGAGGTAAACCGCAAGCCTAGCTATAAATGACTATACAGATCCACGCTAAAGTGACACTGTACATTTTTCATCAAACACTCGGGTGAACTTAATCATTTGATAAATGGAAATAAATAAAAATAAAACATTGTACCAAAGAGCGTATTGGAATTATCCCGTTGAAGGGTTAACACTGCTTGGATTAAAATTAAATTATACAACCCTTCAGAAATGAAAATATTAATAGTGATAAAATGAGTAACAGATTAAGTATTGGATCTATATAATTGATTAAACCCCAGAAAAACGGCGCCCAAATAACTACAGTCCAATGACTGAAACTAGTAAAAGAATATAATATAGAGTAGCTTGGGAGATAGAAAATAGACTGACATAAAGGCAGTGAGGGAGATATGGTTCGTAGCGAAAAATAAACATGCATACCGTGGAACCTGATATCGTTTACAATAACTGAAGCTGTGTTAAGCATGTACTATTGTATTCAGTCACTTATTGGCCAATGTTAACAGTCTCTCTCTCTCACACATGCACACGCACACAACTCCAGAAGGTCAAACAAAGGGAGGTCACTACCACCGACGATTTTTACAACCTTTGCAGTAAGACACACACATGTATGGTATGTGTGTGTGTATATATACGAGGTCTGTCTGAAAAGTAAAGGGACTGGTGTCACAAACTACATGGTTTCCATTTCAAAGTGATCTCCTTTGAGTCTAATGCATTTTTC
Source organism: Eledone cirrhosa (assembly GCA_964016885.1). Lineage (NCBI taxonomy): Eukaryota > Metazoa > Mollusca > Cephalopoda > Octopoda > Eledonidae > Eledone > Eledone cirrhosa. The sequence continues at coordinate 26,970,005 of OZ024748.1, read as the reverse complement.
CATCCTTCTCTGCCACGCTTCTATACACTGCTGGAAAGATTCTTCTGGGATGCCCCTCATCTCCTTCACTATGGCCCTCTTGATGGCCTCCACACCTTCAAAATGGGTCCCCTTGATGAACTCCTTAAGCTTGGGGGGAAAAAAAAGTCACACGGAGCTGATCATGTGAATAAGAGGTTGTTCCAGTATGGCAAAGTATTCCTCAGCTAGGAACTGCCGGATGCTCAGGGCGTTGTGAGCTGGCGATCTACTGCATGCCCAAATCTTTGGTGATAAACTTCCAAACACTGTCGCGGTTCATGCTCAACTCACTTTTGATCAGTGACATATACCACGTGCTTGACATGCTCAACTCACTTTTGATCAGTGACATATACCACGTGCTTGACATGCTCAACTCACTTTTGATCAGTGACATATACCACGTGCTTGACATGCTCAACTCACTTTTGATCAGTGACATATACCACGCGCTTGACATGCTCAACTCACTTTTGATCAGTGACATATACCACGCGCTTCATATGCTCAACGTTGGCCTCGGTCCTGTTCGTTGAAGGCTTCCTGCTCTGGGGGTCATCTTCCATGTCCTCGGATCCCTTTAAATATTTTGTGCCACTTGAAAATCCATGAGTGTAACATTGTCTTATCTCCGTACACTTGCTGCAGTATTCCAAGTGTTTCTGACGGAGGTTTCCCCAGCTGGAGCAGAAACTTCAGGTTGGTTTGTTGTTCTATGTCCATCACTCGACGGCCTAAAATTGAAGAGCTGTTAACAAAAGCACGACAAAAAACATACAACCGCTGCAGGGAGCTGAGATCACAGTTATATACTCCCTGGATATTATGTTACACGGCGATGCTACCCGCTAATTCGTACCCAACTCAAAGCTCACATGGCACACTAAGTCCTGTTACTTTGCAGACAGACCTCGTATATCATCATCTCCATTTAACATCCATTTTTCCACGCTGGCATAGGTTAGATGAGTTATTCTGTTGTGAACAATGCCAGGTTAGGTGAGATGACCATGTTTTGTTCGTACAGAACTGATTTTGGTTTGGTTTCTATGGCTGGAAGCCCTTCCTAGCACCAACCTCATTTATAGTGAGAGCTGGGTGCTTTTTGTCATGACGATTACATGACCACTCTATAGTGTGGACTGGGTCCTTTTGGCCGTGATGCCTACACAACCACTTTACAGTGTGGGCTGGGCGCTTTATTGCTGTGTCGCCGTAATGATCACTTTACAGTGTGGGCTGAAGATTTCACTGGATGTATGCTTCAGCTTGTCCTCATGAGAGATGTATAAGAGTAGGTGGGGTGGGTGGTGCATACTATATATATATATGCTTAGTCTCGGCCTGTGTCCTTGGGAAGTCTGGTCTTCTGTAATACTGCGTAACGCCAGAGATCTCAGTCCTGTGTCATCACCTTTGAGAGGTGTAACTAGGCAAGGTCAGCTTTTATCACCTCATCCCAAGTCTTTCTGGGTCTCCACACTCCACGGTGTTCATCAACTCTGAGTATTCTGCACCTTTTTATACAGCTGCCATCCTTCATACGTATCACATGTCCATACCAATGCAATCTCCTCTCCTGCACACTGCAATTGGTTCCTCTTATGCCTAGTTTCTCTCTCAGTACGTTTATGCTTTACCGTTCACGTATATTACTGTTACACATCCATTGGAACATGCAAGACTCGCATAGATTGCTAGGCAAGTCTTCTACACACAGCACCCAGGTCTCACTACCATGCAACATTGTTGTTCATATGCACGCATCATACAGTCTGCTTTTACTTTGAAGGAAAAGCTTTTTGCAGCTAACAGTGGATGTAGCTCCCTGAACTTCTTCCATCCTGTTCTCACTTTGGCTACTGTACTTTCAGAACACCACCTCCACTGTTAATTTGGTCACCCAGGTAGCAGAATCTGTCTACTGTTTTTGCCGAGCCTTCCCAGAATTTGATTGCTCTTTGCTGCTTACTGTCTCAGTGCAACCGCTATATGTAAAGCCTATGTCTCTTGTGTACCCATAGTGTGCATTTGTCACAGAGGACGAAATTTCTACCTAGACCATTCCTACATACTGAGCAAGGCCATTTCCCTGAGGGAATCGGGGTTCTGTTTTCTCTTCTACTTACTAGGACGTTAGTCTTTGTCAGGTTGACTTTAACCCTTTAGCAAAGTATACTTGTCGCTTAGCTTCCCTCCTGGTCTCTATGTAATGTACCCTGCTTTCCCTGTTCTTCCATTGTTTCCTTGCCTCTCTCTTAGCCTTAATTGTCTCATCTACCTTATTGTTCCACCACCAAGTCACTCTCCTTCTCTAGTCTTGCTCCAACCACAGATCTCGCCTGTCACCTTCAGTAGGTTATTTTTAAGAACTCCCAATTCTCTTCTATATTGAATGTCTCTTTCTGTTCTTCTTTACTGTCATAGGCGTCAAGCAAAATAAACCTAAATCTGTTACAGGCTGAGGGCTCTTTCAGCTTCCAAATCTTTCTTCTCTTGGTTGCCTCCTTTTTATAAGTTTGTCTAGTTCTGATAATGAGGTCACTGAGGTTATATTGGGAGGTATATTCCTCGTGAGTGAAGACTTTCATGTTTACAACCATCCGTACACCTCGTCCTCTGGTAAGGATAAAATTCATCTGACTAGCATGCTCCCCAGAACTATATGTGATCAGGTGGTTGTCGGGTTTTTAGAAGTTTGTGTTACAAATCAATAGGTCATTGGTGTCGCAGAATTCTAGGAGCTTGAAACCTTCTTCATTTCTTGTGCCATGGACTGTAGAAGCCGTGTATGTTAAAGTCCTCTGCAATGATTAGGAAGTCATTGTCATTCGTTAGCATAGTAGTGTGCATTAGGGACTCGTAAAACTTATCTTTGAGTTCGTCTGATAACCCAGATTGGGGTGCGTAAACAGATATTGTTTTATTCAGGACTAGTCTGAGTTTAATGATTCTCGCGTTCACTCTGTTCACAGAGATTATTTTATCTACCCATTTGTCAGCTAATAGTATACCTACACCACTCAACTTGTTGTCATTTCCCACCCAGAAAAATTTGTAACAGTTTTTTGCCTGTCAGATTCTCCTCTCCATCTAGTCTCTTGCACACAACATACATCAATTTCCTTTCATTCTAACATCTCTACAATTTCTCTTGTTCTTTCTTTCATTGTGCTCATGTTGATGGTGCCAATTTTGAATTTTGGGCATCTGCCGTCAATGGTGAGGGAGGGTGTTTTTGGAGGTGGGGGTGGGTGCATGCTTTCTGTATCTGAATTAAGGATTTGCATAGTCACCTGGGAATGCGTGGGTTCATTTTCATTCAGGGTTGTTCCATCATCTTCAGCTCATCTATAGATAACAATAAACAAAGATTTCTCCGGCGAGGTTTAGGAAAGATAATAGTTGTAGTAGCAGCAGCATTTGTTGCCGCAAGTGATGGGTGAAGGTATATGTGTTGCTGTGGTTTGATTGGTCAGTGAGTCTCTGGTGGTGTGTGCGAAATTTTGAGATAGATAGCCAGCATGGTAACTGTGTCAAATAGAAAAGTAATAGGAAAATAAAGAAATGTGCATTGGGCTCTAGGAAAATAAAGAATTATAGAGAGATAAATATATGTACATAGATTGGGCTCAAAGTGTTGAAAGAATAGCTGGGAAGGAAGAAGAAATTTATGGCTGAGAATTTATGTTCATGGTGAATAAATAAATACCAGCTTGCTTCGAAGACAGTAAGGGAATCTAATATATATATATATATTGTAATACTTGGGGAGGGTCATATTGTTGTAATAATATGTTGGTTGGTTTTCGCTTCTGTATCTTTTATATTTCCATAGTTAATTTATTTGGCAATCAATGTTTATCATTGATTGACCAACACTGGGTGCATTAGCACGAGAGGATAAACCAACAAAAGAAGGAATAAAGATAATAGTAATAATTGTTTCTACTTTTGGCACAAGGCCAGCAATTACTCAGAGCATTACTAGTACTTTATTTTATCGATCCCGTAAGGATGAAAAGCAAAGTTAACCTCGGTGGGATTTGAACTCAGATCATAAAGGGAAGTAACTCTGTGCTGCAAAGCATGGCGTCCGACCCTCTACCGATACTGCCAAATGGTTTCTGATTTGGGTACAAGGGCCAACAATTTCGGGGGAGGCGAAGTGGATTAAATCCACCCCAATGCATTACTGGTACTAAGATAATAGTAATAATAAAATGAATAAAGACAAGAAGACATTTCTCATGTTCGTATGACTACATTGATGAGTTGTATGAATTTATTCATAATTTGTTCCACGCATTATCAATACTTAATAATAATAATAATAATAACCCATATCTGTTTCATGTTTAACAATATTTCCAAGTGGTTTGTCAGATCAATAATACAACAATCAGAAACTGGATATATAAATATATATATATATATATATATATATATATATATATATATATGTCTGTGTGTATGTATACATGTGTATATATGTGTGTGTGTATGTATATATACACACACACATATATATGTATATATACACACACATATATATTGCTTCGTTATCTTTATCCTTTCTTTCCTTTCCATTTTCATTTCTTCGTTTCATTCATCAGTTGTATTGAGGAGTTGGACGGACATATTCTTAAGTTATATAATATATATATTTATATATATTTAAAAAATATATATCATGAATTGAAAAAAAGTGTATGAAAATTTTGTACAAAAATGATTACAAAGAGTGTATCTGCTGTTTCTTTGATATTTTTTTTTTTACTTTCTGTCATTTTTTCTCCATGGAAACAAAATTTATAAAATAACAAAAAAAAAAGTTGAAACAAATTTGGACAATGGTGGTGAACAGGTAGGCTTTAAAAAAAGAACAAAAACAGAAAGGGACAAAAAAAAAAAAAATTTTGTGTGTGTGTTTTAACCCTTTTATTGCTGCGGTCTTTTTGATTTCCATATTTCCTGGCATTAAAGACTCTCTGATGTTGTGGATACTCCGACTTCATGGACCCCTCCCCCCCCACTTTGAGTTGCTAAATTTGGGCAAAAAAAAAAATGTTTAATATAAAATGACTAACATAAACTTGAGCTTCCAAGATGTGGGATAAATTTTTCAGACATAATTTGAGGCAAAACATTTTTTCCATGCTGAAAAATACCATACATATATATATATATATATATATATATATATATATATATATATATATATATATACAAATATACATACACCCAAAATATACATACACCAAAAAAGAAAAAAAAACAATTGGAAGGGCATAATATTTTTAGGTTGATTTTATGGACCATAAAGTGTTTTGATATGGCAGTGTTAAAAGGGTTAAAATAAACATTTAAAAAAAAATTCTTTTTACAAAAAAAATTTGATTCAGTATTTTAGACAAAAAAACATTATCTGTACTTTGGTATTGAGGTTTACAGGTTGGAAGAACTTCTAGGAACCATCCAAGAAAATAATGATTTCTTTAGATAATAATAATAATAATAATAATAATAATAATAATGGTTTCTAATTTAAGCACAAGGCCAACAATTTTTTTAGCTGGGGTGAGGGAAAGTCAGTTATATCAATCAACTCCAGTACTTGACTAGTACTATATTTTAGCAACTATTCCCCTCCCCATTCTCCCAGAAGGATGACAGGTAAAGTTGACCTTCACCAGATCTGAACTCAGAATATAAAGAGTCTGACTAAATGCTGCAATGCTAACAATTTTGCCAATCCACCAAAATAATAATAATAATAATCAATTTAGTAGAAGACTAAATATTTTGTGGGATGGGTGCTTAGTTGTGTAGTCTGGTAAATAGGATTCTTTAAATAACTGAAATAAGTGGTACTAAATTTGTTGTTTACATGAGCAAAACACTTCATTGCACATTGCTCCAGTCTACCCAGCTGCATAAATGAGTACGATGGTGGTGGGCACTTTGTACTCTCAAATGCTTACCACATAAAACTGGGATAATATGTTTCACATAAATTCATTAGTAAAGTGAAATTATATCATCTAGGAATGGAAGCCAGGTTATGGAGCTTACCTCTTATTTTATTACTGGTTTCAGCCATTAGACTGTGACCATGCTGGGACACTGCCTTCAAGTATTTAATCAGCCTTATATCAACCTCAGCATTTATTTCAGTCAGTTACCTGGTTTATTGATCTCTTTTTGTTGAACTACTAAGTTATGGGACATCAAATGATACAGTATGAACATAAACACATAATTGTTAATGTTCCCATTTAAAATGTAGAGAACTACAATTTAAGGCAAAGTACTCAATACATCAGATAGAGTGGATATGTTTTTATTTATTTTATTAATGACTCTTACAAGGCTAGTCCTGTTTCATTTCGTAAGATCTCATCTGAGAGTCACCCTCACAAATTCTTAAAGAAGGAAACAAAACTAGTCTTGTAAGAGTCATTTATTTGATAAATGAATACACTTATACATATTATATATATATATATATGTGTGTGTGTGTGTGTGTGTGTATCATCATCATTATCATCATTTAACATCTGTTTTCCCTACTAGCAAGGGTATATATACATATTTGAAAATATAGTTACCACAATTCAGAGAGTTCTAATATATAGTATATATATATATATACACACACTTATGGCACACATGTTGCTACAGTATACTCAGCTGAAAATGAGTACTAGCAATAGCTGGGGGTTTAGCCTCGCGATGGACTGGCGTCCTGTACATGGGGTAGTCCTGTGCTATTAGTTACTTCACGCCATGAAACCAAGATAAGCACTGGCCTGACGAGCCTCCTGGCTTGAGACAGACTTTCTTTGAGACACATGTTGACTAATCAGGGCTGGATATGCAACACACTAATCAGTGAATAATGATGCAATTTGATTTAAGCACTCAACGTTGTGTGTTTTCCTCCATATATAATTAGTTAGTCCATGACGGAGTATATGTACAATAAGGATAACTGGGAAGTTCATGAAATGAAATCAACCCACCTTCCATTAATTAATTTTTCATAATTTGGCAAATAAATTGAGATTAATAAACAACAATATAAATAATAATGGTTTTTGATTTAGGCACAAGGCCAACAATTTGGGGGGAAAGGAAAAGTCAATTAAATCTCGATCCCGTAAGGATGAAAGGCAAAGCTAACCTGATGGGTAAAATGTATTGCACTGGTTTATATAGAAGGGAAATGAGCTTTTATATTGAAAACTGAAGCTCACATGATGTATATTGGTGTTTCAGTATGTATTGTAAGTAGTGTGTAGCATGCATGAGTATTATGACAACCTTTTATTGGCCTGGCCACTACACACACACTATAACATTTGTACATAATTTTTCATTCATCGTTGATGGGAGTATAGGGTCTCTTTAGTAATCAATTCTTGATATCCTCTAATTAATTAGTAGAAAAGATATCTCAAAATGGTTTTTGTTAATTAAATATTTACAATATCTTTACTAGTGGATGGATTGTTGTGAAAATTTACAGTAAACTAAAAGGTTTTAATTTTTAATGTGATGCAGTCATAGTGCTGTTTTGTTCTTTTTAATGTCTTGCTAATAATTGTTTCTACTTTTGGCACAAGGCCAGCAATTACCCAATACATTACTGGTACTTTATTTTATCGACCCTGTAGGGATGAAAGGCAAAGTTAACTTTGGTGGGATTTGAACTCAGACCATAAAGGGCCGTAACTCTTTGCTGCAAAGCACAGCATCAGACCCTCTACTGATACTGCCATACTAATAATTGTTTCTACTTTAGGCACAAGGCCAGCAATTACCGAGTACATTACTGGTACTTTATTTTATCGACCCCGTAAGGATGAAAGGCAAAGTCAACCTCAGCAGGATTTGAACTCAGATCGTAAAGGGACGTAACTATGCTGCAAAGCATGGCGTCCGACCCTCTACTGATACTGCCAATCAACCGTCCACTGCCATACTAATAATGCTGTTTCATGTGGTACAGGACATTAATAGTTATTTATATTATCCATGTAAACTAACAGGTAGGGAGAAATATGTATGCAGTAGATGTACAGGGAAATTAGACAGTAGAAGTCGCATTGATAAACACATTTTTCAGATGCAGGAGGGCGCTATAGAAGTGGTGGATAGCTTCCAGTACCTAGGAGATCAGATTAGCATGGGAGGAGGGTGTTCCAAGGCCATAGTATCTAGAATAATGACGGGTTGGAAGAAGTTTAGGGAGCTGCTTCCTCTGTTGACGAAGAAGGGTTTCTCCCTGCGTACGAAAGGCCGGTTGTATGATGCCTGTGAGGAGCGCGATGCTGCATGGTTGTGAGACATGGGCAGCAACTGCAGAGGATATGCGACGGCTGGAGAGAAATGAGGCAAGCATGCTCCGTTGGATGTGCAGTGTAAATGTGCGTGAACGACCCAGCATAAATGTGTTGAGAGAGAAACTGTGTCTGAGAGGGATAGAATGTAGTGTACGGGAGAGGAGACTGAGGTGGTATGGACATGTGATGCGCATGGAGGATGACCGATGGGTGAAGAAGTGCCAGGAAATGCCAGTTGAAGGAAGACATGGTAGAGGTAGACCACGAAAAACATGGGCGGAGGTGGTGAGAACAGACCTCAGATCATTGAAGCTCACAGTGGAGATGACGAAGGACCGTGAGGAGTGGAGAGATGCTGTGCTGAATAAGACCCATCCCACCCTTGCAAGCAGGGAAAAGCGGATGTAAAATGATGATGATGTAGATGTCTTAATTACAAAAAAAAAAAAGAAAAAAAAAGTGGAAGAGGGAAGCGAATTTATCTACTTTTAATATATATTTTTGTGTTATTTTACAGTAATTACCATGCAGATTACACAGCTGACTGCTTTTTCTATTGCTGGGAAATCAACCATAAAATTAGAATTGTTCATTGACGACTAGCTGAGCAAGCAACCATGACAAACAAGCTTTAAGTACTTATTCCTGTTCATGGGGGAACAACACAATCAAAGCAGGGATTGTATTTCTGACACCCTGATCAATCACCATATAACCTCAGTCATTTAGTACTTTACTACACTTTAATAACCTTGATTTGTGCTTATTGTTGTTGTTTAGCACCAGGTCATCCCAAATCCTTTTGATTTAGGATCAAGAAGCTGTAATCAACTTGTAGTTTTGGGTATATCTGGGTCTACATTTTTCAACATGTCTTCCTTTTTTAAGTTTGCAGAGTTATGATTTCAGAGAATTTTAAAGGGAAGAGGAAAGTCAATTAAATCAACCCCAGTGTGTTACTGGTATTTTATTTTATAGTCCGTGTAAGGATGAAAGGCAGCTAAACTTGGCAGGATTTGAATTCAAAATGTAAAGGGACATAATTATATGCTACAGAGCATGTTGTCCAACGCTCTGCTGATACTGCCAATCCACCACCCTTCATTAATGATTGTTTCTACTTTTTGGCACAAGGCCAGCAATTATCCTAGTGTATTACTGGTACTTTATTTTATCGACCCCGTAAGGATGAAAGGCAAAGTTAACCTCGGCGGGATTTGAACTCATTATTAGAAACTAGACTACCTGTGACCCGTTGGGTCACGTTCACTTGAAAATATTTTTTTTCAAATATATATAGACATGTATATATTCATTAATAATTGTTTATACTTTTTGGCAGAAGGCCAGCAAATACCCAGTACATTACTGGTACTTTATTTTATCGACCCCCGTAAGGATGAAAGGCAAAGTTAACCTCGGCGGGATTTGAACTCAGATCATAAAGGGACATAATTATGCTAGAAAGCATGGCGTCTGACCCTCTACCGATAGTGTCAAAATGATTTCTAATTTAGGTAGAAGCCCACTAATTAGGGGAGAGTTAAGTTGATTAAATCAACCCCAGTGCATTACTGGTACTTTATTTTATTGACCTCCTGAAAAGAGGAAAGGCAAAGTTGAACTTTAGAATAAAGAGCCATAGAAATTAGAAGAAAACATGGCAAAGTAGTAAAGGTATTTTAGAGTTTTAATGGCCAGAGGTAAATAAGGTACTGTAACATTGTATAGTCTCTATGGTAGAGGTAAACAAGGTACTACAACATTGTATAGTCTCTAGAGGTAAACAAGGTACTGTAACATTGTATAGTCTCTATAGTGGAGGTAAACAAACTGTTATAATTATAATACAGGTCAGAGAGAGTGTGTGTGTGTGTGTGTGTGTGAGAGAGAGAGAGAGCAATTGTCTAATGGAATTCAGTATTAGAACTTACTGGAAGATAGTCATCATCATCATTTACCATCCATTTCACAATATATAAGACTCTTTTCTTACTATATCAAGTGTCAAACTAATATATTTCCTCACTGTACTCCTGTGTTGTTTTTCTTTGTTGAAGTTTTGTATACACACACACATATAAAGTTTGGATTCACAAACGAGAAAAATGTACTCATTATATTTGAGATGAGATCACGTAGGTAGACCATTTTCTATAATGGTTCAGCATTTCTCTCCTTATAGACTCAGCATTGTATTTGCAGATGCCCCAGGTCTGAGAATTGCTATTGCTGCTCATATTTTGTTGTACTTGGTTGCACATAGATCAGATGGCATGGTGCCTACAATTTTGATACTAACTCACTTGAAATTGCCTGTTGGTTCCTTAATCAAAAACCATTTGTTTTAAACCATTCACGTTTAAATTTAACCCTTTAATGTTCAAACCGACCCAAACCGGCCTGAATTCTTTACCTCTTTCTGTTGAAACTGGCAGTCACCGGTCGCTCAAACTGATGCTAAGGTATTGTTTTCAAAATAAATACTTTCAAAATCTCATAGATTCGATATTATGTGAGATAATTATGCAAGGTAAAGCCTTTACCATGAAAATATCATAGTATATATAGAGTAATGTGAATACTAAAAGGTTAAACCTACCAATATAATTTTTATTTAGAACTTTTACCTAAATTATGTTCGAAACATCAACTTAATACCAAGAAAGTTATATTATAAATTCTGGTTAAATTTTTGATTATTTAAAAAGTTAATTGGAAGATCTAATTAATTACAAATATGGTAATGAAACGATCAAAGTTGTGTGTGTGAGGGGTGGTATTTCCTTCAAGTTCTAGTTCTTTTATAATGGTATACAACATGTATTGTACCTGTAATCCCACTATATACCTACTGGTTACTAAAATATGAGTTGGTTGAACCAAGGTTTATCATCAGCTTTGTACAAGGCTGACACTAACATCAAATGATTTAACACAACCTAAGCTGGAATATATATATATATATATGTTTATGTCACTGTTGTAATTATTTATTTATATATATATATTTATGGTATTCTCTTTGTTTTACCAAGTGGGTCTATGAAACAAAATATTTGCCCAGGTTCACACAATGGAGAGACTAACTTTAGTAATCAGCCCACATCACAGGAAGGCAAGCTGCAAATGATAGCTATAGAGGTGACAGTTGTAAAACTGGTGGAGGTAGTGGTATTGACTGGTAATGGTGGTGATGGTGATTATTATGGTATAATAGGGACACTTTGGCCTAGATTTGCAACCAACTGACAAATAGTACAAGCAATTGGAAAGACCAATATAAGTTTCCCTGGTCTAATCTAATCCAGCTCTGTGGGTTCTGAGTTTAAATCCTGCCCCTTATGACACTGGAAAAGCAGGGATATTCCGCCAAGAGTTGTGACTAACCAACTAATAGTTTCCTTAATGGTATCTAAGGTTCAGCTGTTTTCTTTTCCTAATGACAGTAGTGGTGTAATAGTATAAGGAAGGACACAAACTATCACTAATATAATCCTTTGCTATAAACCAGGCCTTCCCAAAGTTTGGGTTACGATACCCCTCCCTTACAAGGGGGCTTCTCAAAGTCATGGTCATGGTACCCTTCCCCTACTAGGGGCTAAGTCACAAGTGAAATTGGGAAATATTTTTTTCATTTTATATTCTAGCTTTAGAATCATTATTTTCTGGTTATTGCAATTTTTTTCCTGTAAAAAAATATAACTTTGTGATTGTACATTTAAAAACAAATCCCAAAGTTTTAACATTTAATAATATCTCCGTTGAAAAATCCTGTCATATTATAATGACACAACAAATTTCTTTATATATATATATAAAAAAAAAAGAAACAGTAGGATGGGGTGGGGGTCACGAATACAAATCTTTGGAAAGACCTGCTTTAAACAAAACACTGATTATATATTCTGTTGCACTCATTAGGTGACATAGAAGATAGAGAGGAAGGAAGAAGTGATTTAGTGATGGAACACTAACCATGAAATTAATATTTACCCTGGACTGCCGGAGTTTTCTACAAAACTTCTCATGCATGACAATGAATGAACACACAAACAATCTTCACTAAATGGCCTAATGTTCATAGCTTAATCAAGCTTGTCAAATGATGTATAATTATATTTGTGTATGTATATATATGTGTATATATATATATGTATGTATATATATGTGTATATATATATATATATATATATATATGTGTATATGTATATATAAATGAGGTCGGTGTTAGGAAGGGCATCCAGCTGTAGGAATCAAGCCAAAATCAGTTCTGTATAAGCAAGACATGGTCACCTGACCTGGTATTGCCCACAACAGGACAACCCGTCTAACTCATGCTAGCGTGGAAGAATGGATGTAAAACGGTGATGATGATGATATATATATATATATATACACACATACACACACACACACACACACACACACATATATGTTTGTATGAATGTATGTATGCATATGTATTTGTAAATTTTAACCAGGCAGTGACTTACATTACCCAGTGTATCCTTCCTTATTTTTAAAGGCAGTACAGTGTACTTTGACGATTTAACTGTTTTGTCTAGCTGGCTGACTGACCACATGGAGGCCACACGTTTGTTGCTAGTGTTTAGCTATAGGTCGGCCCCATGAAAGAAATTCATTGTGACCATCCAGGCACTTTCTTTAGGGTGACATTTAAGGGATATTTTAAAACAATGATGGAATATTTTAATACAATGTTTTTGTGAGATACCTTACTTGAACAGAGAGGGATTGTAAAGGATGTTTTAAATAATGTGGTAAGGGGTTTTATAAAAAAAAGGATGTTTTAAGGGATATTGGAAATGATTTTTCAGTCTGTCTCTGTGTGTGTGTGTGTGTGTGAGTTGGGTAGCAGGATCTTTTTTTATTTTTCCTAATACAATCATTGGAAACTGATTTTATTTTACTTTTTAAAACCTGAGAAAGTCGTTATTTACAAATACACACAAACGCAAGCATACATACATGCACATTCAAACACATATATACAAGCATTCACACACACGCAAACATATATATATACAAACACACACGTATAGAAAAACACACACAATCACATATATTGATAACAAATAACAACAATATCTTAGAAACAAACAAATGAATGAATCATATTAGAAAATGTTCATAATGTACTTTGTATGTAATAATGATGATGGCCACAACAGAGTGTAGAGTAATACTTAACTTTTACTTTTTACTCCATTGTAGAAAGAACTAATCATCCTTAACTGTCTTTATTCCAATAGATACAACTGAGACTTAGTTTATCATTCCCAATAGTCGGATTCGAACTTGAAATCCTAAACTTCTGTATGAGGATCAAACAGCAGAGTAACCCTCCACTTCAATAATCTGTCTATCTGTTTATCTATTTATCTATTTCTTTACTTGCCTATCTAGCTATCTATCTATTTTTTTATCTTGTGCGCCCTTGTGGCAAATAAAGAAATATATCTATTTCTTTATCTGCCTATCTATCTATCTCTTTATCTATCTATTTCTTTATCTGCCTATCTAGCTATCTTTCTGATACTAGATCAGGAAGTTTAAATCTGTAAAAACACCATGAATCTAGTTTAGAGCATTTTATTTCTGAGCCAGACTTAGTTCAGAGTTCAAATGTCCAATGTGGTTTGACCTTTCAACCAGGAATTGATCCAAGAAATCTATGGATGTAATTAATCCATGTATTACGTCTTAACTGATTCATGAATTGCAAGGCCATCTTAATTGAGCTAGGGATTGAAAGACTCATAACTGATCCATGAATTACAAGGCTGTGTTAATTGAGCCAGGACTTGCCAAGTCAGTTTAAGGTGATTCAGTGAAGAGTTCTGGTACACCTGCTGCACCATAACAAATTGCTAATTAGGTGTGATTCTATACAATTCTGAGCTTGTTTACAAGACAGGCAAGGACTTAATTACATGGCAGCTTTTTTGCCCTTTGTAGAAAAAAAAGTAAATGTAGGATGTGAAATATCATGCAGACGAAAAAAATTGTGGGGGAGATTTAACAAAAGCAAAAAACTAAGTGTGTGAGGGGACAAAGAAAAATAAGTGAATTAAAAAAAAACGACTAATCAAAGTCCATTTGTGTTTTTTTTGAGGGGGTTAATCTCTTCTCGTGAGAAGAGCTCAGCGAACCAAAGAAAGACAACTCAGTAAACAGAGAGCTTTGATCAAAGACCATCATATATGTGTGTGTGTATGTGTGTTGATATATTGTGCATTGCTGGTAGGATATGTTGAAGATATGAGAGGCCAGAAAAATGTGGCTGTAAGGCAAATTAGTTAAAATGAGTATTCTTTTTTTTTTTTACAAATGAAGGCTTCTCTCAAGAACTCATATATATATATGTGTGTGTGCTCTGAGCTCATGTTACATAAGAGAACTCGTATATAAAAAAGGGATGAGCATTTTTCGTTTTACATAAGAACTCCTAATTGTACATGAATGTGCTGAGCATTACTTGAGGGAACACTCAGTCATAGTGGAGGCTGAGCATTACTTGAGAGAACACTCAGATATAGAGTGGAGGCTGAGCATTACTTGAGAGAACACTCAGACATAGAGTGGAGGGTGAGCATTTTTCATTTTGTTTGTTTTTTCAATTCCTTTTTTTTTTTGTTTTTTGTACAAATTAAGGCCTCATGTGAAGGAACTTATTTTCTTCAGCTAACTGAGTAAGGACTGAACTCATGTCATTAACCACCATATTGTCAGTACTCAACAGAGACATATTCGTATAACGGGATGCTTGAGACATTCGACTGTTAGCTAAATTGGACGGACTGTAAAGAAGGTGACGGCTATTGTTTTCCGCTGATAAAGATGTTATGTTATCTATCAAGTTTTCTGTTGATATTGAGTTTATATTGTCCATGAAATCTTCAATAGGAGGCTCTGAAGGGTTCCTTGCCTTGTCTGTTGAGCTTGTCACTTGGTTACAACCTGGTGACATTTCAAGAGTACTGGGGAATGAGTTCTGTACTTGTACCTGAACCTGTTCATTTCCGAGTTGGCAGCTCGGTCGACCAAGAAGGGCTGAGACAGTTGGATTGGTTTGACTTTGATTGTACATCACTGTAGATGGTACTACAGGTGCAATCTGCTGCTGCGTGGACGGCGACGACATGACGTTAGTGTTTGGTGCATAATTGGCTGTTGGTGGGGGACCGGGAGGTGGATGAGGTTGCAGGCAACCAGCTGCATTATTAGCAACTTGCTGTTGCACATAAAGGTTTGAGTGTACGTTAGGCAGTGCTTGATTGTAAGGGTTTGAAGTGCTATACATTCCTTGTTGGGGAGGGACACTGCTGCGGTTATTAGATAGCATTTGTTGTTGTTGCAGTTGTTGTTGCCTAATACTGTGTTGGCTTCGATTGATAGCTTTTGCCCGAGCGGGGATTTGGGATTGACTGATGTGAGGTACTTGAACCTGTGGACTTTTGCGTTCTGGTTTCTGAGCAGGGAGGGGTGGTAATTTAAGAATATTATTATTTGGAGAACTACTACTATAAGCCTGTTGATGTTGTTGCTGCTGCTGGTTCCTTGATTCCATGCCACCCTTAACTCCCTGAGACATCATCCACTGACTATTGAGAGGCTGAGTTATTAAATTCTGGTCAAGAACACCAGAGTTTTGCTGAAGATTTGCTATGTTCATTCCATATGGTTGCGTTGCTGAGGGAGAATTTCCTGAGATTGCTGGCAGAGCAGAATTATTGGCTTGGTTAAAGTTCTGTGTTGTAGCATTCCATCGTTGCATCTGAGCCATGCTAGCTTGCAGTGCAGCAGATGAGGAATTATTACCATTGCCGTTCCCAGACATTGCCATGATCTGTTCAGCAGAATAGGCCATTCCTTGATTAAGGCCGTTGGCCAAATAGCTCTGACCTATACCATAGACTGGCCCTTGTGGTGCATTGTTGTTCTGTGTTGTACACGTGTTGGATGTTTGATTGTTCGTTGTACCTTGATCTTGGTTTGCCAGATAGTGTTGTGAAGGTGCATGCATGGGTGAGAGGTTCACATCCCTGCCATTGCCATTATTACTATTATTATTGTTATTATTATTATTATTGTTGTTGTTGTTGTTAGCAACATTAGCGATGTCATTGCACTCCCCAACCCCACCATTCACTAGGCCATTGCTCAGAGGAAATATGGAATAAACACCATAACGTTCATTCAAGAACTTCTGCATGTCATCTGGAATGATGATATCTTCGTTATCTTCGAGCATGTTCTCTTCCAATAAGGCTTCATTATCTACAGTATCCATGGCAACACCAATGCCACTCTCCTGGTCCTCGGCAATGCTGTAATCCGTTGCAATGCTGCTACGAGAAGAGTTAAAAGTATTCATGGAGTTTGTCTTACTCAACAGGCTCTTCATGTTATTCGGTATTGGAAGGGGTCGTACCATATTTAAACTGTGGAACCTTTGCAATGACTTGAGTGCAGCAAAATTAGGGTCCGCAGTGCGAACGGGGTCACTTGCCCTTCGAATTTCTCTATTTGGTATTTCATGAGGCAAAGGTGTTCGAGAAGGCGTACTCGTTCTTGCTCCATCATTCTCCCGTCTCGTGGCAAAGAACCTTGCCAACCTCTCATTTTGGTATTTATTCCTCATGTTGTTGCTGTTCAAGAGATTTGTCTGGCTACCCAGGGACGCCTTCTGCAGCTGTGCAGTCATGTTACCAATATTGCTGCATTCACCACTTGACCGACGAGAGCTCATCGGTAGGTTTCCAGTGATGTCATACTCGTATGGAGAGTTTGTAATGCTGAGGTGTGTAGAGAACTGTGATGAATCACTTGACCTTCGGCTAGAAAACTGACTGCCCACACTTCCGTAGGGGTATGGACTGTTTTCAGAGCGCATGCTACTCATGTAGGAACTCGTACTGCTTGTGTTGCTGTCCCTGCGAACTGCTGGATTTACCAAAGTGTTGTAAAGGTCTTGGCGCCCTATAGAACAAGAGAAAAGTAGGAAATAGTTTGATTTAAATATCTGATGTAAGTAGAATTAAGACACCCCAACACACACACACTCTCTCTCTCTTTCACACAAACATAAATACACACACTTAAAATTAAGACACTTCAACACATGCACACACACACACACACACGCACTTAAAATTAAGACACTTCAACACATGCACACACACTCACACACACACATTTACAATTAAGACACTTCAAAACACACGCACACACACACACACACACACACACACACACACACACAAGTGGAATCACCAGGTCAGAACACAGCTAATTTATTCAAGAGAAAGAGAGAAAGAAAGAGGGACAAAGAGAAAAAGGATAAAGAAGGAATTGTCTCCAGGACTGGACTGGACTGATACTTTAATAATTGACCTCAAATGGGTGAAAAGCTAAGTTGACCTCGGCAGGATTTGACTCAACAAATACTGAGACATTTTTCATCTGTCGCTATAATGACATTGCCAACTTGCTGGTTTAGTCTCAATATTAATAAACTAAAAACCTTTGAAGGTAGTGAGTGCCCCAGCATGACCGTAGTCCAAGAGCTGAAGCCAGTAAAGGAAAAATGAATAAATAAAAGCAAATGTTAATTACCAGTAAGATCAGCTATCCTTTTATGTTGTGGATTATTCTTAATCTGTGGTATTTTGTTTGATAAATCAGCTATCGTCAATTGTGTGTGACCATTACATCGACGGTTACCTAGTGATAACAACAATGATAATAACAATGATATCACCAACATAAGCCATACAGGCATGGAAAAATGGACATAAAATTGGTGGTTGGTGATGGCAAGGTTGGAATGTATCATAGCTAATTTGAGTCTCTCTCTTTCAATATGTTCATGTTAACACATTCGTGTTAGGATATTCAAATATAACAAGTTTTGAAAATAAGGAAGAATTTGAAGCTGCTGCTTTTCTTTCTTCTTCTTCTTGAATGGGTCGTGGTGGTGGGGCTCCTTAAACACTCCTTCCAGCGAGTTCTGTCAGAAGCAACAATCTCCAACTGATCTAGCTGGATACCCAAGAGAGACCAAGCTCGTGGATGTTATCCAACCATCTTGCTTGGGGGTCTACTTCTGGGTCTCCTGCTGGTTGGTTTTGTCCATAAAATATGTCCAGCAATTCTTTCCTGAGACATTCTAACCACATGCCCATAGGATTGGAGCTGTAATCTCTCAATTCAGAAAAGTAGCGCTCTACCTGGAGTGACTCTCTGATCTCTGAGCTATACACTCAATCGAGTAACGTTACTCCAACAACCCTTCAGAGGAATCCCCATTTCAGCCACTTGTATTCGCGATTGTATTCTTTTGGTCGTTACCCAAGATTCATGACTATAGGAAAGAGTTGGCACGAATACTGAATTGAATATAATGAGTTTGGCTTTTCGTGCTGTCAAAAATGACAGCTATACAAAAAGGGTACAAAACCAAGTGTTTAGTTTAATAATTCTTTTATTACAAACTTCTATGTGGATAAACTATCTGCAACTAGCATAGATAACCAAGATAATATCTTGGTGTGCTTATGTATTCATTTATATGTATGAGTATATAAATATAAACACAGAAACACTCACACAAGTATAAATATATTCACACATCACACATATACTCACACTAGCGATATAAACACACACATACTCACACATGTATAAATATAGACACACATACTCACACAGGTGATATAAACACACAAACACACATACACTCACACAAGTGATATAAACACAAACACATGCTCACACAGGTAATATAAACACAAACACATACACTCACACAGGTATAAATATAAACACACAAGTATAAATATATTCACACAAACACTAACACAATAATAATAACCAATGTGTGTAGCCAATATATACATACACAAATGTAAGAAATCTTAGAACACTGGTCACTGTTTTCTATAGTTTGTCACCACCCCTTCCTTGCCCAGTTATCTCCCTTTCAGTGAGTGATAGACAAATAGATAAATATTCAAACATTTGCTATTATTATAGTTGATTATCTGGTTACACAGAACTGGACTTGAAGGCAATGTTGCCCATCCAGGAGATAAATGTTTAAATCTTACCATTATTCATTACATTTGGCAGTTCAGGAAGAATGGACATAGCTGGAGTTTTATTTAGAACTCTTCCTTTCAGCTTTGAGTTGATGTTCCTGGCAGAATTGAGACGGTTAGTTCGGGCCACCAAAGCATTTTGCCAAGGAATCTGATGAAGAAATAAATAAAACTGAATATATTTCTTTTTAATAAAATCCACAGCTATCACTGAATCAATTCTAGTATTAGTTTCAGATTGTTTATTTTACATAATGTGCACTGTAGACCAGGTCTTCCCAAACTTCTTAACCCTTTAGCATTTAAACCAGCTGTATCTGGCCAGAATTCTTTCACCTCTTTCTGTTCCAACCAGCTTATTTTAAATAATATTATCAAAATATCGTAGCTTCGATATATGAGTAAAGCCTATACTGTGAAAATACAATAATAAACAGACTAATGGAAATACTAAAGGGTTAAACTATCATCACCCTTTTAAAAGAAATTAGCTCCACCGTATTTGGTGAAAGAAATTCATTCTCATTATTTTAATATGACAGTAATGCACTGGGGTCAATTTAATCAACTATCCCCTCTCCCAAATTTGTTGGTCTTGTACCTAAACCAGAAACCATTATTTTAATATGACAGAATTTTTCAGTGTAGTCATTATTAAATTTTAAATTTGTGGATTTGTTTTTAAATGTACCATCACAATGATTTATATTTTGCAGGAAAAACTGCAATAACCATCAAATAATGATCCGAAAGCCAGAAAATAAGATTAAATAAGATTTCTTAACTTTAGTCAGAATCCCAACCATGGGAAGGTCTGTTGTAGATGACTGAATTGACAGGGTATTTGACAGCCAGCTAACGTTTATATCATATCGGTGTTGATATTCTGCTGTGGCTTATATACTACAGGTACATTATCAATTTTCTGGCTACTTGTGATTCGGCAGCTCTTTGGTCAAGACATAGCATTGGCTATACGAATAACATCTAGCCATAGAAACAAAATTAGAAACAGTGTGTACAAGTAAGACGTGGTCATCTGACCAGTCTAGCCCTCAGTACATGAACACTTGTGTAATCTGTACAATCATGGTAAATACGCAGTAAATGGTAATGATATTAGTGTCATAATAAAACACACCCCCGTACAATCTGTAAACTGATTGGTGATAGGAAGGGCATCTAGCCATAGAAATCATGCCAAACAAAGGGTCGAAAGATATATATATATCCTCATCATCATCATTTAACATCCGCTTTCCCTCCTACTAATTAAACAAATAAAGCAGATGACACAGTACAATGAAGAAATATATAAGTTTAATGCTTGATGTAGTTAGAAAATGTCCAAGCCTTACTAGCAGGAAAAGCAGACATTAAATGATGATTATTTTTACTTACATCTGCCTCATCAGCATCTGGGATATCAACTTCCTCCTCTAGAGTGTCTGTGTTCACTGTACTACTTATCTGTGGCCCACCTGAAATCTGCTCTTCAATTAGATCATTATGAAGGTCAGTGCTACAGGTAACATTTACTTCAGGACTGCTGTCAGGAGATAACTGATGGCTTGGTCCAGTTGAAGAACTCATTGTATCCTGCAATGGAGAAGGAGGCGATATATACATATATATAGAAATAGAAGACATTGTATCCTGCAATGGAGGAGGAGAGGTGATATATATAGAGATAGATGACAGTGGTCATAATGGTTGATTTTACAATGTTTTACTGCATCTACTCTCGCAAATAAATGAATTTATTCCAAAGCAAAAAACAAACCTTATTTAATAAGAAAAAAAGAGGGGGGGGGGGAGAATAGGGAAATATAGAAAAAAAAAAGAAAGAAGAAAAAGAAGGGGAGAGGAGGGGATGGCAAGAGCTCTGGTGTCGCAGAAGAGAGGGGGTTAGGTTTAGGGTTTACAGGTGAGATGGGGTATTTGGAAATGAGCAGACATTGCCTTAGCTATTCTTTTATGTTTATTGTTGTGGTGGTGGTGGTGGTGGTGATGATAATGGTGATGATTTTGATAGTTGTAATAGTAGTGGCAGTGGTAATGGCGGCAGTAGTGGTGTTGTTGATGGTGGTGGTGGTGGTGGTGGTGGTTATAACTGATAATGCTGTTTAGCTTTATTTATATTACATATTTATCCAGGGTGTCTATAAAAGTCTATAAAACACCATTATATCACTGGTACTTATTTTATTGACAATGGTCAGTAACAACCACTACCCTCTCCTGAGACATAAAGAGACATAGTTGGTCCCGGTGAGATTCAGAATGTAAAATAATGGAACTCATTATTACGGATTGGCAGTATCTGTAGAGGGTCGGACACGATGCTTTCCAGCAAAGAGTTACGGCCCTTTATGATTTGAGTTCAAATGTCGACGAGGTTGACTTTACCTTTCATCCTTACGGGGTCGATAAAATAAAGTACCAGTAATACACTGGGATAATTGCTGGCCGTGTGCCAAAAGTAGAAACAATTATTACGATTTTACTACCTTTTAACGTGAGAAAATCAGTGTCACAAACTAATTAGTGAGGATTAGAATTACTTCCCCTGATCTTAAAATTTATATACACTGATTAGAGATATGTAAGAGTTGTCGCCCCTTTTCTAGGTCAACTTTGCTTTGCTTTTCTTTCCTTTCGCGGTCGATGGATTGGACAGGTCGTCACAGAGTTAATCAGAGCCACTGTCCTCCACAAACGTTACATTTTTGGCATGGTTTAGATTTATTCTGTATAACATCAAAATAAAACAGTTACCACTCCTAATCTACTATTTATATCACTGAACCCTCCAAATTCTTAATTAATTTCAAAATTATTTGAAAACCATAGGTAGTCTGTTTTCATTAGAAAACCATAGGTAGTCTGTTTTCATTAGAAATATAGTAAAGAAAAGAGCAAACTCACTCTTGATTTTCTCCGGTGTGATGAGGAAGCCACTTGAAGAGATGTCACAGTTAAACAATCCTCAACTTTTTTGTTATTTCCATCGTCTTTGTACTCTTTATTCTGAAGTATCAGAATCAAAGATGGGAAAATAGAGAAATTAAATTATAAAGGAAAACACATTGTAAAAAAAAAAAGAATTTTTAAAGTTTCATGAGGAAATCTTTTCTTCTTTTACTGGTTTCAAACATTGGACTGTGACCATGCTGGAGCATTATATTTTACTGCTTTCAAACATTTAACTGTGACCATGCTGGAGCACTTCCTTCAAGAGATTTAGTTGATCATATTGACCCTAGGTGGCAAACTGGCAGAGCTGTTAGAAAATTAGATAGAATGCCTTGTTTCAGTTGTCTATGGCTCTGAGATCAAATCCTGCCAAGGTCAACTTTGCCTTTCCTCCTTTCAAGGTCAAGAAAAACAAAATTCCAGTCAAGTACTGGAGTCATCTCTCTCTCTCTCATACACACAAACATTAACACAACAACAACAACATTAACATAAACAACAAATACACACATTAACACAACTTACACAACAACTACAAAGAGAGTATTGAAGTTTGCTTGAAGCATTGTGGAATAATAAGATTTAGTATCTTTTGGTCGTTTTGGAAGCCTCAACAATGCAGATGGGTAAATCTCCAGGTAACAGGATCCGGTGGTGAAGAGAGAGATGTAAGGGAGTGTAGAATATGATGTATAGTGTGTAGAGGAATGTAGGAAAGAGCATTTTTATTTTTACGCTCTTTCCTACGTTCCTCTACACACTATACACCACATTCTACATTCCCTTACATCTCTCTCTTCACCACCGGATCCTGTTACCCGGAGAATTACCCATCTGCATTGTTGAGGCTTCCAAAACGACCAAAAGATACTAAATCTTAACAACTACAAAAATATACCCGTCTCCAAAATGGCTGTAATTTACTCACATGATCAGGTTCTGTTTTGGGATTACAATGGCCATGTTCGTTGCCTTTGTGCTTCTTGTTGGCATAAAACTCAGGACCATGCACTGTCTTTACATGTTTCCTCAGTGAACTGGGGTCTGTGTAGCGCTTTGTACAGTTAGGGGCCTTACATACATAGGGTTTCTGTAACAAGAATGATGGAATCAATGTACAGATTAACTAGGAATAAAGTGTTGTATAATTGTTGGTAGGTATACATTAGGTATGTGTATGTATGTATATATTTATGTATGTGTATTGTGGATGTGTGTATGTATGTATATATTTGTGGATGTGTGTATGCATGTATATATTTGTGTATGGTGGATGTGTGTATGTATGTATGCATGTATAATTGTATGTTCTGAATGTTTGTATGTATGCATGTATGTCTATCCTTCAGAGCTAATTAGTAATACAAACAATAACTTACTGCACTTGAATGTGTTCTGTTTTGATGTTTAGCTCTATCTGAAGCATTACTGAAGGCCTTCGTACATCCAGGAAATTCACACATGTAAGGTTTCTCACCAGTATGTGATCGAAGATGAGTTTTGAGATTCTCAAGCCGGGAATAAGCTTTTGAACAGCCTTCAAACTAATATAGAAAACAAAAAAAAAATTTTTAAATGCTATCATCGTCATCATAAGCACCCACCACTACCATCACTGCCACTATCATCACCATCATCATCATCATCATCATCATCACCATCATCATCACCATCATCATCATAGCATTATAGAGATCATCTGCAGCAGGCCTTATTATCATTGTTATCATTATTATTTTTAGCTGATGTTTTTATTGTTGTTGTTGCTAAACATCCCACTGAGGTCAACTTTGCCTATCATATTTCTGGAGTCTATAAAATAAAACACTGGTCAAATACTCTGGTTGATTTAATTGATTTCCTCTCCCTACAAATTGCTAACCTTGTCCGTCAATTAGAAACCGTTATTGTTGTTTCAATTGTTGTAGTTGTCATGATCCATTTTAATAATGGTAGGTGGCAGAATTGGTAGGTACAGACTGGAGAAAATGCCTTTACATATTATAAGTTCAAATCCTGATGAAGCTGGCATTAGTTTTCATCCTTCTGGGGTTGATAAAATATATACCATACAAATATTAGGTTTGATATCAATCTACCACTCTCTCTTCCAAAATTTGTGTAATCCTGCCGAGGTTAGCTTTGCCTTTCAGCCTTATGGGGTTGCTAAAATAATTATTATTACAGAGTGGTGGAGTGGCAGTAATCGGCAGAGCATTGGACAACATGCTTTGTGGCATACGCACTGGCGTCAATTTAATCAACTTTCCCCTCCCCCAAAATTGATGGTCTTGTGCCTTAATCAGAAACCATTATTACTGTGTTGAGAGTGGTGACATGAATTTGGCCCGGTGGAACTCTTCAACCTATACACACAGTAGAATTCAAATTCAATATTCAAAAAGTCACGAAACATATATCAATTATATAATAGTTTAGATTTTGGTAAGAAACCATTTGAGAAATCTGGGGTTTTGTCCTAAACATACTGTAGGGTAGGTGATATAATACGAACAATGGACCTTTTACTTGGTGCCACCACTTGGTCCATGAGTGCCTTTAGGAGAGTCCACACTGTTGCAAGCGTACAAGCGTACATTTCAAAGTCCCCAAAAATGTCTTGGGTACTGCCCGTCCCTTCCTGACTAAAGTAGTAGGAAAGAAAAAAGTCTGACACCATATCAAGACAGGTGAATATAGATGAATGCTGTGTATAGTGTAAATTATGAGGAACTTACTGAGCATTTGTGAGGTTTTTCTCCAGTATGTCGTCTCATATGAACAACTAACATATACTGAGCTTTGAAAGGTTTCTCTTCTCTATTACATTCTCTCCACTTACACACAAATGACTTCTTATTTAACTGGATATGGTCTTGATTAATATGCTGAAATATAATTGATAAAAAAAACGTTTTATTGAAATGACGACATACTTAAATAAACAATAGACAAAAAATAACAAACATAAATACAGAAAGAAGAATACAAAAGAAAAAAAAAAGAAAAAATTGGTTGAGTTAAAACAGCTAAAGTCCATTGACAACAGACTTCTGCACAGTTTTATTCTGGTTGGCTGGTTTCTTGAAGTTTGTATTACAGATCATTAAATCAAAAGCACGACAGAACTCCAGACACCTACATACAATATTACCAGGTGGCTACGGAATGAATTCCTTTGATCATAGGTCTCCTAGATCAGGACTAATCTAGGGTTAAAACACCACCACCAGTAGCAGCATAATAATGAAACAAACGAGAAGTGAATGAATGCCACAACTTACCCGAACTAGATCTTCTTGTGTTTCAAATTCCCTTAAACATTCATCCCAATGACAATTTGTCTCAATAAAGTCAGGTTCACCTTCTTGTGGAATATGGTTGGTGCCACGTTGTAAATCTTCAGCACAGGCTTTCTCTTCGTCTTCTTCACCAGGGTCAGATACTGCTGTTGGAGGAGAATATATATTTATATATATACACACACACACATATACATATATGTACATACAGGGTGTTCCAATGAAACGTATACACACTTTGATTACCTGTACAGACAATATTTATTAGAATGCACAGCCTTTGTGTATACATTTTTGGGGGACACCCTGTGTATATATATATATATATATATATATATATATATATATATATATATACACACAAACACATACACCTACACATTATTTGATAAAAATTATTAGAAAAAAAAAGATGGCGGTGGATTGGCAGTATTGGTAGAGCGTTGGACGCCATGCTTTGACGCATAGAGTTACGGCCCTTGCCATTCTGAGTTCAAATCCCGTCGAGGTTAACAAAAGGGTTAATGACAGGGAACCTCACAACCTATAACAGTGTATCTAAAAGGGTAAAGACATCCTTCAGTCACAAATGACCATGGGATTTGCACTTAGAAAGTTTCCCTTCCGAGGCACCAAAGCACAAGACTGGGCAAGGTGATTTTGTGGAAAACCTGCAGTCACTCATGCATACCAGTCTTTCCACTCCATTCCACTGATGTTATCCACGGGAAAGGTAAGGGCTGATACAGCTTGGTACCAGTGACATCACATCTCATTTCTACAGCTGAGTGAACTGGAGCAACAAAGTGTCTTGCTCAAGGACACAACACATCACCCGGTTCAGGAATTGAACTCACAACCTCATGATTGGTAATCCAATGCTTTAACCACTAAACCATGCACCTTCACAGTGTACCTAAGACTATAATATTATCCAATGTTTTTTGGCTTCATAAAGACAGTAGGGAATGGTTTAACCCTTTAGTATTCACATTACTTTATATATACTGTCGTATTTTTATGGTAAAGGATTTATCCCACATAATATCTCACATAATATCGAATCTATGAGATTCTGATGTTATTTATTTTGAGAACAATAACTCAACATAAGTATGAGTAGCAATTCACGACCGGTTTGAAGAGAAAGAGGTGCTAGAATTCTGGCTGGATATGGCCGGTTTAAATGCTAAAGGGTTAAGGGAGTTTTGGGTGCTATTTCTACATAGCAGTTATCTCATTGGTTCACTTCACTGTTCTTTGTATAGTGAAAAATATTGACTTACTTTGGAGACACTCCACTTCCTTTTTAATCTTGGACCGTTTAAATATGTCAGCTGTCTGTTCCATTGTACTACTGCTGACCACACTGCTGCCTGCATCACACTTGCTTGTGGACGATGACATCTGACCAGTCAAAACACACAAACAAAACATCACTCAAAGGTAACAACAATACCATAGGGATGACTTCTGCATCAAGAACACATGGTTAAGCAAGGAGTAACATACTTAATGTAGTGAGTAAATAAAATAAAACTAATCAATTAAAATTTCACCCATAATGAAAAGAAAAGGTAGCATTAATGATTATTCTTCTCAAGCAAAGCAAGGGAGAAAACACCAATATTCTCATTGATTGATTGATTCAAGTTTGAATGGAGGTATGCAGTGTATGGTATCTTCAATTCAGTATTCATGCTAACCCTTACCTATGGTCATGAATCTTGGGTAATGACCGAAAGAATACGATCACAAATACAAGTGGCTGAAATAGAGTTCCTTCGAAGGGTCTTTGGAGTAATGTTACTCGGTAGAGTGCGTAGCTTGGAGATCAAAGAGTCACTCCAGGTAGAGCTGCTACTTCTCCAAATTAAGAGATCACAGCTCCGATACTATGGACATGTGGTTAGAATATCTTAGGAAAGAATCGCTGGACAGATTTTTATGGGCAAAACGAACCAGCAAGAGACCCAGAGGATGACCTTGAGCAAGATGTTTCGATAACATCTATGAGCTTGGTCTCACTTGGTGATCCAGCTGGATCAGTTGGAGATGGTTGCTTCTGACAGGACCCACTGGAAGGGTGTCTGAGGTCTCTGCCCCCTACGCCCCTCTCAGGAATACGTGGGTGAAGAAGGTAAGCAGTGTGAAAATATTGTGATTTTTGAGAAGTATGGCAGCAATTCTGGACATATTTTAGTAGAGTGCTGTTACTAGTATAGTACTGTTAGTGGTATAGAAATGTTACTAGTATAGTACTGTCAGTGGTATAATAATTGTTTCTATTATTGGCACAAGGCCAGCAATTACCCAGTATATTACTGGTACTTTATTTTATCGTCCCCGTAAGGATGAAAGGCAAGGGACGTAACTATGCTGGAAAGCATGGCGTCCGACTCTCTACCGATACTGCCAATCCACTGCCCTCCATACCCTGTCAGTGGTATAGTACTGTCAGTGGTATAGTACTGTCAGTGGTATAGTAATGTTACTAGTATAGTACTGTCAGTGGTATAGTAATGTTACTAGTATAGTACTGTCAGTGGTATAGTAATGTTACTAGTATAGTACTGTCAGTGGTATAGTAATGTTACTAGTATAGTACTGGCAGTGGTATAGTAATGTTACTAGTATAGTACTGTCAGTGGTATAGTAATGTTACTAGTATAGTACTGTCAGTGGTATAGTAATGTTACTAGTATAGTACTGTCAGTGGTATAGTAATGTTACTAGTATAGTACTGGCAGTGGTATAGTAATGTTACTAGTATAGTAATGTTACTTGTATAGTAATTGTTTCTACTTTTGGCACAAGGCCAGCAATTATCCCAGTGCATTACTACTGGTAATTTATTTTATCGACCCCGTAAGGATGAAAGGCAAAGTTAACCTAGGCGGGATTTGAACTCAAAATGGCAAGGGCCGTAACTCTATGCATCAAAGCATGGCGTCCAATCCTCTACCAATACTGCCAATTCACCGCCCTCTGTATAGTAATGTTACTAGTATAGTACTGGCAGTGGTATAGTAATGTTACTAGTATAGTACTGACAGTAGTTAAGTAGTGTTCCTGTTATATTACTGCTATTAGAATAGTAGTGTCACTGATAACAGTACTGTTAGTGATATATTTGTGTTACTGGTATAGAAATATATATGTATACATACATATGTATGTGTGTATGTATATATGCATACATATATGCATGTATGTATGTATGCATGTATGTATACACACATGTACATATGCAAATATATATATATATATATATGTATGTTTGTATGTGTGTAAGTCTGTATGTATGTATGCAGACGTGTGTGTGTGTATATATATATATATATATACTACGGTTATGAAATGCGGTTTGTTATTCGGGTACGACTTCTGTTTTTAGCCTAAGAAAATATCTATATGTGTGTGTAATTAATATACGCATGCATTTATTTTTTTAATTTCAATTGAGTTCTTAACACGTTGGATTGATAATGTTTTTTGAAAAAACTAATTAACCCGCGTGAATATTATTTTTTCTTTTCTCGTGTATTGGTTGTCTCCCCTTCCCGCTTCGTGACGCTATAATACTTCCTCAGTCAAAAACTGCTGGAATTTCAAATTTGGCGGTCATTTGATACGTGAGGGAGCAGCTTAGCAGACACGATTTTTAACTGCGGTAAGAATTTTTTCTTATATCAAAGTTTAATGGGCTTCCACTGATGATTTATAAGCGCCCACCTAAATATATTCTTACATGAATATATGTTAGGCTTCTACATAAACTGGAAACATTCTCCTAATTTGTAGAAAACTTATAATGAAACAATTGTTTGGAAAGAGAGATATATTTTAACTTTAATTATATCTCATAAAATAATACAACTGGCTTTCCACATAATATATATAGTTAGCACCCCAAACACTTAAATTAGGTTTATACTAACATATAACCTAATGTTTGTTGAGTGAGATGGTTACCAGTCAGAGTTTAGCTTTAAGCTATCTCTGTTATTGTATTAAATATATATATATATATATACCCCCCCCCCCCCCCCCCCCCCCAAAAAAAAAAAAAGAATAAAGTATAGTGTTGGTGAGGGCTGGAAGTTTTTGAAGGTTTTGCTTTTACCTACCCGGGGTTCATGAAGAGATTTTTGAAAGGTTTGGTTTGTACCTACCTGGGGTTCATGTTTTGGAATTGGATGAGCAATTGGTTGAGATGAAGGTGGCAAGACTTGACCAAGAGCCTGCTGTCGAGCAAACATTGGATGCATGACTGGGTAGAAAAATGGTGATGGTGCGAAAGCTGTGGCACGGAGGTAGGGTGTTGTGGGAATATGTTGGTGTGCTGGACTTACTGTTCCGAAAGAAGCTGAAAAGGGGACAAACAGACAATAGCAGGATGTATGACTATATATTTCAAAGTATGTTTTGCTATCATGCAAAATACCCCAACATAAAATTATCACTATAAAATAGTTCTTCTTTTTCTTCTTCTTTGCCCATTTATTCCAGGGATGGCGCAGAGTCCTCAAATACTCCTTCCAGTGGGTCTTTATCAGAAGCAACCATCTCTAATTGATCTGACTGGATCCCCAAGCGAGACCAGCTGAGCTCACGGGTGTTATAAAATTGTTGAGAAATGAATTAAGGATAAAACCCCTTGAAGTGTTAAAAAAAAAGGGATATGATTATCCCCCCCCCCCCCCCCCCCCCCCCGAGGGTTTATATCCCAGATACCCTTGATAGGTTTAATTTTCAGATGTTGCTGGCATTTATATATTTCAGATGAGATTGAATGTTTTACTCAAAGACACAAGGCTCTGCTCTGTCTGAGATGTGAAACCATGAGTTTATAAACCCAACACCCTAACCACTAGGTCATACTCCTTCATAGTAGGTGTAAGGAGGAGGAGGAGGATAAAATCAATCCAGAAGATCCCAGACCTCACTCGTTTACTGAGTGGGTGGAACTCATTAAATTGGGCCAAGGAAACAATGTTTCCATTGGTCTTTCAATTACTGATACTATCTACCAGTTACAACTCCTGGCAGAAAGAGCAAAGTGAAAATAAAGTGTCTTGCTCAACCTCATGAATGTGAATCCAATTCTCTAACCCCTAAGTCACATCCCTTCATGTGGAGTAAAAATAGAGAGGGGGTGGGGCTATTTACCAGCTTAAAGACACAATGCACTGCCTGGTCTAAGATGGGAAACTGACTTTATAGTAGTAAGCCCAATACCCTAACCTCTAGCCCACATGACTTCAGAATAGGAGTAAGAGGCAGGTAAAAATAAAGAGTGGGAGGGGGTTATTTACCTGCGGACAGGTGACCATATGAACCACTGGCAGCACTTGAACTACGAGAATTGTGAGGAAGTGGTGTTAACTGGAGTGATCCTTCCGAACTTCGCGTTAAACTCTGAATGTCGAAATAGTCTGATATTGGAGAATGTGACAGAGCCCGCTTGCGGCTTTTCGAGATATTGGTTGGTCGGGGACTTGTTAATCGGGAACCTGAGAGACATAAAATATGAAATAAAAATAGGCAGAAATAAATAACGTGTTATACTAAAGAAAGCTCCAACTATCATCATCATCATTATCATCATCATCGCTATCATCATTATCACCAGCATCATCGCTATCATCAACACCATCATCATCATTATCACCACCACCACCACCACCACAATCACCATCACCATCATCATACATTTGTCACTATTTTAAATGTCTAAACATATGAAATGAGTTCCTAATAAGATTATAATGTTCTGGAGATGAACAATTTAAAAAGAAATACTAACTAATATATATGCTTATGTATATGTTGCACACAAAAATACATGAAAAACTAGCATTTGACTTACCTACTGCACCAACAAAACATATAACACACACATACATAAACATGTATATACGCACACACTTATACACATACATACAAACACATGCATACACATGTACATGGATATACACATATACATTGATATACATATATACACACACAAACATTAATACACACACACACAACAGTAAACAAATGAATTTTAGTATGAGAGAGCTTTAGAATAAATGCTTGTGTGTGTGTGTGTGTATGTGTATTTTACAGAATAGGAGCAATAGGTAGGTTGTTGTTTCTATATTGACTGAAGAAGAGTGAGAAAATGTTTGATTTACTTTCAAGAGATGCTGGTAATGTAATACTTCCACTGCCAGGGGTTGGTGGAATCTCTGAGAACATACTGCGTTGACTTAAGGGGGACGGGTAGTCTACCAGAGAACCACTTCCAACTGGAAAACCTGCAACAGAAATAATAATTGTTTCTACTATTGGCACAAGGCCAGCAATTATCCAGTACATTACTGGTACTTTATTTTATCGACCCCGTAAGGATGAAAGGCAAAGTTAACCTCGGCGGGATTTGAACTCAGATCATAAAGGGACGTAACTATGCTGCAAAGCATGGCGTCCGACCCTCTACCGATACTGCCAATTCACCTAATAATAGTGGTTTCTTTATTCACCACAAAGGGTTTACATTAAGAAAACATTAGGATAGTACAGGATGAAAACATTTGGTGTGTGTGTGTAAACAGATTTAACAATAGTAAAAAGAAAGGTAACAATAAAAACATTTTAACAATGGGAATTCCTCAATAGGGAAGTTCAAGGGCCGTTCATAAAAAAAAGCAGAAGTGTCCTGATCTGTAGGGCAAGTGACTTGCCCTAGTTGTCCTACTCCAGTCTACAGGTGCACACTCTGAATGGGCTTATTCATTTAGACCATAAAAAAAATGGTTTCTGATTTAGGCACAAGGCTAACAATTATTTGCAGAGGGGAAAGTTAATTAAATCAACCCCAGTGCATTACTGGTACTTTATTTTCTCAACCCCATAAGGAGGAAAGGTAAATCTAACCACATCAGGATTTGAGCTCAGAATGTAAAGGTTTGTAAAAGAATTTGTGTGAAACTCTAACAATTCTACCTATTTGACACTCTGATAACGCTTTCTGATTTAGGCACAGGGCCAACAATTTTTTTTTGGGGGGGGGGGGGGGGGGGGAAGTCAATTAAATCAACCCCAGTATGTTACTGGTACTTTATTTTATTGACCCCGTAAGGATGAAAGGCAAAGCTAACCTCGGTGGGATTTGATCTCAGAACGTAAATGGCCGCAACTCTGTCACAAAGCATGTTGTTTGACGTTCTAATCTAATCTAATCTGGCCGAGTTTACACTGGCAAATAAGAAGAACCAGGGCCGCCCCTAGTAGCATTGGATTTGGTGTACTTCGTATTTGTTTGAGTTGCTGAATACAATCAGGGGTCGCTGCTTCTCCTGAAGGTCAATAGTTCTCTTTTAACTCGAGCGGGAGCGCCTTTCCATTGTCAATTTGCATTGTTCTCAGAACCACTACACCAGTCCTTCGATGCGTGCTGCTGGAGCTACTGCCATTCTTTGATTTGGCAGGATCGCAACTCATTTCTACAGCTGAGTAAACTGGAGCAACGTGAAATAAAGTGTCTTGCTCAAGGACACAACACATCACCCGGTCCGAGAATCGAACTCACAACCTTTCGATTGAAAACCCAATGTTCTAACCACTAAGCCATGTGCCTTCAGATATGCTCTAATGGTACTGCCAATCCCTCACCCTTTTTGACACTCTAATAATAATAATTCTTTCTATTTTGGGGTGGAGTGGGGTGGGGGAGAAAGTTGATTATATCAATCCCCATCTTACTCATATGTTCCATATTTGGCATAGGTTCTACACCTGGATGGTTCTACCTAATGCCGACCCCCTACTGATTGTAATGAGTGCATTTTATCATGGCACCAGTACCACCACTTTACAGAGTGTACTGGGTGCATTTTATCATGGCACCAGTACCACCACTTTACAGAGTGTACTGGATGCATTTTATCATGGCACCAGTACCACCACTTTACAGAGTGTACTGAGTGCATTTTATGATGGCACCACCAGCACTAGAGAGGTTGTCATATGTAACCCCTGCTGTATATAGAACAACAATAATAACTGTAACAACAACATAGATATCATAACATTATTTTACCCGGTAATGAGGCAGGGCTACATCTTCGAGAAGCCAGTTGGTTGTGGTAGAAATTCCTCTGTAACTGTTCCCAATGTAACCGAGATGTAAATTGTGATACTGCATCAGTATTTAGTGGGCTTCGCATACTCAATATGGTGGAAATTTCTGGGTGGGACGGACTGGTAGATGATAACCTGGAATATGGTAGAAATCTATTGGTGTAAATTAATACCCAATTTGATGAGAGGTTATTGGAGTTGGTTGGAAGATGAAGAAGATGGAGAAGAAAACAGAAATGGTGGATTAAGAATTCATTTAATAAACACTTTTGAAATAATGATGATAATTATAGTTTCTGATTTAGGCACAAGGCCAACAATTTTGGGGGAGGGGAAATTTGACCCCAGCATGTCACCGGTACTGCCGAAGCAATTTATATTACATTTTATCTGTCCAGAGATTTACAACACATTTTAACTATTATTACTATTATTGCTATGTCGGTGAATTGGCAGTATCGGTAGAGGGTTGGACGCCATGCTTTCTAGCATAGTTATGTCCCTTTACAGTCTGAGTTCAAATCCCGCCGAGGTTAACTTTCCCTTTCATCCTTACGGGGTCGATAAAATAAAGTACCAGTAATGTATTGGGTAATTGCTGGCCTTGTGTCTAAAGTAGAAACAATTATTATTATTGTTATTATTATTTTACAGTTTAGTTGTCAGTGAGATGAGGGCACTGGCCATGCTCCTTTTCAGGGTTTCTAAAAATGTTAGGAGGGAGGGGCAGTGCCCATGACCCTTTTTAGGGTTTCTACAACTGGTGTGTGGGAGGGGCAGTGCCCATGCCCCTTTTCATGGCCTCCATGACTGGTGTGTGGGAGGGAGGTATCTGCAAACCAGAAACCTGGCCCAAATCCTTTAACAGAATGGTCTCTGCTAATGTCACACAAGGACCAAGTGGTAGATGTGTTGTTGTTGGTGTTAAACTAGGCAACAGATTATGTTTATCATCCTAAAGATGTATAAAAGATGTGGAAGTATGACCTTACGCAGGTGTTGGATGATGAAATGCAGTTGGTGGGGGTGGTGGTGGCCAATGGTATCGTCCTTCTAAAGTGTGAGTATTCAGGGGCAGTGACTGGTTGATGGGAAGACTTGGGTAGGGAAAATGAATACCTGCAAAAATAAAAAGCAAGAAATTAAGACATTTATTGTACTTGCTGTTTGTTTTAAAATTTTATATGATGTATTTGTGACTAATATAATTGTTGGTTTGTGTAGTTCAGAGGAAATACATATCACAAGATATTTTCTTTAACACACTGATACACACACACATATATACTTATATACATCATCATCATCATCATCATTTAACGTCCATATTCCACGCTTGCATGGGTTTGGACGGGAGTTTTCCCACTTGAGGCAAGAGTGGTTGTCTTGCTCGCATAGGACTGTCTGGCGGGTTTTCTACGGCTGGATGCCCTTCCTAACACCAACCACATTTACAGTGTGGGACTGGGAGGTTTTTACCGTGTTACCTACGCGGCCACATTACAACGTGGACTGTGTTTTTTTTGTCGTGACACCTACACGACCTCATTTGTTTCGGTACCAACATAACTTTACATTGAAAGGTGTGGATGGGGTGGGGGTAGTACGGGGGTGTATTTTGTTAGAGATGCCTACTGACTGTAGTAGGTTTCACTTTGTACTTAGGTAAGGCGGGTCTTCTCTATTACTGTGTAGCGCCAAAGATCTCAGTCCAGTGACATTGTCTTGGAGAGGTGTAAGTGTGTGAGGTCGGAATTTATCAAGTTGTCCCAGGTTTTTCTGGGTCTGCCTACTCCGTGGCTACCGTCTATTTTTATTGCCCTGCACTTTTTTATACAGCTGTCGTCTTTCATGCGCATCACGTGACCATACCAACGTAGTCTTCTCTCGAGTAAACAACATCTGATCCCTCTTATTTCTAATTTTTCCCTTAGTTCGTTTATGCTTTGCCGTTCACGTATATTACTATTACACATCCAGCGGAGCATGCAAGCTTCGTTCCTCTCCAGTCTGCGTAT
Source organism: Eledone cirrhosa (assembly GCA_964016885.1). NCBI lineage: Eukaryota > Metazoa > Mollusca > Cephalopoda > Octopoda > Eledonidae > Eledone > Eledone cirrhosa. The sequence goes on along the minus strand of OZ024748.1, from coordinate 26,934,084 downwards.
ATCCTCTGCACACAATGCCCAGGTCTCACTGCCATGTAACATTGCTGTTCGTATGCAGGCATCATACAGCCTGCCTTTCATTTTGAGAGAGAACCCTTTAGCGGCTAATAGTGGTATAAGCTCTCTGAACTTTTTCCATCCAGTTCTGACTCTAGCTACAGTACTTTCAGAGCACCCTCCCCCACTGCTGATTTTGTCACCCAGGTAACGGAAGCTGTCCACTATTTCTATAGAACCCTCTGCGCAATGGAATGAGCTAGTATTCTGTGGGCACTTGCTGCTGCTTATTGCACCAGAGCACCGGCCACATATAAAATCTATGTTCTTAGTTAGCTTACCTGTGATATCACTACATCTTTTATGCACCCATACTTTGCATTTGGGACATAAAATGGAGTTTCTGCCTACTCCTTTCCTACACACTGAGCATGGCCATTTCCCGGATGGGACCGGCGCCCTATTTTCCTTCCTACAAACTAGAACTTTAGTCTTAGACAGGTTAATTTTAAGGCCTTTTGATTCTAGGCCATGCTTCCATGTTTGGAATTTCTTCTCTAGTTTGGCCATTGATTCAGCTACACATACAGATATATATATATATACACATACACATTTCAGTGAATGCGTATGTACGTACATGTGTACCCATATTCCTATACACACATTTGTGTGTATGTATGTCTTTATATGAAAAAGAAAAAAAATGCACAATAAGTATTTTAAGGTTATTTTCCTTGCCAAAGCAGTGGTTAGCCTTGTGAACACCATGACAATCTTCTACAGTTTTCTCTATCATCTGCACACCCTTCCCCTAATTCCTTCAATATTCATTTCCATCACTTCTCTCATACAGTCCCTTTTATCCTTCCTCAACACATGACCCGACCATCTCATTCCATTTCTCTTTTCAATCTTCACCACTGGTTCTATTTCCCTCTACAATTCATTGCTTTTCTTCCTCTCAGCAATATTCTACTCAGCCACCGGCCCATTGTTTCCCGTGTTCTCTGCTATACCATGTTCATCAGCCATGTCTCACTCCCATAAGTCATGGTACTTATCACGCAGCATACACCATTCCTTTCAGTTTCAGCAACATTCTCCTTCTCCTCATCAGCACATCATTCAGTTCTTAGAACTTAATACACATTTCACTCAAGATACTAACAAAGTCTCGTCCACCGATGCTATGTAAAATGTCTCCAGGGTAACAAAAATAAATAAAGGATATTACAAAAAAATATATATCCATGATTTTGGCTGGTCTCGCTTGGAGATCCAACTGGATCAATTGGAGATGGTAGCTTCTGACAGGACCAGCTGGAGGGAGCATTTGAAGACTCTTCCCCCACAGCCCCCCTAGGAATAAGTGGGCGAAGACAAAGAAGAAAAAAAAAATGAAAGAGTTGGTGTAAGGATACCCACCATATGGAGAAGATTCCAGCAAACCATTCCTTGGATCAAGGAACTGCTGCGGTGGTATTCCAAAGAGATGTTGAATTCTTGGATCAACATTGTGTGGTGGTGGGAAGGGTGTTGGACCAACCCCTCGATCAACAGTTTCAACTCTGCTGGTGCTGCTGCTGCCACTTTGTTCTTTAGAAGGTTCTGTAGTGCTTGGTTCCTCATCAACCCTTGACAGATGTCCACTCAGTGTACGGCTACAGGCCCCACCACGCCTGTTCTTATGGGAACCTGCTAATAAACACAAACAACAATATCAGAATTAACTCTTAACACCCACATGGAACCACATTAGCAAAACATTCTTGAAAAGTACATAACATGATTAGGATTGCATCACATTAGAATTTAAATTACTTACTCTAAAACTCCAAATTTTGACACTCTGTCCATTAGTAAAGATACTCTAAACATTTGAATTAACAAACCACATAAAACCACATTATCAAGACATTCTTGAAAAGTACAAAACAGAATTAGGACTGCATCACATTAAATATTAAAGTCTTTACTCTAATACTGCACATTTTCACAATAATCTGGCCACAAATAAAGACACTATAAACATTTGAATTAACAAACCTATTTTTAGATATTTTCTGTTGTGTTAAAGGAAATAAAGATCCATCAACCACCAAGTATTAAAGATCAATATGGAATTTTAACCCTTTAGCATTTACATTACTTTATATTTACTATCGTATTTTCACGGTAAAGGCTTTATCTGACATAATATCAAATCTATGAGATTTTGATATTATTTATTTTGAGAACAATACCTTAACATCAGTATGAGCAGCCGGTTATGGCCAGTTTGAACAAAAAGAGGAGAGAATTCTGGCCAAATATTGCTGGTTTAAATGCTAAAGGGTTAAATGTTTTATTTATATGTTATATACATATATAATTGACAGGATCATCATCATCATCATCATCTTCGTTTAACATCCGAAGATGATGATGATGAGGATATAAAAAAACAACTTTTTCAACACTTCTGGTACCCTCTCTCTTGCTCTCGCTCTTTCTCACACACTTAAGATCTCTTCATAAAAAGTTGTTACAGTATGGGATTAAAAAAATATCTTTGTAAGCATAAGAACAGGTATGTGCATAAAAGCATATATATATATATATATATATATATATATATATATATATATATATATATCCAGGCCGAAACAAATGAGATCGTGTAGGTGTCACGACAAAAAAACACACAGTCCACGCTGTAATGTGGCCGTGTAGGCAACACGGTAAAAACCTCCCAGACCCACACTGTAAATGTGGTTGGTGTTAGGAAGGGCATCCAACTGTAGAAAACCTGCCAGACAGTCCTATGCGAGCAAGACAATCACTCTTGCCTCAAGTGGGACTACCCCCGTCCAAACCCATGCAAGCGTGGAACACGGACGTTAAACGTTGATGATGATATATATGTATATGTATGTGTGTGTGCAGTTAAACTTATCAGGAAGTCTAAAACACTTCCTTTCTTATCATTTAACCTTTATTTCTCCCCACCTTTCTTTCACACATTCTCATTCTCCCTCACTCCATCTCTTTCTACACTCCCCCTATTCCCATATTCTCTCCCAAATTTAGCATGCTGCCAGGAGTCCATCAGGGCTCCGTTCTTACCTCCTCCAGTTTATTATAGTCGACTATGCCATAACAGAAGAATTCAAGAAAGATTGTCCATATTATATATATATGTGTATAAGATTTAATAGAAGAATGGCTTCTTCTAGGACTAGACCTGTTTCATTTGAAGCCATTTTTATATCAAATCTTGTATATACTTTACTATGTATTGAGTAGACTTTACTTACTGTGGTTACACACACTCCCATTGAACCTGGGATACACACACTCATGCACACACACATACACACATATATATAATATATATAATATATACATATATATATAATATATATATAAATATATATATATATATATAGTGAGTTAGAAACTCAGGGTAGTCTCTTACATTTAAATAGCACTAAGAAAAAAGCTTTTCCGAGCCGTACAATATAATTGAATAAACAAGAGAGATGAACACTAATATAAACATACATGTGTTCAAATCGTAAGGACCAAGTTTGCTAGGGTGAAAAAATACTAACTACAGCAATATGCTTTGTCAGAATTTTTAAAATTTAATATTTAAAATTAATTCTGTCAAAGCATATTGCTGTAAGTATTTTTTTCACCCTAGCAAACTTGGTCCTTACGATTCGAACACATGTATGTTTATATTAGTGTTCATCTCTCTTGTTTATTCAATTATATATATGTATATATATATATACTCTTTTACTCTTTTACCTGTTCCAGCCAGCCGGCTGAGGCCATATATATAATATATATGAAAATATGGGTGAGAAGAATACTGCTGGTTGCACATGGATAACATGTTATAAAATGAGTCCCTCATCAGTGATTTACCAAACGATCATGGGTATTTCATCGCATTATAATTGTTTCTACTTTTTGGCACAAGGCCAGCAATTACCCAGCGCATTACTGGTACTTTATTTTATCGACCCTGTAAGGATGAAAGGCAAAGTTAACCTTGGCGGAATTTGAACTCAGAATGGCAAGGGCCGTAACTCTGCGTCAAAGCATGGCGTCCGACCCTCTACCGATACTGCCAATCCAGTGTGTGTGTGTGTGCTGATGAACTAACTCTAATAGCAGAAACTATAGAAGAATGAGAGGAGAACTTTCCAGCCATGAAACAAAATCTTAAGATTTTGTTTCATGGCTGGAAAGTTCTTCTCTCATTCTTCTATAAATACATGTACAAAAAACCAAGGTTTTTGTAAGGAATAAAGAAGTTAAGATTGCTACCATCAGGGAAATGGCTATGTCCTATATGCAGAAAAGGAGTAAGCAGAAAACTGTGTACCCAGTGTGTACAATGGACATACTGGGTACAGTGGGATGATGGGTAGGTTGATACAGAAGGTAATTTTTCTAAGTGACAGGTGTACAGGAGTGGTTAACAGTAAGGCTACTACTGTGAAATAAACTCCCTCAAATGCTAAGACAGGCAGACAGATAGATAAATTCATTATAGTTGTGTTTATCTCACACATGGCCAGTTAAATCTGAATGTGTGTGTGAGAGAGAGAGAGAGAGTGTGTGTGTGTGTGTGTGTGTGCCTCTATCAGATATTGTTATCAGAGATAGTGTGTGTGTGCCTCTATCAGATATTGTTAACAAAAAAAAAATGCCATCATAACCGCCCCCATGAATACTACTATTGCCATCACCTCTATCAGCAGCACCACTACTGCCCCACTTCTGCTGCTACCATCACCACCACCATCAATGTTACCACCATGACCCCCCAGGGCTACTGGTATTGCCTTCACAACAACCATTCAACTGCCACCCATCTCTTACTAACACAGACTGTACACACTACCATATCTCTCCTTGTCCATATTTCTAATAAAATGAACTGTATTTTAATTAATTATGGATTAATTAATGAAGAAATTACTAAACTTATTGATTATTTTATTATTAATTTGGTATTAGGGTGTTGGGGTGGCAGGATCATTAGAGTGGTGGCCAAAATATTTTGCAGTATTTAGTTATGATGTTCTAGATTCAAAGTTCAAATTTCTCCAAGGTCAACTTTCTCTTTCATCCTTCTAAGACAGTATTTCTAACATAACAAATGATTCTTATATAAAATTATGTTGGAAGATTTTAATTTAAATATAATCACTTTATAATGGGTGATTTTGTTTCATACAACTGGAGCTAGTTTTAGCTGGGTTGGTATTAAAAGGGTTAAATATGAAAAAGACATTAAATAATGTAATCTATATATATAAAACTGTGGTTGTCTGTCTGTCTATGGATTTTTGGCACACATCTCCTCTTAGAATCTCTCACGGAATTGCACCGAAATTGCTATACTTGTACATTGAGCCCTAGCGAAGACATCGGAAAAAAAATATTTCAAATTGACCCACCCTATGTGACGAAATCGAATATAATGTATCGATTTTTGAGCGTAAGTTATCAGTTATTTCCCTTTGTTCTGTTTACATTGAGCGTCTTACGTAAAAAATTACGCTGGCTTTCTCAGCGTTTAAAATGACATTAACACAATACACGAACAGTTGTCGAGCCAGCAAAATATTGACCTGCAAAATTCATCAGTTCGAACACTAAGCTTCCGTTTTGCTTCATTTCCATTTAAAAGCATTTTAAAACAATATTTTTACTTGAAAACAAGTCTATTTAAAGACTACGTAAAACAAGCAAATATTTCGTCGTTAGGCGTGCAGACAGACAGTCGTGCAGACAGACAGTCGTGCAGACAGACAGTCGTGCAGAGAGGTGATATACGCGTGCAGACAGACAGTCGTGCAGAGAGGTGATATAGGCGTGCAGACAGACAGTCGTGCAGAGAGGTGATATAGGCGTGCAGACAAACAGTCGTGCAGAGAGGTGATATAGGCGTGCAGACAGACAGTCGTGCAGAGAGGTGATATAGGCGTGCAGACAGACATAACTGATAATTTGGTTACGCTAATGTTTTTCTCTGCGTTGCAGTGTTTACATTTTCGATCTTTGTTAATAAATAACCAGTGCAGTTTCTATCCCCAGCATCCTCTTTTGTTATAACATTCGGGTTATCGTTATGTTTTCTTAACTTCATAAGGCATATTGTTGGTTGAGGGAATATTAATCAAAAACACCACATGCAAGTCTGCACAGTAGACACTACAGTTTTTAAGCCAAGAAAGAAACTTAACATTGTAACTTTAACACAGCTACTGAGCGACCCCGAGCAACGCCGGGCTTTACTGCTAGTCCTACATAAAGTGAAGGCCTTGTGGTTAACATGTTCGACTTATAATCTGCTTATGCAAATTTTTTCTCTCATTTTGATTATATATTTTTGTATATTATATATATAGAAGAGGCTATGTAGCCAGTCCCGTAAAATAGACTCCCAAGCTATTTAGCCGGTAAGAGTGTCAGTTACCATGAGTTGCGGCCTGACTTAAGACAATTTGAAATCTTTTCCACCATCAATTGTTAAAAAACAACTTAAAATCATTTAATCATTTTATAATTCTGCTTGTGCTTTGTCCATTCCTAACGCTTTAGTTACATACACACACATCTACTGAGTTACATACACACATTTACTGAGTTACACACACATCTACTGAGTTACATACACACACATCTACTGAGTTACATACACACACATCTACTGAGTTACATACACACACATCTACTGAGTTACATACACACACATCTACTGAGTTACATACACACACATCTACTGAGTTACATACACACACATTTACTGAGTTACATACACACACATCTACTGAGTTACATACACACACATCTACTGAGTTATATACACACACATTTACTGAGTTACATACACACACATCTACTGAGTTACATACACACACATTTACTGAGTTACATACACACACATCTACTGAGTTATATACACACACATCTACTGAGTTATATACACACACATTTACTGAGTTACATACACACATCTACTGAGTTACATACACACACATCTACTGAGTTACATACACACACATTTACTGAGTTACATACACACACATCTACTGAGTTACATACACACACATCTACTGAGTTACATACACACACATCTACTGAGTTACATACACACACATCTACTGAGTTATATACACACATCTACTGAGTTACATACACACACATTTACTGAGTTACATACACACACACATTTACTGAGTTACATACACACACATCTACCGAGTTATATACACACACCTACTGAGTTACATACACACACATTTACTGAGTTATATACACACACATCTACTGAGTTATATACACACACATCTACTGAGTTGCATACACACACATCTACTGAGTTGCATACACACACATCTACTGAGTTATATACACACACATCTACTGAGTTATATACACACACATCTACTGAGTTATATACACACACATCTACTGAGTTATATACACACATCTATTGAGTTACATACATACACATTTACTGAGTTACATACACGCACATCTACTGAGTTACATACACGCATCTACCGAGTTACATACACACACATTTACTGAGTTACATACACACACACATCTACTGAGTTATATACACACATCTACCGAGTTACATACACACACATCTACTGAGTTACACACACATCTACTGAGTTATATACACACACATCTACTGAGTTACATACACACATTTACTGAGTTACATACACACACACATCTACTGAGTTACATACACACATCTACTGAGTTACATACACACATCTACTGAGTTATATACACACACATCTACTGAGTTGCATACACACACATCTACTGAGTTGCATACACACACATCTACTGAGTTGCATACACACACATCTACTGAGTTATATACACACACATCTACTGAGTTATATACACACATCTACTGAGTTATATACACACACATCTACTGAGTTATATACACACACATCTACTGAGTTATATACACACACATCTACTGAGTTATATACACACATCTATTGAGTTACATACATACACATTTACTGAGTTACATACACGCACATCTACTGAGTTACATACACGCATCTACCGAGTTACATACACGCACATCTACTGAGTTACATACACGCATCTACCGAGTTACATACACACACATTTACTGAGTTACATACACACACACATCTACTGAGTTATATACACACATCTACCGAGTTACATACACACATATCTACTGAGTTACATACACACACATCTACTGAGTTATATACACACACATCTACTGAGTTACATACACACATTTACTGAGTTACATACACACACACATCTACTGAGTTACATACACACATCTACTGAGTTACATACACACATCTACTGAGTTACATACACACACATCTACTGAGTTACATACACACACATCTACTGAGTTATATACACACACATCTACTGAGTTATATACACACATCTACTGAGTTATATACACACACATCTACTGAGTTATATACACACACATCTACTGAGTTATATACACACACATCTACTGAGTTATATACACACACATCTACTGAGTTATACACACACATCTACTGAGTTACATACACACACATCTACTGAGTTACATACACACATATTTACTGAGTTACATACACACATATTTACTGAGTTATATACACACACATCTACTGAGTTATATACACACACATCTACTGAGTTACATACACACACATCTACTGAGTTACATACACACACATCTACTGAGTTATATACACACATTTACTGAGTTATATATACACGCATTTACTGAGTTATATACACAGACATCTACTGAGTTATATACACACACATCTACTGAGTTACATACACACACATCTACTGAGTTATATACACACACATCTACTGAGTTATATACACACACATCTACTGAGTTATATACACCCATCTACTGAGTTACATACACACATATCTACTGAGTTACATACACACATCTACTGAGTTCCATGGCTTAAGAATTTTAACAGAGTCAAATATTTTTGAAATTAAGAATTTTAGCAGAAAGTCATGATCTGGTTAAAGATAGTAGTCACTACCTGGGTTCTAAAACATTAACTTTGCCTTTCATCCTTACGGGGTCGATAAAATAAAGTACCAGTAATACACTGGGTAATTGCTGGCCTTGTGCCAAAGTAGAAACAATTATTTATTATTTGTCGGAAAAATAAGCTTCCGGGGAACCCGGCTAGAGTTGCATCCCTTTAGGGGTTACTGGTAAAATAAGCATAAAAAGCATGTTTGTCTATATTACCGGGACCGGCTACTTAGCCTATCCCTATATTTATAAGGTTCCAAGCAATAATTAATTGTATATTAATTGCTAATTAAATAAACTATATTATCTGCCTATGGTTTTCAAATAATTCTGAAAATAATCAACAATTTGGAAAGATTTAGTAAAATATGTTTCCTATTATTAATTAAGCTCGTGTTTGGAACATATGTTCTTACACAAAATTATGGAAAAATTAGGGCCAATTTGGCATGGAAAGGGGTTAAAATAATCTTCAATGAGGTGAATCTGGGTCTAAACAACAATAACACTTAACCACCACCATCACCACAAGAACAATAACACTACCCACCATCAACAACAATAACAACAACAACAGTAACAATAACCACCACCACCATTAACAATAACAACAACAAACCGCCATCAACAACAGTAACAATAACCACTAATCACCACTACCAATAACAACAGTAACAAGATCAACATCAATAGAAGCTCTCATCACACCCCAGAACTCTCTGGGTCACACCATCACCACCACCACCACCAGTAACACTACCACCACCACCACCACCACCACCAACACTACCACCACCACCACCTCTCAACAAAATTCATGAATGAAGTTTCAAGTACCACACCCACCCCCCTTCCCAGTATACACCATCTGGTCCCACTTCAGGTTGCTACTGTCAAAATCACCCAACCATGAAACAGTGGCTCCATTTGAAACTTTTGAGGGTCACTGAATGCCATCACACACACACACACACACACAATGGCATCACACACACACAGTGCCATCACACTACACACACACAAATGCACAATGTCATCACACTACACAAACACAAACACACAATGCCATCACACACACTCTTACACATACCATCACACACACTCTTACACATACCATCACACACACATACACATACCATCACACACTCATACACATACCATCACACACACAATGACACCACACATTCTTTTATTGGTTTCAGTCATTGGACTTCAGTCTGGTGAGGCACCCTTTTCAAAGTTTAAACCAGTTTTAACCTGTCAGAAGTACCCTTTTCAAAGTTTTAACCAGTCAGCAGTACCCTTTTCAAAGTTTAAACCAGTTTTAACCAGTCATATCCACCACCAATATTTATTTCAGTCTGGCATATATATTTTATAATTCTCTCTTTCTCTCATTCTATATTGCTCTCTGTCTACTTATCTCTTTCTCTCTTTCTACTTGTCTCTCTCTGTTTTTCTACACATCTCTCTTTCATGTTTTCTCTCTCTCTCTCTCATATCCACCTAAGTGTCCACCTGTCTCTTTCTATATGTCTCTCTAATGTCTGCCTGTCTCTTTCATGTCCACTTGGTCTATCTTTCTATATGTCTCTCTAATGTCTGCCTGTCTCTCTATCTTTAGTTATCCTTGTCATCACTGTGTCATGCTGACTTTCCCAGAAAATTACCTTACAGGTACTTATATATCTCTGGAATGTTCAGCGATTAACATCTTAATACAAAATATTAAGGTGTTAATGTTAGCGTAATTCAAAGGGCCAGCCTTGTCACACACTGTGTGGTGATGAATTTCCTTGAAAATTACGTTAAAGGTACACATGTTTCTGTGTAATGCTCAGCCACTTAATTTCATGAGTTGGCTGTTCCATTGATTGAAAAGCTGGAACATGCAGTATCAAAATTATTGTTGGTCCATTCATCCATGGAAATACACATTCTTTTTTACTGGACATAATTTTCCATTTTCTACTACTATTAATAAAGGCACACAGATTCATTATCAAAGTTATACATCTGTTTTCCTTGGTCAGGTTAGATAGGTTGTCATGTTCTGAGGCTAGACTGGTCAGATGACTGGTTCTTCCTCATACATTTCATTCTGGCATGGTTTCTATGGCTGGATGCCCTTCCTAATGCCAACCACTTCACAGCATTTACTAGGTTCATTTTCTCATGTCATTGCTGCTACCACTTGATGATAGAGTGCTTTTTTTATGGCATCTGTTCTACAACTTTACAGTGTGGGCTGAGAGTATTTTATTGTGGCACCAGTTCTGCAACTTTACAGTGTGGGCTGAGAGTATTTTATTGTGGCACCAGTTCTGCAACTTTACAGTGTGGGCTGAGAGTATTTTATTGTGGCACCAGTTCTACAACTTTACAGTGTGGGCTGAGAGTATTTTATTGTGGCACCAGTTCTGCAACTTTACAGTGTGGGCTGAGAGTATTTTATTGTGGCACCAGTTCTGCAACTTTACAGTGTGGGCTGAGAGTATTTTATTGTGGCACCAGTTCTGCAACTTTACAGTGTGGGCTGAGAGTATTTTATTGTGGCACCAGTTCTACAACTTTACAGTGTGGGCTGAGAGTATTTTATTGTGGCACCAGTTCTACAACTTTACAGTGTGGGCCGAGAGCATTTTATTGTAGCACCAATTCTACAACTAAAATATGTATTTCATGGGATATCACAGCATGGCATGCCAATGTTTTATGCTCTCCACAGACAAAATGGCAAAAGCAAATGTATTTCCCTGGAGGATGGCAAAAGAGTTGAGCTGAAAAAGCCAGTCCACCTTGCAAGGGGAGAGAGGTGTGTGTGCTCAATCTTGTAGCTGACCAACATCATGCTGATTGCAGTAAATGGGGAGGTAGTTGACAGGGGTCCAGAATGCCATATGTTACCACTGCTATAGATTTGATAAGAAACCTATCAAAGAGTATCAAGGACTTTGTCTGTCATCTCCAACCTGTCCGAGAATGAAGATTGTGTCTGATGCCAAATCAAATTACAACCAATTTTACACAACATATATATCGGCTACTGTTTGGTTTCCTACTTACACAGGTCAATTTATGTGAGATAATATATTATCTAGTCTGTTCGGTATTTGTGGGTCTTCATGTTTACATATGGTTGATTATTACATTGCACACATGTGCACACACTTTTATATATGAAATAAAAACTGTTGAATATACATGTTAAGAATAGAATAATGGCATAGTCAGAGTGTGTGCCACCCAGCGCAGCCCTTGATTTTTCCCCCCTCAATCAATTTCTACAGCAAACCTAAAAGTGTCACCTGCAACAAACTACCCATACCTGTTCCTCCCCACATTACACTACTGGAATAGAAAGCGTTTTGCTTTGGTTGCAGTATGCTGTGGTATTATACAAATATGGTTGACATTCACCCAAGAGACATTTTGAAAATATTTCAACGTAAAATTGTTGATTTATGATGTCAGAAATATTGAATATCAGATGCATGCACATTAACAAAAGAATAATGCTAGTTTGTCTGGAATGTGCAACAGCATGGTATAAAGATTGTCCAATGTTCAGCTGTAAGACATTTAAAAATATTTCAGCAAATATTTTGATTTATGGCAATAAAAATATATTAACCCTTTTCATACCAAACTGCCTGAAATGGCCCCAGAATTCTTCAATCCAAAGCTGCTTGTTTCAAAATGTTTATATTTATCTAAAAATCTTCCACCATAATTTTTTATATAAGAACCTTTGTTAAGTTGTGAAGGCATGTGGCCTGTGGCCTAGTGGTTTGGTTGTTGGTTTTTTGATTGTAAGGATGTGATTTCAATTTACGAACCAGGCAATATATTGTGTTCTTAAGCAAAACACTTCATTTCGTATTACTTTTCATTATATGGTTCCTATCATTAAAACATTTGAGAAACCTTCTATGAAATATAACTTCGTATGAGGCCAGCTAAACCTGCATAAGTGCGAGCTATAAATTTTATTTTTTTGGTTAAGTTATATTCCAAACACCGGCTACATTTTACTAAATGCCTTCACATTGTTGATTATTTCCAAAATTATTTTAAAATCATAAGGACAAAACAAAGTTGATACTGTCAGGATTTGAAATCAGACCATAAACCAACAAAACTAAATACTACATCCATTTCATCTAATACTCTACCAATTCTACCATACCTTATAGGTATAAGATCATATATTTTTGGTAAGTGGTATCATTAATTAACCATTTCAGGACTGTATATCTAATGAAATTTACTTCCCTACGCTGAAGACGCACCCAATTTTGACAATCAAAAATTTGATAAAAAATAATTGTTTCTACTTTTTGGCACAAGGCCAGCAATTACCCAGTGTATTACTGGTACTTTATTTTATCGACCCCGTAAGGATGAAAGGCAAAGTTAACCTCGGCGGGATTTGAACTCAGAATGGCAAGGGCTGTAACTCTATGCGTCAAAGCATGGCGTCCGACCCTCTACCGATACTGCCAATTCACCGCCTTTGATAAAATTTAATAAAAAATTTAATAAAAAATTTGATAAAAAATAATAAACATCCTTCGGCCTCCAGGATGCATGGTAGATTTTTTAGACTTATTTTAGGAAAAATGTAGCATCTTCGACGCCAGGAAATATGGTAATTAATGAGGAATTTGGAGGGATTTACTAAAATTAGGAATTATTTCATTATTATTAGAGTAACTTAACATATGATTCATATATAAATATTGATTGGAAGATTATAACTGAAATAGGAGCCATATCAATAGATAGATGGTTCTGTTTCATAGAATCAAAGCTGGTTTTGACTGGGTTGAACTTTTTGAAAGGGGTAATTTTATTTGGCTGGGTTGGTATTAAAAAGAAACCCTTTAAAAGGGGTAACTTTGCTTCGTAGAACCAGAGTTGGTTTTGGCTGGGTTGGTATTAAGAGGGTTAACCACAGTCATATCTGCACCCATGCAAAAATGTGTGTGCATGAATGTGCGTAAGTATGCATGTGTGTGTATGTATGTATACAAATGTGCAAAAGTATGTTTGTGTATGTATGTGTACATGAATTTGCATAAGTATAGGTATATATGTATATGAATGTGCATAAGTATATATATGTATGTGAATATGAGTGCATGTAAGTATATGTATGTATTATATATATATGTGTGTGTGTGTGCATAAGTATATATATGTATGTGTATATGAGTGCATATAAGTATATGTATGTATTATATATATATGTGTGTGCATAAGTATATATATGTATGTGTATATGAGTGCATGTAAGTATATGTATTTATTATATATATATGTGTGTGCATAAGTATATATATGATGTGAATATGAGTGCATGTAAGTATATGTATGTATTATATATATATATATGTGTGCATAAGTATATATATGTATGTGTATATGAGTGCATATAAGTATATGTATTTATTATATATATGTGTGTGTGCATAAGTATATATATATATGTGTATATGAGTGCATGTAAGTATATGTATGTATTATATATATATATGTGTGCATAAGTATATATATGTATGTGTATATGAGTGCATATAAGTATATGTATGTATTATATATATATGTGTGTGCATAAGTATATATATGTATGTGTATATGAGTGCATGTAAGTATATGTATTTATTATATATATGTGTGCATAAGTATATATATGATGTGAATATGAGTGCATGTAAGTATATGTATGTATTATATATATATATGTGTGCATAAGTATATATATGTATGTGTATATGAGTGCATGTAAGTATATGTATGTATTATATATATATATGTGTGCATAAGTATATATATGATGTGAATATGAGTGCATGTAAGTATATGTATGTATTATATATGTGTGTGTGTGCATGTGATTGCATGAGGTGTCCTTGATTTTGCACCCAAGTGGCTGCACTAAGTAACTATGGTTTCTCAGTAATTTTTGCTATGGGGGGAATGATAAAACAGTTACGGAGATGGCGGATATAGGTGTGTGTGTGCGTGTGCGTGTGCGTGTATACACATGCATGTGTGTGAGTGAGAAGAGAGTCACTGCTGACATTTTAAACATGCCTGTTTATACACACTGTGTGTGTATGTGTGTATACACACATGCGCGCGCACACACACACACACACACACACACACACACACACACACACATATATACACACAATATACATGTAAACATGCAGTCGCAAACACATATACATATGTATATATAAAGATAACAAAATACACACAAATACACTTAGTTGATATGTGTGTATTTGTGTGTGTGTGTGTGTGTGTATATATATATATATATATATATATATATATATATATATATATATATATATATATATATATACATATATATCAAGATGTCTTGTTGCATCCCTGCACCTCCCCCAACTTCACCCCTCATGCACATTAACACATAACACAGGAGTAGGAAGAGTTAGAGAGGGAGAGGGGGAGTGTCAACAGTTTATTTCACTTAAGAAACTCAGAAATATTTCACATTAAGTTTTTATTAAATTAGGTTACTTCATTCTTTCTTTTTATTTCTTTTTCTATAAATATTCTCTTATTTGTTGTTGTTGTTTATTAGCGTTTGTTGATTTAGAAATTGTTTTAACTCTTTTGATACCAAACTGCCTGAAGTCACTTCTGCTTCTTATGATACAAAACTGTTTATTTTAAAGTGTTTAAATTTATCTTCCACTATAATTTTATGTAAGAATGTTTATTAAGTTATGTTCCAAACACCAAATTAATAATAAGAAATCTATCTATGTTACTAAATTGCAAAAATTCTTGATTATTTTCAAAATGATTTCGAAATCATAGACAGTGTCTTTCATTAGAAATATATTAATGAATGGATAAACCCTTTTTATACCAAACTGTTTGAAACTGCCCCTTGTCCTATGATACCAAGTTGTTTATTTTAAAGTGTTTAAATTTATCTAAAAACCTTCCATCATAATTTATATAAGAACCTTTGTTAATTTATATTCCAGCTTAATAATGAAAAAGTTGGTTATATTACTAAATGCCTCCAAAATCTTGATTATTTAAAAAATTTGTTGACAAGCATAGGCAGTGTCTTTCATAAGAAATATGAAAATCATAGGCAGTGTTTCATAAGAAATATGAAAATCATAGGCAGTGTCTTTCATTAGAAATATGAAAATCATAGGCATTGTCTTTCATAAGAAATAAGAAAATCATAGGCAGTGTCTTTCATAAGAAATAAGAAAATCATAGGCAGTGTCTTTCATAAGAAATAAGAAAATCATAGGCAGTGTCTTTCATAAGAAATAAG
The DNA here is from genome assembly GCA_964016885.1 of Eledone cirrhosa. Taxonomy (NCBI): domain Eukaryota; kingdom Metazoa; phylum Mollusca; class Cephalopoda; order Octopoda; family Eledonidae; genus Eledone; species Eledone cirrhosa. The sequence goes on along the minus strand of OZ024748.1, from coordinate 26,917,642 downwards.
AAAATCATAGGCAGTGTCTTTCATAAGAAATAAGAAAATCATAGGCAGTGTCTTTCATAAGAAAGAAGAAAATCATAGGCAGTGTCTTTCATTAGAAATATGGTAACTAAAGTGTTCTAATTGATTTTATATGGTGTGTCTGGTTTAGGTTTGTTGTAGTTGTTTACTTTTATTTTATTGTCAGCTAAGGCTATATAAGAAAACTTTTATACATATGTTGGTGATAGTAGCAAAGGTGCCATGAAACAATGCATGCAATACACTGTGAAAGGTGGTGGCCATTAAGAAAGGCATCCAGCCATAAAACCATACTAAATATGAACTGTATGAGCAAGATTGGTCTTTCTGATCTATCTTGTCTTGGACTGTGACAACCCCTTCAACCCGTGGCAGTGTGGAAGGTAAACTGGAGATGCTGATGATCATGATGATGATGATGATGTTGATTATCAAGAATAAGATGGAACAGACTACACAAGCATATGGTGATGGTGATAATGATATATCAATGACAAATAACAAATGGTTGACAATAACAAAAAAACCCAAATGACATATGCACCTAGTTATGTGCCCCATTCTCCAAATAAAATAATTTCAACTTACAACAGTTCATTAAGCTGACAAACCTAGTTTTTGACACTTCTTGCTTTGATCATAACACCATATGACTTTCTCAACCACTTTGACTATTTCCACAGTTCTGCCGCATGGCAAAGATGTTTAGTGATTCATTTATTAATCACAGGAAATTAAGACATTTAAGTATAGGTTCAGTAATGTACCATCTCTCTGATGTCTCTACCCTGGACTGGACAGCTGTGTTGTTGGCCTTAATGTACCTCTCTGATGTCTCTACCCTGGACTGGACGGCTGTCTTGTTGGCCTTAATGTACCTCTCTGATGTCTCTACCCTGGACTGGATAGCTGTCTTGTTGGCCTTAATGTACCTCTCTGATGTCTCTACCCTGGACTGGACAGCTGTCTTATTGGCCTTAATGTACCTCTCTAATGTCTCTACCCTGGACTGGACAGCTGTCTTATTGGCCTTAATGTACCTCTCTGATGTCTGTACCCTGGACTGGACAGCTGTCTTGTTGGCCTTAATGTACCTCTCTGATGTCTCTACCCTGGACTGGACAGCTGTCTTATTGGCCTTAATGTACCTCTCTGGTGTCTCTACCCTGGACTGGACAGCTGTCTTGTTGGCCTTAATGTACCTCTCTGATGTCTCTACCCTGGACTGGACAGCTGTCTTGTTAGCCTTAATGTACCTCTCTGATGTCTCTACCCTGGACTGGACAGCTGTCTTATTGGCCTTAATGTACCTCTCTGATGTCTCTACCCTGGACTGGACAGCTGTCTTGTTGGCCTTAATGTACCTCTCTGATGTCTCTACCCTGGACTGGACAGCTGTCTTGTTGGCCTTAATGTACCTCTCTGATGTCTCTACCCTGGACTGGACAGCTGTCTTATTGGCCTTAATGTACCTCTCTGATGTCTCTACCCTGGACTGGACAGCTGTCTTATTGGCCTTAATGTACCTCTCTGATGTCTCTACCCTGGACTGGACAGCTGCCTTATTGGCCTTAATGTACCTCTCTGATGTCTCTACCCTGGACTGGACA
>OZ024748.1:26888514-26893514 GCA_964016885.1 Eledone cirrhosa | reverse complement strand
TTAACTGAACAAATTTTGTATTTTTGTTAATCGCTTGTTAAATGCATAGACCCATCTCAATCATTACCTTCTTGCTAGCTATTTTCAAACCTTAATTCCTAACGTATTTTCAAACCCCAAAAAAAGCAAAAAAGCAAAATCCTTTCCTTCTTCCTTCTTCGAAGGCACGGGGCGGTCAAACGCCTAACACCCACAGCCATCATGTGGCCCCCTACCCTCGCACTCTCTCTCTCTCTCTCTCTCTCCCTATAAATATATGATAGGAATTCACTTCGCCAAATTTCATTTCTTGCCTGCTGTCCGAAAGAAAATCATGTAAACATAAGGTACAGACTTCATCTCTCTCTCCTCTCTCTCTCTCTCTCATTTCGTATTTCAAGTCCAAATAGCCATTCTATCGCTAAAACAAACTACACATTTTCTGTTCCTATTAAGTGCTAAATACGTTTAGGTTTTTGGACGTATTTAACTGAACAAATTTTGTATTTTTGTTAATCGCTTGTTAAATGCATAGACCCATCTCAATCATTACCTTCTTGCTAGCTATTTTCAAACCTTAATTCCTAACGTATTTTCAAACCCCAAAAAAAGCAAAAAAGCAAAATCCTTTCCTTCTTCCTTCTTCGAAGGCACGGGGCGGTCAAACGCCTAACACCCACAGCCATCATGTGGCCCCCTACCCTCGCACTCTCTCTCTCTCTCTCTCTCTCTCCCTATAAATATATGATAGGAATTCACTTCGCCAAATTTCATTTCTTGCCTGCTGTCCGAAAGAAAATCATGTAAACATAAGGTACAGACTTCATCTCTCTCTCCTCTCTCTCTCTCTCTCATTTCGTATTTCAAGTCCAAATAGCCATTCTATCGCTAAAACAAACTACACATTTTCTGTTCCTATTAAGTGCTAAATACGTTTAGGTTTTTGGACGTATTTAACTGAACAAATTTTGTATTTTTGTTAATCGCTTGTTAAATGCATAGACCCATCTCAATCATTACCTTCTTGCTAGCTATTTTCAAACCTTAATTCCTAACGTATTTTCAAACCCCAAAAAAAGCAAAAAAGCAAAATCCTTTCCTTCTTCCTTCTTCGAAGGCACGGGGCGGTCAAACGCCTAACACCCACAGCCATCATGTGGCCCCCTACCCTCGCACTCTCTCTCTCTCTCTCTCTCTCTCCCTATAAATATATGATAGGAATTCACTTCGCCAAATTTCATTTCTTGCCTGCTGTCCGAAAGAAAATCATGTAAACATAAGGTACAGACTTCATCTCTCTCTCCTCTCTCTCTCTCTCTCATTTCGTATTTCAAGTCCAAATAGCCATTCTATCGCTAAAACAAACTACACATTTTCTGTTCCTATTAAGTGCTAAATACGTTTAGGTTTTTGGACGTATTTAACTGAACAAATTTTGTATTTTTGTTAATCGCTTGTTAAATGCATAGACCCATCTCAATCATTACCTTCTTGCTAGCTATTTTCAAACCTTAATTCCTAACGTATTTTCAAACCCCAAAAAAAGCAAAAAAGCAAAATCCTTTCCTTCTTCCTTCTTCGAAGGCACGGGGCGGTCAAACGCCTAACACCCACAGCCATCATGTGGCCCCCTACCCTCGCACTCTCTCTCTCTCTCTCTCTCTCTCCCTATAAATATATGATAGGAATTCACTTCGCCAAATTTCATTTCTTGCCTGCTGTCCGAAAGAAAATCATGTAAACATAAGGTACAGACTTCATCTCTCTCTCCTCTCTCTCTCTCTCTCATTTCGTATTTCAAGTCCAAATAGCCATTCTATCGCTAAAACAAACTACACATTTTCTGTTCCTATTAAGTGCTAAATACGTTTAGGTTTTTGGACGTATTTAACTGAACAAATTTTGTATTTTTGTTAATCGCTTGTTAAATGCATAGACCCATCTCAATCATTACCTTCTTGCTAGCTATTTTCAAACCTTAATTCCTAACGTATTTTCAAACCCCAAAAAAAGCAAAAAAGCAAAATCCTTTCCTTCTTCCTTCTTCGAAGGCACGGGGCGGTCAAACGCCTAACACCCACAGCCATCATGTGGCCCCCTACCCTCGCACTCTCTCTCTCTCTCTCTCTCTCTCCCTATAAATATATGATAGGAATTCACTTCGCCAAATTTCATTTCTTGCCTGCTGTCCGAAAGAAAATCATGTAAACATAAGGTACAGACTTCATCTCTCTCTCCTCTCTCTCTCTCTCTCATTTCGTATTTCAAGTCCAAATAGCCATTCTATCGCTAAAACAAACTACACATTTTCTGTTCCTATTAAGTGCTAAATACGTTTAGGTTTTTGGACGTATTTAACTGAACAAATTTTGTATTTTTGTTAATCGCTTGTTAAATGCATAGACCCATCTCAATCATTACCTTCTTGCTAGCTATTTTCAAACCTTAATTCCTAACGTATTTTCAAACCCCAAAAAAAGCAAAAAAGCAAAATCCTTTCCTTCTTCCTTCTTCGAAGGCACGGGGCGGTCAAACGCCTAACACCCACAGCCATCATGTGGCCCCCTACCCTCGCACTCTCTCTCTCTCTCTCTCTCTCTCCCTATAAATATATGATAGGAATTCACTTCGCCAAATTTCATTTCTTGCCTGCTGTCCGAAAGAAAATCATGTAAACATAAGGTACAGACTTCATCTCTCTCTCCTCTCTCTCTCTCTCTCATTTCGTATTTCAAGTCCAAATAGCCATTCTATCGCTAAAACAAACTACACATTTTCTGTTCCTATTAAGTGCTAAATACGTTTAGGTTTTTGGACGTATTTAACTGAACAAATTTTGTATTTTTGTTAATCGCTTGTTAAATGCATAGACCCATCTCAATCATTACCTTCTTGCTAGCTACCCAACACCCCTCCCACCCCCACACACCACCATTGCTATTACGTGGACCAATCATAAAACAGCCCCCACGTATCACCAGTATTATTACGCGGACCAATCAGAAACCAGAGGCCTATACTATCGCTTGCCTGGTTGCCTTTCGATATACGATATATGATGGATGGATGGACTGCGAAATCCTGGAGAGTGGAGGTGAGAGAGAAAAATCTGGACGCTCAGCGACAATGCCAAAGATAAAGACAAATTCACCCCTTGGACGAGAATGCGAGCACTCCTCATTGTTTCGACCACGGACGGCTAACATAACACCATCGCCCCCCGCCCCTCACCGCCCCCAACCCCCAAACGCAATCCAAAACTTCAGAGTTGGTACCATAAATGTAGGCACCCTAAAGGGTCGCGCTAACGAGGTTGTAGAAATGCTTGAACGTAAGGAGGTCGATGTTTGTTGTATTCAAGAGACCAGGTGGAGGGGTGGGTCTGCTAGGTTCATTGAGGGTAAAAAACGTTGTTATAAGCTTTTCTGGGTGGGAAACGACGATGGGCTGGGTGGAGTAGGAATCATGGTAGCAGAAAAGTGGGCAGATAAGATAATAGACGTAAATAGAGTGAACGACAGAATAATTAAAATACGACTTGTCCTCAATAGAACTACGGTGACAGTAATATCTGCGTACGCACCCCAATCCGGACTGCCCGGCACTATAAAAGACAGATTCTATGAGACACTGATGCTAACTACCTCCCAAATATCCGACAGTGACTATATAATTATCGCAGGCGACCTAAATGGTCACGTTGGACAACATTGTGACGGCTACGACGAAATCCATGGAGGCTATGGGTTTGGTACTAGAAATGAGGAAGGCTCCAGAATCCTGGAATTCTGTGATGCAAATAACCTAACTATCTGTAACACTAACTTCAAAAAACGTGACAATCACCTGATCACCTATAGATCCGGGGAACACACAAGCCAGGTAGATTATATCCTTACCAGAAGACGTGACAGAGTGTCTGTTGTTAACACTAAATCCCTCCCCCATGAAGAATGCACCTCCCAACATAGACTGATAATTAGCGACCTCATAGTCAGGACGAGACGTACTCGACAACAGAAGAGGACTATCCTCAGGAGGAAAATATGGAAGTTAAAGGACCCCACAGCCAGGAATAAATTTCAAAGCATATTACTTGATGCTTTCGACAGTAAGGAAGAACATTTAGAGTCGGACAATATAGAGGGAGAGTGGGAATTTCTGAAAGCAAACCTGCTGTTGGCGACAGACGAGGTCTGTGGCTGGAGCAGGCCTGTAGGCAGGAGGAGAGTAACATGGTGGTGGAACAGTAAGGTGGAGGGGTCAATTAAGGCCAAAAAGCAGGCTTGGAAAGTATGGCGGGATGGGGGAAGTAGAGAGGACTATCAAGTGGCCAGGAGGGAAGCTAGGAGACAAGTGTACTTAGCAAGAAGGGAAGCTGAGGAAAGAAAGTTCAAGCATGTTCTACAACGCGATGACCAAAAACGTGAGGTGTTCAGGATTGCTAGGCAATGCGTCAAGGAAAACCGTGATATTGTCGGGGAGAAGTGTGTACTAAACGACGATGGCACACTTGCCATCACCGACGCTGATAAGAAGGTAGCTTGGAAGTGTCACTATGAAAGGCTTCTAAATGAGGAGAATAATTGGGAGAAAGGCAGTCTCCCCCATATCGACCCAATAGAGGGACCAGCAGTGTTAGTCGAGGGGAGTATAATAAGTAAGGCAATCAAGGATATGAAGACTGGTAAGGCGGCTGGGCCTTCGGAAATAGTTGCTGAGATGCTGAAGGCATCTGGCACGGTGGGACACACCATGGTCACCCGCATAGTTAACCAAGTCGTACAAAACGGGGTTGTTCCGAAGGACTGGCATAGCAGCATCATCGTTAACTGTTATAAGGGTAAAGGAGACGCCCTAGATAGGAGTAACTATAGAGGCATTAAATTAATCGACCAGGTCATGAAGGTCACGGAAAGAGTAATAGCGCAGCTAATCAGAGAGAGAATTGACCTAGATGAAATGCAGTTCGGGTTTGTGTCAGGCAAAAGTACCACAGACGCTCTTTTCATAGTACGACA
>OZ024748.1:26878514-26881014 GCA_964016885.1 Eledone cirrhosa | reverse complement strand
GGTTGCACATGCGGGACACATTTCTCATCACCCGTACCAAATCCGCAATCAGTATGTTGATTTTGGTATGGTCCGAAATGGCCGAGTTTCGGTGGATCAGATGTTTGGAAGTCATGGGTTTGGCATAATGGGAATGGAGGATTTGTTTTTGGTTGTTAATGGTATTTAACCAGAGCTCTGTGTCTAGTACAGGTAATCGATGGCTGGGGTGTCTACTTGGGTAGTCTATAGTAACTCTAATGCTCTGGTGGATGGAGTTTTGGAGTTTGCTATTTGCTGGATGCTTTCCAGAGCTCTGGTTAGATACCATTAACAACTATATGACTATATGTATATATATATATATATGTATATATATATATATATATATGTATATATATTTATATATATATATATATATATATGTATATATATTTATATATATATATATGTATATATATTTATATATATATATATGTATATATATTTATATATATATATATATATGTATATATATTTATCATCATCATCATTTCATTTTACGTCCGCTTTTCCCTGCTTGCAAGGGTGGGACGGGAACTGATTCTGGCTTGATTTCTACAGCTGGATGCCCTTCCTAACACCAACCTCATTTACAGTGAGTGCTGGGTGCTTTTTTGCCGTGGCACCTACACGACCACTTTGCAGTGGAATGATAAGGACCTCAGTCCCTATCATCTCATTTCTACAGCTGAGTAAACTGGAGCAATTTGAAATAAAGTGTCTTGCTCAAGGAAACAACACACCACCCGGTCTGAGAATTGAACTCACAACCTTTCGATTGCAAGGCCAATGCTCTAACCACTAAGCCATGTGCCTCCATATATATATATATATATATATTTATATATATATATATATATATATATATATATATTTATATATATATATGTATATATATTTATATATATTTATATATATATATGTATATATATGTATATATATTTATATATGGAGGCACATGGCTTAGTGGTTAGAGCATTGGCCTTGCAATCGAAAGGTTGTGAGTTCAATTCTCAGACCGGGTGATGTGTTGTTTCCTTGAGCAAGACACTTTATTTCACATTGCTCCAGTTTACTCAGCTGTAGAAATGAGATGATAGGGAATGGGGTCCCTATCATTCCACTGTAAAGTGGTCGTGGAGGTGCCACGGCAAAAAAGCACCCAGCACTCACTGTAAATGAGGTTGGTGTTAGGAAGGGCATCCAGCTGTAGAAATCAAGCCAAAATCAGTTCCCGTCCCACCCTTGCAAGCAGGGAAAAAGCGGACGTAAAATGAAATGATGATGATGATGATGATATATATATATATATATATATATATATATATATATATATATATATATATATATATATATATATAAAATACGTAGTTTAGAAAGCCACAACAATGCAGAGGGAAATCTCGAGGTAGGAAGTGAATGATAGATAGGAGAAATAGGAGAAAGTGAAAGTTGAGAGAGACAAAGATGAAAACAAAACAAAGGTAGAAGGGTTACCGTAGTGGAGATTTAATCCCAATATTTCGGGCTCACGCCCATCAACGGGGGAAAGTTCCAAAAAGGGGGGGAACAGGCTAAGCCGGAGAAAGTTGTGATGTCGTTAAAACAGGAATGCCGTTATGGGGAGAAAATTTAAATGAGGGAAAGAATGCGCATGCGCGTGATAGGTGATAGGCTGTGGCAAAAGCTACTGACCAAATAGGTTAAATCAAGAGGGTGCGCTAGCGTGTGAAAGCCTTAAAATATGTGTGTGTAAATATATATGTGTGTGTAACTGTGTGTGTATATGTGTAAGTGTGTATATGTGAGTGCGTGTGTGTGGGAAAGATAGTGGGCTGTAGAAGCTGGAAATCAAAGGGTGTGAAAGGTGGTAGGTTGTAAAAACATGTGTGCGTGTATAAATACAGATGTGTGTGTGTATGCGTATGGGTATACATATACGTGCGTGTGTGTGAAAATAGCAGGCCGTAAGGGCTGTGAATGGTCACTATGGTTAAATTAGCCATGTCAGCTCATTTCTCTCAGCCCGGTTGTTAAGTAGGGGTTTGAGGTTCTTAATAACAAGTGCTTCCTTTATCCTTAAGGATCCGATGCTGCGTTCAGTCGCTAGGACTGTGACCAAGGGTCTACCCCGTGGGTTTCCGCATTTAAGGATGTGTTTACGGAAGGAAGATGCTTTGGTGTTGATATGTTCCTTGATACGAACATGTAGGGGTCGGATGGTGCTACCTATGTAAAACTTGTTACATTTATCGCATTGAATCTTATATACGACATAGGTGCGTAGGCAATCTGCCCCCCGTATCGGGCAGTTGCTGAGGGAACACGTCCCATCTGACTCGTCGGGTTTGTTGGAGAGGCATCTTCGCAGCGAAGATCCTGTGTGGGCCAAATGTATGTCAAGTCCCTCCGTCCGTATCGCCCTGCGGATGGCGTTCGTGGTATATTCACTCGGGTGGGGGATTTTAAAGAAGCACCT
>OZ024748.1:26871014-26873514 GCA_964016885.1 Eledone cirrhosa | reverse complement strand
TGGGACGACTTGATAAATTCCGACCTCACACACTTACACCTCTCCAAGCCAATGTCACTGGACCGAGATCTTTGGCGGTACTCAGTAATAGAGAAGACCCGCCTTACGTAAATACAAAGTAAAACCTACTACAGTCAGTAGGCACCTCTAACAAAATACACCCCCGTCCCACCACCCCTTTCAATGTAAAGTTATGTTGGTGCCACAACATACAGGCCGACACAAATGAGGTCGTATAGGTGTCATGACAAAAAAACAAAAAAAAACAAAAGAAAAACACACAGTCCAGGCTGTAATGTGGACGTGTAGGTAACACGGTAAAAACCTTCCAGTCCCACACTGTAAATGTGGTTGGTGTTAGGAAGGGCATCCAGCTGTAGAAAACCCTGCCAGACAGTCCTATGCGAGCAAGACAACCACTCTTGCCTCAAGTGGGAAAACTCCCGTCCAAACCCATGCAAGCGTGGAATATGGACGTTAAACGATGATGATGATGATGATGATGATGATATATGCATATATATTTATATCATCATCATCATCATCATCAACGTTTAACGTCCGTGTTCCACGCTTGCATGGGTTTGGACGGGGGTAGTCCCACTTGAGGCAAGAGTGATTGTCTTGCTCGCATAGGACTGTCTGGCAGGTTTTCTACAGTTGGATGCCCTTCCTAACACCAACCACATTTACAGTGTGGGTCTGGGAGGTTTTTACCGTGTTGCCTACACGGCCACATTACAGCGTGGACTGTGTGTTTTTTTTGTCGTGACACCTACACGATCTCATTTGTTTCGGCCTGGATGGCGCGGCACCAACATAACTTTACATAGAACGGGGTGGTGTGGATGGGGTGGGGGTGGCGGCGGGAGGGGTGTATTTTGTTAGAGATGCCTACTGGCAAGGCGGGTCTTCTCTGTTACTGAGTACCGCCAAAGGTCACGGTCCAGTGACATTGTCTTGGAAAGGTGTAAGTGTGTGAGGTCGGAGTTTATCAGCTCATCCCATGTTTTTCTAGGTCTGCCTATTCCGTGGCTACCGTCTATCTTTATTGCCCTGCACTTTGTAATACAGCTATCGACTTTCATGCGCATCACGTGTCCATACCAACGCAGCCTTCTCTCGAGTAAACAACATCTGATCCCTCTTATCTCTAATTTTTTCCTTAGTTCGTTTATGCTTTGCCGTTCACGTATATTACTGTTACACATCCAGCGGAGCATGCAAGCTTCGTTCCTCTCTAGTCTGCGTATATCCTCTGCACACAATGCCCAGGTCTCACTACCATGCAACATTGCTGTTCGTATGCAGGCATCGTACAACCTGCCTTTCATTTTTAGGGAGAACCCTTTAGCAGCTAATAGTGGTATAAGCTCTCTGAACTTTTTCCAACCAGTTCTGACTCTAGCTACAGTACTTTCAGAGCACCCTCCCCCACTGCTGATTTTATCGCCCAGGTAACGGAAGCTGTCCACTATTTCTATAGAACCCTCTGCGCAATTGAAAGAGCTAGTATTTTGTGGGCACTTGCTGCTACTTATTGCACCAGAACACCGGCCACATGTAAAGTCTATGTTCTTAGTTAGCTTACCTGTGATCCCACTACATCTTTTATGCACCCATACTTTGCATTTAGGACATAAGATGGAGTTTCTACCTACGCCTTTCCTACATACCGAGCACGACCATTTCCCAGAAGGGACCGCCGCCTTGTTTTCTTTCCTACAAACTAGAACTTTGGTCTTAGCCAGGTTAATTTTAAGTCCTTTTGACTCTAGGCCGTGCTTCCATGTTTGGAATTTCTTCTCTAGCTCGGCCATTGATTCCGCTATGAGTGTCAGGTCGTCTGCGTATAGGAGTTCCCATGGGCAGCCTATATATTTATATATATATTTATATATATATTTATATATATATATATGCATATATATATATATATATATATGCATATATATATATGCATATATATATCATCATCATCATCATCACCGTTTTACGTCCGTTCTTCCACGCTAGCATGGGTTAGACGGGTTGTCCTGTTGTGGGTAGTGTCTGGTCGGCTGACCATGCCTTGCTCATACAGGAACTGATCTGGCTTGATTTCTACAGCTGGATGCCCTTCCTAACACCAACCTCATTTACAGTGAGTGCTGGGTGCTTTTTCGTGGCGCCTACACGTCCACTTTACAGTGTGGGCTGGGTGCTTTTTGCCGTGGCACCTCCACGACCACCTTGCGGTGGGGGGAGTGGGGGCATATTGTTTATATGCTTCAGCATGTACCCATGGGAGGTCGGGTACCCTGTATTACTGCGTGACGCCAGAAGTCACGGTCGTGTGTCATTGTCTTTGAGAGGTGTAGTTGGGTAAGGTCGGCTTTTATCACCTCATCCCAAGTCATCTTGGGTCTCCCCACTCCGCGGTTTCCATCAACTTCTAGTGCTCTGCACCTTTTTATGCAGCTGTCATCCTTCATACGCATCATATGTCCATACCAGCGTA